>JANBXA010000031.1:27645000-28102500 GCA_030556225.1 Cricetiscus sungorus
TTTCAAGAATTATGGTTCAGCATTTCTCTCCTTCTTATCCTTTGTAGGAGTAAGAAAAAAAATATTGGCAAAAGTACATATATTTGTAGGGAAAATCAATTTAATATCTCACAAGACATTGCAAAATGATCAACACCATTAACATTTTAATAGCAAAATTCCTCATTTTGCATTTAGAAAAAAAAAAAAAAGAAATACTCCAAGAGAAGTGATACCCCCAAATAACTTTGCAAGCCTTATTTATGCTCCTTCTCTTTTAAGTGAGGCCCTTGGTTATATAATTTTAAAAAATTAATTCTTTTATATTTTGAAATTATAATATATCACATAATTTCTCCCTTCCCTTTCCTCTCTCTAAATCAAATATTAACCTCAGTGTTCTCTTTCAAATTCATGGCTTCTTTTGTCATTAATGATTGTTACATACATGTATGTTACATATATATCTATATATATATGTGTATGTATATATTCCTAAATTCATATGCACAACCTGCTCAGTCTGTATACTGTTACTTGTATGTATGTTTTCAGAGCTGAGCACTTTGTATTGGATACCCAAGTGGAGAGCTCTTCCCTGGGGAAGATTATCTCTCCTGCTCTCAGGGTTCCTCAGCTGCCTGTAGGTCTTTGTGTAGGGTTGAAGCCTTGGGGGCTTTCCCTAGTATATTCTAGAACATCTCTTTGCAACAGATGGAGACTATTACAGAAACCCATAACCAATCAAAATGAAGATCTGTGGGGCCACGCCCCAAAGGATACATCTATAATTCGACTTCTGCACCTAAGGGTCATCCATCATTGGGGAAGAGATGGTGGAAAACTTGCAAGAGTCACAGAATATCAGGAGTTTGTTGTAAGAAGATGTCTCCTAGGAATTTCAGAAACTACACCTATAGAGTCTCAATAACGTGAGTGTTCAAACATGAGCTGAATATGGTTAGATGACTTTTTAAAGTATTGTTTCTTAGTCAACTTAACATATATTAGGAACTGCTGTGATTCAGGTAGATTCAACTGAAAGAATTTAGCTCTTAGAGTTCTCGAAACTCAAGGTGTTACTTGGTTTGGTTTCTGATCAAGACCACCTTGGTGACACACAAAGGATCTCTCTACTTTTTTTTTTCTGCATCCTGACACAGAATGAGTAGGCTCTTTACACTTCTTTATGGGGACATCAATTCAATTAGACACTACCGTAGGTTTTAGAAAATTAATAATAAACATGTCTAAAGCTGTTGTGTGACTTTTCCTGGAGAGATGTGGACATATGCCTTGGATACTGATGACAGATGGCGCTGATGGCAGACCGAAAGGGAAAAAAAACAAAAACAAAAACAAAAAAACAAAAAATAACAACAACAACAACAACAACAAAACCCCAAAAAACAAAACTACTGTGTCCTAAATGTTGCTGAACCATGAGCTTATGGGGCTACTCCAGGAGCAGGAGTGACATGTCAGGTCGGGGAGCATGACTGATTCGAACAGAGCCGCATCACCAAATCCTGCCACGGATGTGGATGAGTCCTGAAAACCACAACCTTGGAGCTCCCTGTCCAAACTTGGCTAGTCCCATTGAAGACAGCTTTGTCTCCTTAGCCATTGCTTGCTTTTTGTGTAGCCCTGGGAAGGTATTATCTCCTGAACGGTGAGCTGCTTTGTATGTCTTGTGAGCTGCTGGCCCTTTGTACAGTGCTTTTAGCTTATGGAACCTAAAGGAGAACTTTAGCCCCTCCTTGCTGTCTCCCCAGAGAAAAGAATGTTTTAATTTACAAGAAATAGTGTCATGATAGAAGTACATTTTTTTAACAGTCTTTCATTCTACAGAGGAAGCAGTGCATAAGAGTAAACATATGCTAAGCAGGGTAGTATTGACAATCATGGGCTGCCATGAAGCAGTAAGAGGAGTTGCTAAATATGAGTGTGTGTGTGTGTGTGTGTGTGTGTGTGTGTGTGTGTGTGTGTGTTAAAACGCATTAGAGAGGAGCCTGTCTTAGTCAGGGATAACAGGTACCAGAGTCTGAGTTGGAATGGCTGGTGTCCACAAATAGTGGAGATTCATTCTGCTTAGAACAGAATGAATCAATCACAGGGGAAAAGGAGATGAAGTCCAGGAAGCCACATGGACAGAAGTAAGGAGGTCACAGCTGATAATAAAGAAAACATCTTTTTTTAACCTTCAAGGAACTTACAAAGCCATTATAAAGCTTTCACAAAGTCTGGAGTACGGATTATGGGTATTTTGATACCCACTCTAAATGCGGTATTGAAAAATAATTTGTAAACAACAAGGAAGGAAAAGGGGAATGGTGAGGGAGGCTGTTGTCATAGTTTAGGTAAGAGATGAGAGCTTGGACCAGTGGAGACAAGAAAGACCTTCTGATTTTTCTCATTATTTGAAGACAGACCCCCAGGATTACCTGTTGTTTAGGCCTCTGCATTCTGAACATCATTAATTCTAGGCATTTTTTCTAACAGTAGCCATTAAATAATAGATTAGCATTATTATCAATATTGAATGTGTTTTATATCTAAGGGCTCCTACAAAACCTTAGACGCACTCATGTTACCAGTGGGCTAGTGTACCTGAATGCATTGCTGAGACATTGAAATGCTTAGATGACCATTCAATATCTGAGTAAGAGTTGTTCATTCCATTTACCAGTTCAGTTAGCCTCAAGTCCATTCTTCTATCCAGTGCCCATGTGGTGGAGGATGAAGGCATTCTTATATGATTTTGTCAAAGAAATGATTCAAATTTGGTATGACTTTCAAGGGAATTTTTAGTTGACTTGCATGGTCTCAGGTCAAGAGGGGTATGTGCACATGGCAGTTTGGAGTGAGTAGCTGCATTATGTGTGAGTTCACACTGACAAGCTAAGGAGGTGCTACATGAGCACAGTGATGGACACTGTGGAATTGTTTAGTTGTCTTGTGACATAGAAACCCCTCTATGTGAGGCAAGAGATAGGGTGGAAGCTAGAGTGTTGATGAGGTACTGCCATTTATCTTCATTCGATGGGTAGATGACAATGGGTAGAAAGAGGAAATGGCTTTAGAGCTGTGTAAAAGTAGAAGTGATAAAATCATTTGCTGTATCAGGGATGAGGAAGAAGATTAAGGCAGGAACTAATTCATTGGCCTGAATCATGCAGCTATGCAACTGTGACTAAAAAAGGTAAGAAAGGGAAGACAGACAGACAAACAAACAAACATACAAAAGGCATGCCCCTCCTTCCCTCTCTCTCTTCTTTTGTCTTGATAAAACATTTCAGATATGAGACTCTCATGCCAGTGTCCCATACCAATAAACACAAGTATTAACTAAGCAGTCATGTGTCTCTTCTGCTTTTCAAGCTGTCGAGGCTATTGATAGATCCCTGTGTTGTTGGAAGAAATAAAGGGGATGCAATATATTTTAACAGCACAAGACTATTCTTACACTGTGACCTACTTGTCTCACTCCAGAGAGTTTATTTTAAAACACTCTAGTTTTTTTACATTCCATCAAGGAGTCTCCACTGAAAGATTTTCCTCATTATGAAAAAGTGAGAAGTAGGAAGTGGGTCTTATGTTGAGAAATGACAGAATAATGAGATTCCAATCTACGCAATTAGTACTTACCCAGTTAAAATATTCTATGGAGTATGTTTTGACATGGAAAACTACTGCGATGTAATTTTCAGAGGACACAGGAGAACACAAAGCATGTCTAGAATGACAAATCTGTGCTGGTGCATAGGTTTTAATATAAAATTTAGAAGCATTTTGGGAAACGCGTAGTAAGAGTTAAGATAACACCAGACCTAAAGTTTGGGGCCAAAAGCTGCAAATTGCTTATATGATACTGTAAACATGCAAAACCTGAAAACAAGTAACAGTGCTGAAGGGAACAAATGTCAGAGTGCAAACAAAACTTCTGATAAGCCATCCGCTATGTTGTTGCCAGGTGAGATGGAGACCAGTACCCAAGGAGACCCTCTGATTTAGCAAAGCCCTATGTCATCATAGGTGTCTCTCCACCATGGAAATGTCACTGTGAACTAGCCATGAAGTACTGATGGGAGATGTGATTCTGTATATATGTTTCTCATACTGTTAATAAAGCCCTGTGGCCAATAGAAAACTAGATAGGTGGGGCTAGGAGACTAGGAGGAGGAAGAGGAAGTAGTAGGTGGAGTCGAGATGAAGCCCGGGAAGAAGCAGGATGCCAGCCGCAGCTCCCGATAAGATGACCACGTGGAAATACTTAGATAAGTAGAAATGGGTTAATGATTAAGGCAGCGCTAGCCCATAAACAGTAATGGTAACTGGCCAACAGGATTGTATCAAATACAGAGTCTCTGAGTGTTATTTGGGGCTGGCGCGGCTGTGGGCCCAGGCTGGCGGGCTGGCGGAAACAACATGCTACAGATGGCACCCAACGTGGCTATAAGAACTTTCACTTAAAACTAATAAGAGCTTAAGAAATGTTTTAGAAACAAAGGAACATTGACTAGCAAGACTTATTGGTAGCAACATTTTCTCGGTTGGATTTGTTTTGCTGTAGACAGAGATTTGCGCGGCTCCTTTAAGGGAGGTTTCCAAAATTAGCATAAGCGGCAAAAAAGCAGCCTTGCTTTTAAAGAGCTCTGCTAACAATTCATTGGTGTGTACAAGAGCTGCAATGAAGGTTTACACTGTGTTTTAAAAAATACGCTGGCTTGGGAGAGAAAAAGAAACGGGATACAATGGTTTAAAAAGAAAAAAGGAATTAAATGGATGGATGTAATGGCACACGCCATTAAGCCCAGCACTCGGGAGACAGAGGCAAGCAGATCTCTGTGATTTCAAAGTAAACCTGGTATGCAGTGAATTCCAGGACAGATAAAAGTTACACAGAGAAACCCTGTCTCAAAATATGTAAAAATAGAAGTAGAAGAAATAGAATAATAAAAAAGCCACATAAAGATGGAAAACACAGAGAAATTTTGGATACTATACGTGCTTCTGTTGTCTTTAAATTATTTGATTGCTGAGAAAACAACTACTAATAAAAGAAATGCTGCTAGATTAATTCAATTTATATATTTTAAAATTGCTTTGACTCAAAAATTCAAGCCTAAGGACAAGTTACTGGGGAAAAGGATTTCTATTTTTATTTCCACAGAAAATGGAAGGCTATGGATTCTTTCCAGACTTATGTGGTTTGATCAAGCCAGACCCCCTGAAACAACTCCCCAGGTGATCCAACATTCAAAGCAGTTGAGACAAAGCCTTGCAGACTACTGCCAAGATTTCTGCGTCTTCTTTGGACCCCCATGACAGCGCCCTCTACCAGCAGGAAGTAGTTTGGAAAGAACGACGCCCAAATTCCCAAATATTGTTTATAAATGTTTGTTTTCATTTATATGGGCTTGGTTATAAATGGTTAATGACACAAGCAATCCTTGTAAAGGTAAAAAAGGGAATTAAGGTATAGATATGAATACTTTGCTTTGGAATGGATTTTTTTTATTGATACAATTTAAGGTCAATTTTGTGATATGTATATTTCTCCTCTTGTTTAGGTATTGTGTTTATATAGCTCATTAGAAAATGTAATGTAATAATTTAGTACAGATTATAGAGAGTTACCTATGGGAGTTAAGTTAGTTTGGATTTCTAGATATATATAGAGATGTATTTGAGATGGATAGGCATTCTTCAAACCTTTCAAAGACCTACAGAATATGGCATTTAAAATGGTTTAGGGTTTTTCTTGACAGTGAGGCACAATTGCTCCTGGTAACACTACCTGCGTCAAAAAGGAAGATGGACATTGAAGAAACTCGTTATGAAGTTTGCTTCTAATATGGCAAGACTAGCCATTTGGGCAAGGTACTGCTCTTTTGGACTGTTTGACTTTATGTTGTAGAAACTGGACATGCAGGACCCACAAAAAGGTGACTGCTGATGCAAGATGGACATTGCTACAGGATTCCTGTTTCATGGAAGAGGCTGCCAGACAGCCAGACAGTCTACAGGACACAGAGAAAAGTTTCCTGCCTTATTGAGGAGTCTGGACACACATTATGGCCTATGGGCTGAAGATGGAACATTACAGAACTTCGGGTGACTGACCAGGCAATGCATTGTCTCTGTCATTTCTAGAGTTTATATATTATCCTTCTGTGGTCTTTGAAGGGGTTGAAGACAGATAGTTATGATTATAGTTTTTCTTAGTTAGGATTAAAAATTAGTTACATATAGGTCTTTAGACTGACAAAGATAGGATAGATGATATTTTCTTTAAGTCTTACAAAATGTTAATGGACTAAATATTGTTAACTGTGATTCTTATTTGATAACTGTTGTATGGTATATTTTGCTATGTTAAGGTTAAACCCCTTCTTTTACTTTAGACAGAAAAGAGGAGATGATGGGAGATGTGATTCTGTATATATGTTTCTCATACTGTTAATAAAGCCCTGTGGCCAATAGAAAACTAGATAGGTGGGGCTAGGAGACTAGGAGGAGGAAGAGGAAGTAGTAGGTGGAGTCGAGATGAAGCCCGGGAAGAAGCAGGACGCCAGCCGCAGCTCCCGATAAGATGACCACGTGGAAATACTTAGATAAGTAGAAATGGGTTAATGATTAAGGCAGCGCTAGCCCATAAACAGTAATGGTAACTGGCCAACAGGATTGTATCAAATACAGAGTCTCTGAGTGTTATTTGGGGCTGGCGCGGCTGTGGGCCCAGGCTGGCGGGCTGGGGAATGCAAAACCTGAAAACAAGTAACAGTGCTGAAGGGAACAAATGTCAGAGTGCAAACAAAACTTCTGATAAGCCATCCGCTATGTTGTTGCCAGGTGAGATGGAGACCAGTACCCAAGGAGACCCTCTGATTTAGCAAAGCCCTATGTCATCATAGGTGTCTCTCCACCATGGAAATGTCACTGTGAACTAGCCATGAAGTACCACTCTGTTCCCAGCTTGAAGAGAACTCTCTGCCAGAGTTACAGATAATGGTGTCTTTAATTGTATAGCCCCCGTCCATATTTCATGATATCTTTTCCTACATGTACCTCTAATTCGCTGCTTTATAATTTGCACTTCTGTGTTTGCTGTGTTCTAACCTGAAGTAGTTAAAGGTTATGGAGATATTCCTTGCATTAACACAAAAAGCATTATGATGCCAAGTTTTACACAGTTTTGCGATCATCTGGGAATCATCATTGTGTGATGTGGTGTTCTGGTTTCTATTTTGTTCTATGTATGCCTAATGAGCCTAGCATTGCTTCTGAAAAACAGTATTAGTGCTCTATTTGTTCTCTTTTGTCTGCATAATCAAACGTCTAGCCTCTCTCAATACAGACGACTTTCAAACTTTTTCCCTCATGGAGGAGGCTATTTAATGTGCTCTGGAGAGAACAAAATAGAAAATGTTCCAAGGACTGGTCATGGGAAAAGCCACACACAGACAACAGGGACTGCTTGCTGTTCAGTTGGCTGGGAGGAATGTGAAGCATGTTCCCTGTGCCCTCTGACGGAAGTCAGGGGCCTTAACAACTGGTTGCTCTCCGGGGAAAAGGCCATACCCCTACTCTAGTCTTGCCTCCCTGTCTATGGTACAGGCATGGGGGCTTCAGGAGACAGGGAGAAACTGGAGTCCAAGGCCATTCTCCTTAAGCTTTATCTCCATGATGGCCACAAGTTTCAAACTTTATATTCTATCATCTGTATGAAAATTACATTCTTCTCATTCCCATGCCTCTATGGAAGGCAGAATAATTACTTCCATGTTCTTATTTTGGGAAGTTGTTACTAGTTTTGGCACTGGTTTTCCAGATAAACCACTGAACCAACTTATTTACCAAAGAAATATGTCTGTTGGAGTTTAGATTGCATTATCACTGGCTCCAAGCATCAAGTCTGGAAGGGCAACATCATTAAAACACTCAAGTCTCTGATTCCTGCTGATGCTTGTATTTCTCCATTTATTTTGGTCTTCTTTCTACACCTCTCATTAAGTTTTATACTTTTTCTTCTACAGAACTTACATATGTATTAGATTATGCAGGATTACTAGGCAGTTTTGATGGCATTGCAAAGAAATTTCTACCAAAACCCTCATCGTTGTCTGCTTGTTGTTTTCATGAACTACCTTCTCAATCTGTACTGTAGTAGCAAATCAAAGAATTTGGGAAGCATAGAAATCGACAGAACAAAATATGAACAGAACCAGTTCTGCTCCTTACTGCAAAATACGTTTGAATTGTATAACGACAGTTCCTTCGGAATTTATATTTTTCTTCTCTATTTCTGTTTCATCCTGTAAGACCAGTGATCCTCTGTTACTGTGATGAAAGTTTGTAACAAACTAGTAAGTAGAGAGAAAATGGAAAACCTCTATGGCAACAGGGTGCACTTTGAACAGTGCATCATCCCAGACTGACATGGCCACCTGTGGCCCGGGCACACATGGTGCCAGGGAGACTTTCTTCTTGACATGTTGGAGCCAGGTCAGATGGCTGTAAGTTAGGAACTGAGCTAGGAATTGTGTCCATCAAATTAGTCTCAATGAGGACATTATCAATGCTCCAAAGAACAGACACATGTAATTGCTAATACACACAGGCTGAGGGTAAGTAAACCTCTCAAGTTTATTCCTTGTAAAGGGAAATTAAGCAGAAGAAAGCCAACACAGGGTTGAAGAAACCATATTTCTTGCCATATGTTGTTATGCATATATGCATTTAATCTCAGTAACTCTAAAAATAAATATGACTATTATCTTCAATTTCCTGTTGAAGGAACCAGGGCATGGTATTTTTAATAATGGGGGCACATTGACCAGAGTTGGCAGATATGGATTTCTAACCAGACAGCTATGACCGCCACAAGCTCTCTAAACCGTTGTTTTCTCCTGTTTCCCCTCCCAAAGCAAAATGTTGTATAGGATGTAGGAAAGAGGACTCAGTCTGAAGGGGGAGGACAACAAAAGAGATGGAGGGAACCAGTGGATATGAGAACAGGCCTATGTGATATGGAAGAAAGAGCCCAGGAAACAGAAGAAATCAGAAAAAGGAGGTGGGTAACAGAAAGAGATTTTATTCAAGTGAAGCTGTGTCTGAGAGATAGCTCAGTTGGTAAAATTCTGGTCACATACGCACGAAGGCTTGAGTTTGATAGCTAGATGCTAGGGAAAAGAAGCTGGGTGTGGTCATATGTACTTGTAATCCTGGGAGCAGGGAGATGGAGATACAATGATGTCTATGGCTTTTCAGCTGCCAGCCTATTCTAGCTGGTGTGTTCCATACTCTGGCTCAAAAAAAAAAAAAATAGTATAGATGGTTTCTGAAGAGTGACACCTGAAGTTAACCCCTGGCTTCTACATGCATATTCACACATGCACACAAGCACATGTACACATGTGCACATGTGCAACATCCATATGCACAAATGTTTGTTGGAAGGAATTGTTTACAGCAGAACCGGACACGTGTTTGCAACTTAAATTGAGTCATAGGCCTCACATGAGCAAGGCAGATGTTCTTTCTACCATCTGCATCTGTTGCCCTGTGTAGCACTGCTTTACAGTTCTTTATATCTCCAAAAATTTCTACAACATACATATAATACTAAGAAAACATTAAAATGCTAAATGTTTTCATGCACTTTTAACTTCCATAAATGTATTCTAAGGGAGTAATTCAAAGATCTATTTATATGGATATAAGCAATTTATTTCTAAAATTGGAAATGGAAAATTCTGAAATATTCCAAAGTAGAGAAATAGTTAAATATATTGGACATCTATTTATATGAAAAACTATTTCATTTGTATCAAAGCCTGCAGTTTTAATAGGACAGTTACTACCATAAGGAAGTTACTACTATAATGTCCAGTGAAGACCACGATGGAAAGCATCACTGTGAGCATAGCTTCTTATACTGCCTGTGAGCACACAGGACAAGCACAAGCCTACTGAAAGACCTTTTTGGACATCACAAATGGCTTTTCTATCTGTCAAGATTTTTTCCCCCACATTCAATTCTCTACAAATAATTTGAAAGGGATAATAATGATTTGCTAGGTTAGGTATTATAACACTGTCTTACTACTTTAAAAATTGGTTCTACAAAATACATTAGTTATTATTTTCTTGTGCTGGAGTTGGAATCCAAGTGTGTGTGTGTGTGTGTGTGTGTGTGTGTGTGTGTGTGTGTGTGCGTGTGTGTATTAGGCAAGGATTTTACCACTAAGCAAAATCTCTATCCCTTAATACAGTGGTTCTCAACCTCCAAGAGATCTGCCTATCTCTGCGGGTCCGCCCTGAATTCCTGCAGGAGGCTGGATCATTGACCCCCATCTCAGGTCCTCTGCTAAAGAGGCCCTACTCAGCTGGAGAGTGCCAGCTAAACCCACCTATCAGTGTGGAAACATCCTGAGTATCAGCCCAGCCTTTGTCCCTGTCACCAGGCCTCAGCTACAGGTGAGTTTGGGTCTAATCCCACTGAGGCTACAGCAGATTCTCCCCTACACCCTCCCCGGGGAAACCCCTGGGTGGGTCCTGTATCTCCCTGCTCCTGTGTCCTGTCCCCACTGAGAGTGCTCTTGGATCTCTGATATACCCACACCCACCTCCACCGAGAGCCTGCCTCCCCCTGCACTCTTCCCTACCCTGCACACTGTCCTAGTGCTCTGGTTGAGCACTGAGCCAGAGGGTGGAGACCACAATCCAGCCACCTTTGAGGAAATTCCTAGAGCCTATCTGAGCACAATAGACCATCCTATCCATGTGGGACCACCCATAATTTCCACCTGCCTGGTCTCTGACCTCCACCACCGGTCTTCTACTGGAGTTCTGGGCACCTCCCAGAGATCCGCCTAACTCTGCGGGTCCATCCTGAGTTCCTGCTGGCTGGATCCTTGACCCCCATCACAGGACCTCTGTTAAAGAGGCACTACTCAGTTGGAGAATGCCAGACCCGCCTATTTGTGCTGAAACATCCTGGGTATCAGCCCAGCCTTTGTCCCCCAACACCAGACCTTGGCTAGAGGCCTTGGCTAGAGCTAGACCTGACTATCTCTGAGGAAACATCCTGTGGGCTAGCATCTGCCAAAGAGGCCTTAGCTCTCCTCTGCTGGAGCCTGAACTTTGACCCCCATCATCAGGCCCCTGCCTATGGAGAGACTCCTAGAGAGCTTGGACTACCCAGAACTACAGACATCGAACCTTTGACCCACCTAAATCCAAAGAGAGAGGGAGAAACCCCACCAACACCTACTGGAAGAAGCTATGAGAAGACAGCAATACAAGAAAACACCTAACATTAGAAAGACAAGCATAACACCACCAGAATCTAGGGAAGCTATACCAACTAGACCAGAACACAGCAAAGCAAATGAATAAGAAGAGAACGACCTAAAAATTATAGTTATAAAAATGATAGAGGCCCTGAAAGAAGACCTGAGAAAATCCCTTCAAGAAATGGAAGATAAAACAAACAAAAAATTGGAAGAAATGAATAAAACTCTTAAAGAAAGTACAGAGAGCCAAGAAAAAAACAATTAAACAGGTTCAAGACTTGAAAACGGAAATGGAGACAATAAAGAAAACACAAACCAAAGGAATGTTGGGAATAGAAAAACTGGGCAAATGATCAGGAACTGCAGACACAAGCATAACCAACAGAATTCAAGAGATGGAAGAGAGAATCTCAGGTGCTGAAGATAAACTACAGGAAATAGATTCATCGACCAAAGAAAATTGTAAATTCTTAACACAAAACATTCAGGAAATATGGGACACTGTGAAAAGGCCAAACCTAAGAATAATAGGCATAGAGGAAGGTGAGGAAGCCCAGCTCAAAGGGGCCAAAAACATATTCAACAAAATCATTGAGGAAAACTTTCCCAATCTGAAGAAGGACATGTCCATGAAAGTACAAGAAGCATACTGAACACCAAATAGACCGGACCAAAGAAAAAAGACCCCTCGACACATAATAATCAAAACACCTAACATACAGAATAAATAAAGGATATTAAGAGCAGTGAAGGAAAAAGGACAGGTAACATATAAAGGCAGACCTATCAAAATTATGCCTGACTTTTCCATGGAAACCCTCAAGGCCAGAAGGTCCTGGATAGATGTTCTATAAGTACTAAGAGTCCACGGATGCCAGCCCAGGGTACTATAACCAGCAAAACTCTCAATCACTATAGATGGAGAAAACAAAATATTTAATGACAAAGCCAGATTTTCATAATACATATCTACAAATCCAGCCCTACAGAAAGATTTGGAAGGAAAACTCCAACCCAAGGAAGTTTACTACACTCACAAAGACTTAGGCAACAGATAATCCCACTTCACCAGAAACCAAGGGTAAAGAAGGACAAATAAATTCACAATACCACCACCAAAAGCAAATCTAAAACAAACAAACATTAACAATCATCAGTCCTTACTCTCCCTCAACATTAATGGTCTAAACTCACCTATAAAAACACACAGGCTAACAGAATGGATATGAAAACCGAATTCATCCTTCTGTTGCATACACGAAACACACCTAAGCTACAAAGATAGACATTACCTTAGGGTAAAGGGCTGGGAAAAGATCTTCCAATCAAATGGACCCAAGAAGCAAGCATGTGTGGCTATCATAATATCTAACAAGTTAGACTTCAAACAAAAATTAATCAAAAGAGATGAAGAAGGTCATTTCATATTCATGGCAGGAGAAATCCATCAACAAAAAGTCTTGATTCTGAACATCTATGCCCCAAATAAAAGGCACCACATTCATAAAAGAAACACGACTAAAACTCAAAGCTCACATAAAACCTCACACACTTATAGTGGGAGACTTTAACATGACACTCCCACCACTAGACAGGACCACCAATCAGAAACTCAACAAAGAAACAAAAGAACTAACAGAAGTTATGTCTCAACTGGGTTTAACAGACATCTATAGAACATTCCATCCAAACACAAAAGAATATACCTTTTTCTCTGCCAAACATGGAACCTTCTCTAAAATCGATCACATACTAGGTGGCATAACAAACCTCAACAGATACAAAAGAATTGGAATAATCCCCTGTATCTTATCAGATCACCATGCTTTAAAATTGGAATTCAACAACAACACAAATCGCAGAAACCCTGCAAACTCATGGAAACTGAACAATGGGCAATTACACCACACCTGGGTCAAAGAAGAAATAAAGAAAGAAATTAAGGACTTCCTAAAATTCAATGAGAATGAAGACACAACATATCCAAACGCATGGGACACCTTGAAAGCAGTGTTACGAGGGAAGTTCATTGCACTGAGTGTCCATATGAAGAAAACAGAGGATAGTCACATTAGAGAATTAACAGCACAACAGAAAGCCTTAGAACAAAAAGAAGCAAACTCACCCTGGAGGAGTAGATGCCAGGAAATAATCAATTTGAGGACTGAAATCAATAAAATAGAAACCAGGAAAACAATACAAAAAAATCAATGCAACAAAGAGTTGGTTTTTCCAGAAAATCAACAAGATAGACAAACCTTTATCCAAACTAACAAAAAAGCAGAGAGAGATCATTCAAATTAACAAAATCAGAAATAAAAAGGGGGACATAACAGACACAGAGGAAATACAGACAACTTTCAGGTCATACTTTGAAAACCTGTACTTTACAAAATTTGAAAATTCAAAGGAATTGGACAAATATCTGGACAATTATCACTTACCAAAATTAAACCAAGAACAGACAAACAACTTAAATAGACCTATAACCCCCAATGAAATAGAAACAGTCATCAAAAGCCTTCCAACCAAAAAAAGCCCAGGGCAAGATGGCTTCAGTGCAGAATTCTACCGGAAATTCAAGGAAGAGCTAATTCCAATACTCCTCAAATTGTTCCACACAATAAAGACAAAAGGCACATTACCAAACTCTTTCTATGAGGCCACAATCACCTTGGTACCCAAGCCTCACAAAGATAAAACTAAGAAAGAAAACTACAGACCAATATCCCTGATGAACATCGACACAAAAATACTCAATAAAATACTGGCAAACTGAATCCAAGAATACATTAGAGAAATCATCCACCATGACCAAGTAGGCTTCATCCCTGGGTTGCAAGGATGGTTTAACATATGAAAATCTATCAACATTATCCAGCATATAAACAAACTGAAGAAGAAAAACCATATGATCATCTCCCTAGATTCTGAAAGCCTTTGAAAAAATTCAACACCCTTTCATGATAAAGGTCTTGGAGAGGTCAGGAATAACAGGAGTATTCCTAAACATAATAAGAGCAATATACAGTAAACCAACAGCCAACATCAACCTGAATGGAGAGAAGCTTAAGGCAATACCTCTAAAATCAGGAACAAGACAAGGCTGTCCTCTCTCTCCATAGCTCTTCAATATTGTACTTGAAGTTCTACCTAAAGCTATAAGACAACAAAAGGAGATCAAGGGGATCCAAATTGAAAAGGAAAAAGTCAAACTGTCTCTATTTGCAGATGATATGATAGTTTACATAAGCGACCCAATAAACTCTACCAGGGAACTCCTACAGCTGATAAACACCTTCAGCAAACTAGCAGGATACAAGAAAAACTCAAAAAAAAAAAAAATCAGTAGCCCTTCTTTATTCAGATGACAAAGAGGCTGAGAAAGAAATCAGAGAAAGATCACCCTTTACAATAGCCACAAATAACAAGTAAAATATCTTGGAGTAAAACTTAACAAACATGTGAAGGACCTATATAATAAGAACTTTAAAAAAAATTTAAAAAAAGAAATTAAAGAAGATACCAGAAAATGGAAAGATCTCCCATGCTCTTGGATTGGAAGGATAAATATAGTAAAAATGGCAATCTTGCCCAAAGCAATCTACAGATTCAATGCAATCCCCATCAAAATCCTAGCACAATTCTTCACTGACCTTGAAAAGATAATAGTCAACTTTGTGTGGAAAACCAAAAGACTCAGGATAGCCAAAACAACCCTGTACAATAAAAGAACTTCAGGAGGCATCACCATCCCTGACTTTAAGCTCTACTACAGAGCTATAGTCCTGAAAACAGCCTGGTATTGGCCCAAAATAGACAGGTGGACCAATGGAATCGCATAAAAAATCCCAATATCAATCCTCAAACCTATGAACACCTGATTTTTGACAAAAAGAGCTAAAAGAATACAATGGGAGAGGAAAGCATCTTCAACAAATGGTGCTGGCACAATTGGATGATGGTGTGTAGAAGACTGCAGATAGACCCATGTCTATCTCCATGCACAAAACTCAAGTCCAAATGGATCAAAGACCTCAACATAAATCCAGCCACACTAAACCTCTTAGAAGAGAAAGTAGGAGGTACCCTTGAACAAATTGGTATAGGAGACCACTTCCTGAACATACCTCTAGTAGCACAGACACTGAGATCAACAATTAATAAATGGAACTTCCTCAAACTTAGAAGCTTCTGTAAGGCAAAGGACACAGTTGACAAGACCAAACGGCAGCCCACAGACTGGGAAAAAATTTTTACCAATCCTACATCTGACAAAGGGCTGGTCTCCAAAATATACAAAGAACTCAAGAAACTAAGTCAACAAAACACCAAATAGCCTTATTAAAAAATGGGGTAAGAATTGAAGAAAGAATTCTCAATAGAGGAAATCAAAGAGGCTGAAAGACACTTAAGAAAATGTTCAACATCCTTAGCTATCAGGGAAATGCAAATGAAAACAACTTTGAGATACCATCTTACTCCTGCCAGAATGGCTAAAATTAGAAACACCAATGATAACTTATGCTGGAGAGGATGTGGAGAAAGGGGAACACTCCTTCACTGCTGGTGAGAGTGCAAACTCATACAGCCATTTTGGAGATCAGTATGGTGGTTCCTCAGGAAAATGGGAATTAATTTACCACAGGACCCAACAATTCCACTCTTAGGTATATACCCAAATGACCTACATCCATGCAACAAAGGCATGTGCTCAACTATGTTCATAGCAGCATTATTTGTAATAGCAAGAACCTGGAAGCAACCTAGATGCCCCTCAACTGAAGAATGGATAAAGAAGATGTGGCACATCTACACAATGGAATACTACTCTGCCCCCAAAAAATAACGGAATCTTGAAATTTGCAGGGAAGTGGATGGAACTTGAAGAAACCATCCTGAATGAGGTAACCCAGTCACAAAAAGAGGAACAGGGTATGTATTCACTCATATATGGATTTGAGACCTAGAACAAAGGATCACCAGCCTAAAATACACACCACCAGATGAACTTGGATACAAGGTGTATTCTAAGAGATTCATATATGTCCCTCACAAAAGGGGAAAGGGACAAGTCCCCCAGAGCACATGGGAAATAGGGGGGGGCAGTGAATGGAGAGAGAGAACTAGGAGAAAGAGAAGGGGAGGAGAGGAAAACACGTGTGACTAGATAGTTTGAGTCAGGGTGGGGGGACATAAAAGATGGAGCCATTATTGGTTTGAAGAGAAAACTGAACCTAAAGAAAGGTCTAGAAACTACAAGACTGACTCCAACTAATAATTAGAGCAACCATGGAAAGGCTACCATAAATGCCCTTCCCTGATAGTGAGATCATCAACTAAATTATCCACCATCATGGAGTCCTCATCTAGTACCTGTTGGAAACATAAGCAAACACCCATAACCAAACACTGAGTCAACCCAGAATCCAGATGCAGAGAGAGAGGACAAGACCAGGTTGCAGAAACACACAAAGACAGCTGCCTGAACAAGGTGGAGCTTGGGCCCCCCAGACTGATAGCTGGGAATCCAGCATGGGACTGACTCAGACCCCCTGAATATGGGACTCAGCTAGAAGGACTGAGCAGTCTGGGGGACCTCAGACAGTAGAAACAGGATCTATTTCTGGTGCACAAAAGGACCTTGCAGGCACATCCCCCATGGAGGGATACCCCCTTAACCTAGAGACAGGAGAGAAGCCCTAGTCCCTACTTCAAATGACTTTTCAGACTTACAAGACCCAACCTGGATAGCATAGCCCTACAAGTGGAATGGGGGTGGGGGGATGGGAGGGGAGGGTGGCCAGGGTGCATGTCACAGTGGAAAGAAGGTAAGCTGGAGGGAAGGAGGGTTGGAGGGAGGAAGAGAGAGGAAATTGGGACCCACATGTAAAATTTTTAAATTATATTATTATTAAAAAAAAAGAAGGAAAGAAAAGTAAATAAGAACAAAAATTAGAAAATTCTATTGCTGCCTTTTACATTCATGTTACTCTAAATGTTTTCCTTTTACTTACGCCTTGGTGTACTTGTTGAATCAACCAAATGCAAAAAGTTTCTCAACCTATTTTTCTATCACCATTAATAAAGAATATTTTACTGGATAAAAAAATATTCAAATTGAAAAAAAATACAGTGGTTCTCAACCTTCCTTTACAAATTTCTTTTAGGGTCAATTCCTAATCAATGTATACATTATTATTCCAGACATTGTCCTGGTGTTCAGGTCTCCTATAATCCTGGGACCTTGTTTCTACTCATAAGAAATGCAGTATCTGTTGTTCAGGCAATGGAAGAATCCCTTATACATAACCTTTAGAAGAACAGTTGAAAAACAACTTAGAATACTTACATGACTTTGTTCTGTTAATGTTATTTGATCCTATTGTGTGATATACCAATTAACAAGGTATCATGAAATATTTGCACAGAATCATATTTTTGCTAGCAAAATTTCACTTTTGTAAATAATCTTTTAAAAAGTTTTAGGGAGACTAACATATTATTTTCCTCCTGTGAATATTTACATTTTAATTTTGAAAATGACATGAGGATTTTGTTTCTTCTCATAAACATAAAGGAAAAAGAAAGCAAAAATTATTTGGAAGCAAATGCTACATATATTTTTTCCAGTGAAGACCTAACTATACTTTGTCAAAACATCATTTTATAATTTTGAGTATATACATTTATAAGAAAAATAATTATAATAATACACACCTCATTTATAGCAGCAAGCAAATCTTCAAAACATAAAATGTCACTAAAGCAAAGATTCCTGGAGCCTCTGTCACTTTCCATGACATCTAGGACTTCTGCAGATCAAATCACCAACATATTGTTTGGGCCATTTAGACGATAGCTTCAAATTAATCATCATTAAAGAAATGCCAAAAATCATAGAAAATAAGGTGTATTTTTCTATTTTCCTATTTACCTTGTCATTTAGGCAACAACGCACAGACATTAATTCTAATTCTATGCTTAGCACAAAAATAGTACTTATGGGGATTCATGTGTAGGTTATTGGCTTCAACTGACACGTTTCAATGAGGCCCGTTGGACTTTACAATCCCTCCCAAATCACTGTTTTCCATTTGAGGATCTGTTCTCTATCCCTCCCCACACAGTTTCTTTGAGTTCGATGTGGCAAGAGCATAGCATACTCTCTCTGCTCTGGCCAGCTCTAGAAGGAATTTTTCTTATTATTTGCAGGAGAAGATAATTGGAAAAGCTTTTTCCCCCTTCCAGGATGGTTCAGGTTCTCCTCTGGCCTGATATGAGAAACTGACTCATGATTCTCAATCCCTGTATCTTCCTTATTCTCTCTCTTTCCCAATTCCTACTTTAAAAATTACTTAAAAGTTCTCCTTACTAATGATGTAATTCTACCAGTGGTTTAAATTTTCCTCGAAGAAAACCTGTATTTCTCTGAAAACGTGCCTCAATTGTCTCTTTTATAAAGACATTTCATCTTACACATGGTTACACTTTTTATGTGTGTCTGGACACAAAGAATGCCATGGGATCAGTGATCTCTTCTGTGGACTCCGGTCTCTTCCATCCATCTTACAGAATGTTAGATGAAATGAAATAGTTAAAAAATAAAGACTTTTGGCAACATGACAAAGCCTGAGATAGCAAACCTCTAAAGTAGGAGGAGTTTGTATTGATTCAGGGTTAGTGAAGTTCAGCTCAGTGTTAGATGGCTTAATTTCTCAATGAAGTCAAAAGTGGGAGCCTATGGCAAAGGGGTGTGCTTACCATGTGGAAAACAAAAACAAAAAAACAAAACAAACTGAAAAAGAGAGGAAATAAAGCCGAGCAGCATTTCCTTCAAGAGGATGCCCCCAATTTCTCAAGTTCTTTCTATTGGCCATAATTCTTAAAGTGCCCACCATTTCCCAATAGGTCACAAACTATCACACTTTCAACACCTTGGCCTTTGGGGGATATTCAAGCTGTGATGCTCAGAAAATATGAAGTACCATTAGGGATAGAAATTAATTATAACAGTAATTATTAATCCTAAAATAAAAGTTTTTTTTTCTTGAGTGCCAACATTTTCACAAATAATTACACATCTGAAGATAAAACACAGAGGAAAAAGAGGACTAGCCAACTTATATTTGTGTCATGTTTAATTTATTTTAAAATTAGTTCCTGAGAAAGTTAAATATATTATAGTAACTTCTTTCTAATTATTCTATTGTCAACTCAGAATTGTCAGTAATTCATTATTTTTATTTTCAGTATTATATATATATATATAAATACTAAATGTAAACAATTTATAAGTATATTTAGCTTATTTTATGTGGATAAAATGTTTATAGAGTTTATAGAGTAAACACTAGTTTCAAAGTAAGTTCTGGAAATTAGTAAATATTTAGAAGACATATAGGAAAATATAATTAAAGGAGTTGAATTTCAACAATTCTATAATAAAGTAATGAGATTATGCAGCATAATGTGTTGATTTAGCAATAAAAATACTAGTACTCTGGTACACAATAAAAGTAGGCTTACTTTAGACATTCTTTATTTAATTTCCAGTAACTTGAAAGTTTCAATGAAGCTTAGCAACATTTAATATCTATGCAAAACCTTTTACTCCATTAAAAAGAGTTTCTTTTTAATGGCTGATTGTCTGGACCATATAATAGATATATAAGAAAGAACAAGACAAATTTGGTGGTGGCCAGGAAAGGGGCTAGGTCTACAAGACTCTGTATTTCTTCATTTTTAAAATTTTACTTTTACTTTTGCTTAAATGTATTTTTAAGTATAACATGTCTCGTGCCGGTGAGGGCCAGAAGAAGCCATGCGATTCTCTGGAACTGGAGTAAACAGATGGGAGTCATCATGTGAGTCCAGGGAATTGAACCCAGGTCCTCTGTAAGAACAACCTGTGCTCTTAACGGCCACGCCATCTTTGCAGCCTTAGAGTCTGTATTTAATACATTACCCTTTCCTTAGACTTTTATGCAACAGAATGAATCTAATAGACAGAGACCTATTGCAAATTGGTTTAAGCAAAGATAAAATTTCAGAAGTAGAGTTTGAAGGAGGAGTAACTGATCAGAGACACAAAATGACCCCAAAGTTCAAAGGACATCTACAAATTGATCTCAAGTTTTCCTTTTCTTCCCTTCCTTCTCTCTTTCTTCTTCCCTCCTTTCTGTGTGCTTGTAGGTTTTTATCTTCTTGCTGGATATCACTGACCATCTAACTGGCTAGTCAGTGCACACACTCATAATTGATCATATGTCTTTACCACCTGGTGCTGGGGCTACAGGTAGATGGTGCCATGCCTGGCCTTGTAAGTTAGACACGCGATTTAAGCTCAGGCCCTCATGCTTACATAGCAAGCACTTTATTCATGAAGCCATCTACCTCCTCCCAGAAAACTATTCTCACCCTGTTGAAACCAGAGTATTTAACCCACTGGTGCACAAAAGGGCATACTCTAAGTATAATTAAATTCAAACAGGTATGTGGCATTATCATGATAGTAATTAGAAAGAAATTGTTAAGAAATGCTACAGAATATTTTATGTTTTTTTCTTTAATGTTGTGATGCACTTCAGTCATCAAAGCTGTAGGGTCCTGTGAAGCTCCTGTGCCCCCACTAAACCTCTGGCTTTTCACTGAGGACTAAGCAGAGAGATGATCCTCAACTTTAAAAAACAATAATAATTATCATACAGCAGTGTCTAGGAGTTTGGATGTACCAATGATGCCCTTAGTTCCCCAGAACCATGAAGCTTTAGCCTCTAGATTTCACGCTGTATTTAACCGGTGTCTGTACTCAGTGGCTCATTAAATTTTTATTAGCTTTATTTCTTTGAGTGTATGTGCATGTGTGTGGGCACGTACAGACCAGTATGAATGTCAGAGGACAACTCGCAGTAGTCTGTTTTCTCATTACATCATATGGGTCGCAGGAATCAAACTCAGGTCTTCAGAGTTAGCAGTGGCTACTACCACCTACTAAGCCATCTCACCAACCTATTAACAGCACAATATAAAGACACACCAATATCCAATCTGTTAACATTTCCTTTCACTAGATACCTTGAACTTATGTAGTTATTTCTGTGTTTATTTTTTGGGCCAATACAACTTCCTGAGTTTAATGTCCCTCTGTGTTTCTCTGTGAAATAAAAAGAGACACATGCCATGCCTTCCTCTCTGTCAAGCAGGAAATCCGGGGCAGTGGCCAATGTAAAATCAGAAAAGAATAGAAATATCGACAAGAATCAAATTGGATATTTAGGCATATTGCTGGCTATAAAACTTGAGACAAAAATTAGATACACAGAATTTGAATATCAGACAGTTTCAGCATGAATGACAGGGTGGGCATGCAGAAGGGCCAGTTGGGCACGAGGATACAGGGACTCAGCACTGTGGGGGACTGGAAAGTGGCAGGAGAATGGCAGCTGTTCATTCTAATTGTATATGGTGGTACAGTATAAGGGGCCAAGTACCTGCATAAATGACCGTAGCAAGACAGGGTTCTTACTCTGTAAGAGGTAGATATCAAAGAACAGGAGAATGACAGAGACAGTCCCCTAAGCTAAGATATAAAGGAAGGTTAAAGAAGTAAGAACACTCCCAGAAAGCAGTGTCCAGGCACAACTGGAAGTCACCCTGGTTCCACTGCAATGTCTACTCTTTCTCCTACGCTTGGCCAAACTGAAAGCTCTCAGGGCTTGGAGGAATTGTCAGTGAAATGAGCTATGCAGGAGACTTCCAGGAAGAGAAACTTGCTAACTCCCTGTGGCTTGTGCTGAAGCCTGTGCTGACAGTCCTGCAAATAAAAACATTCTCCCAGAATGCTTAGCCCCGCTGCTAGTGTGGCATTTGACTGCCTCAAAACAGCCATGCCCCAGGGAACTGCCAAAGTCGGAAGGGCTCCGCTTGCCCTTTCAGTAAATGCCTTCCTGACCCTCTTTGCAGGCTGTGGAACATTCTGCGTGTGGTAAGTCTTTAGAGTGGCACTAGGCCAGCCTTCCCAATTGACTGACACTGCTGATGGCTCTTTCCTCTCCAGAGAGGAGAGTAGCTGTCTTCTGTCCTCTTAAGGCTGCCTCTCTGCTTGCCCACTGACAGAATGCATGCCCACCAGGATGCACTTCTTGTGTCTACAGCCACTTTGGTCCCAGAAAAGAGAAGAAACACAAGTAGAGCTCTCTGTGTTCTCTCCTGATCATTACATCAACACTGGAGCTCCCTCCTCTCAACAGCTTGCATTTCCTAAATATAACCGATGGGTTGAACAAGAGAGAAAAGGATGGGACAAATTTGAGAGGGGGAATCTGCAAGGAGTTAGGGTAAGAAAGCGAGGATAGACGTCATCAAAATAACTTGTGGGCATGTATCCACGCACATTTGAAATGTAGTCCTATTACTTCAGTGCTGCCTGAATGACGGCATTGCCTGTGGTGCTAAAGATTTCAATGCTGTCTTTCTGGGACTCAGCTTTGTCTCTAGTTCAGATCTTCCCAGGAGTTGACGGTGCCCCTGCGGCTG
Organism: Cricetiscus sungorus; assembly: GCA_030556225.1. Taxonomy (NCBI): domain Eukaryota; kingdom Metazoa; phylum Chordata; class Mammalia; order Rodentia; family Cricetidae; genus Cricetiscus; species Cricetiscus sungorus. Next base: position 27,667,818 of record JANBXA010000031.1, read on the forward strand.
GATCTATAGCCTCATCTAAAAGCCAAGTTTCATGTTTGCTCTCCAGAAGGATCATAATGTCAGTGTCTCTTTCAAGAGTCTTCAGTGCTTTCTATAACTTACTGAGAACACCAATTTCTTGGGTGTGGCATTGGTGGTCTCCCATTAAAATTCCAAGTCAGTCTGTTATTGTTTTGTGCTATTAGTGTCATTCATTCCTTTCAATCTATGTTCTCTGAAGCTTTGCTCATATATACCTATTGGCCAAAAGGAGGATGTACTGTGTGTGTGTGTGTGTGTGTGTGTGTGTGTGTGTGTGTGTGTGTGTGTGTGTCTGGGAGGGGGCTTCAATAAAGAGGCATGGAACTCTAATAATCATCTACTCAGCAAATATACACAAAGAATGAATCTGAGATGTAAATTTTACTTCTAGCTTTGCTTTCATTTATCATAATTGCTCTTACTATGAGAGAATGCTAGTAGGCTGGGACTGAGCCTAGCTTTGACAGACATGGTTTTACACTTCCTAGCATAGAAACATAGACAACTTTGCATACCATCTGCCTGCCCTGTGTTATCTGTGCCTACTGCTGGAGGAAAATCTGGTTATGTCGAATTCACTTGATCCCATTATTTACCTGGTTTATGAATATGACCCTATAGTCCATGGATTAATTACTATATTTTATTTTTAAAAATAATTTTAATTTTACATCTGTTTGTCTGTGTGCATGTGCCCATGTCATATGCAATTATCTGCAGAGAACAGAATAAGAGGGCGTGCTGGATTCCCTGGAGATGGAGTTCCAAGTGATTGGGAACTGCCACATGTGGGAGCTGGGATCTGAACTTGCATCCTCCGGAAGAGCAGCAAGTACATTTAACTTCTGAGCCACTTTCCCAGGTCCTCGAAGATTTGAGGAAGGGCCTGCAGTGGAAAATTTATTATCTCAACCGACTGCTTAAAGATCAAATTATGTAAAGGAGAGAGATCGTGTCAGTTGCAGCTCGAGTTCCCAAAGCTTCCCGTATGTGTTCTAGGAGCCTAGATATTTGTCATTATCTATCATTTCGGATCACTTTACTATCAAGGCATTAACATTTGTGCGTTAGTGTTTTCAAAGCAGCTCGGAGTTTATTGATTTTCTATATTGCTGGGTGATTAATTTTATTCCAGGAATATTGTGAAAATTAATCTAAGCTGTATCACATTATACCAGTAGCTGGAACCCATAATGCAAGCTCCTTTGTTTGCTAGTAACCTTTGGTAAATAACCACAGAGGAACATTACCACCATCAAAAACATAGGGTAAAGTTTCTACAGCTCACCACCCTTTGCAATTTTTTCCGTGGAATTGGCTTGCTTCTTAAAGAACTTTGTGAAGAGATTTCCAGCACCAGGGCAGGGACCCAGTTTCCTTTGGCATGCTGCGCAGCCAGGGAAATGTGCTTCAAGATGCAGAAGCCTGCACCAGTTTGTTAACAGATGTAAATGCTTTACTACTACCCCACCCCCACTTTACCCAGGAGATCTCATCCATTTCCCTTTTCCAGCGATCCATGTGCTCCTCTTACGTCTTCCTTGTTACCTTGTTAGCTCACCAGGCTGAGCTCCATGAGTCCCATAGGAGAGAGGGAGGAGTGTGGTTATATGAGCAAGGTGCGGGGCGGCAAGACCATGATGGGAGCAATCCACAGAGACAGCTGAAGGAAGCTCCTGGGAACTCACGGACTCTATACCTACAGCTGAGGATCCTTCGTGGAACCTAACTAGGCCTCTGCATGCGGGCAACAGTTGTGTAGCACAGTCTGTTTGACGGGCCCCTCGCAGGGGAACCAGGATCTATCCCTGTTGCACAAGCTGGGTGTTTAGAGTTCATTCCTTATGGTGGATGCCTGGTTCAACCTTGATGCAGGGAGTCCAGGTTTGGTCCCTCCTCAACTTAATGTGCCAGGCTTGATTGACTCCCCATGGGAGTTAACCTTGAGGAGGGGAGGATGGGGGTGGGGATGGGATGGGGATGGGATGGGGGTGGGGTGGGGTTGAGCAGGAGGAGATGAGGGGAACTGTGGTTGGTATGCAAAATGAATAAAATATTTCAAAGAAAAAAGAGAAACAAATGAAAGGAAAACAACAGCAAAACCAGGAAGGTTCGCTTAGGTGTCCATCCTCCTTCCTAGAGACCAGACCTGATGAGACAAAGCGGTGACACAAGCTGTCAGACAGCAATCGTGATGCTGGTTTGTGGATGTTGTGTAAGAGCCATGTGATGGTGTTGCTAACGCATTTGAAATGGCAGAATGTGACAGCATGGGGAAGAAAGGGATTTACAACTTGTTTTGACCCACTATCTTTCCCTTGGGAAGACAAGAAGAGACAGAGATGGGGGGGCAGGGGAGAGAACCCAGTAAAGAACCCTTATATACTTGTTAATCAGATCTTTTGATGGTAGTTCCTGGAAGAAAGATAATTAATCTGTTCTGGGTAGGCCGTTTTGGCTGGCTATATCTAGTCAGTCTAGGTTGTTTATAGCAAGCAAATGAGGAATTTAATTGGTTTGTGGGATATGGCCCATTAGAAAGTGTTAGGCTAGCTATAGAATTACCAAGGAATCAAACGGAGTTATTTCACACCAAAACAGCTCCCTTGTGGAAGAGATGCCTTGTATCCATCACTTCCAGGCTTCAGACAGTACATCTGGGCAAGCCCACATCCTTTGTGGCAAAGGAGGGCTTGGGGCGCTGTGTATTAAATTCAGATATCTCTGTACTCTGCCCTAATTGTTACTGGCATTTTTCCAATCATCAGTGAAATTTGATAGTTGGTAAGATCTTTGATTCTTGGGAGCCCAATTTGTCAGTCTGTCTCTTTAAATTTAGTCTTAGCTCTAAAAAACACTAATTTTAAATGACTAAAAGACATTTTTATGGGCAACAGACGTTTAGTTGAAAGTAAATTTAAAAACTCTTTTATGTGTAGGAGTGTCTTACTCTCAGGTATGTCTGTATGCTCCGTGGATGGGGTGCCAGCAGAGGCCAGAAGGTGTCAGATTCTCTAGAACTTGTAGCTTGTTGTTTTCCGCCAGCCCGCCCACCGGTCTGGCCTGCCGGCCCCAAATAACACGCAGAGACTCTGTATTTTATACAATCCTGTTGGCCAGTTGCCATTATTGTTTATGGGCTAGCTCTGTCTTAATTATTAACCCATTTCTACTTATCTAAGTATTGCCACGTGGCTCATCTTACCGGAGAGTGGCAGCCCCAGCATCTTGATCCCTCTAGGCTCCACATCCTGACTCCTCCCAACTACTTCCTCCTTCCTCCTAGTTTCCTAGTCCCTCCTATCTTCCTTTTCTATTGGCCAAACAGTGCTTTGTTAATTAACCAGTATGAGAAACATATTTACAGAATAACATCTCCCATCCAGCAGAGGCCAGAAGAAGGTGTCAGATTCTCTATAACTGGAATTATCTGAAGGTGTTAGCTGCCATGTAGGTGTTAGGAATCAAACCTGGGTCTTTTACAAAAGTAGAAAATGCTCTTCAGCATTAAACCATCTTTCTAGTCTTATGTTGAAAGTAAATTATATATTTCCTTCACATTGGTAGTCTGTAATTAATATACAAAGCAATAATTCTCTTATTTTATTTAAAATGTCTAAATTTTCATAGCAAAGTTCTACTGATTTGCGACATTCAAAATCCTTTGAGGAGGATAGACAAGCAGGCTGCAGGAACTGGGGGTTGGTTTCAAGTGTATTACAATACTTACACTGTGTATAATTTCTTTTATAAATGTAGATTTATGTCTATTAGGAACAGCCTGATGCCATCACAGAGCCCAGGTACATTCTCGTGATGCAAAGCTTTGTGTGTGGGAGATTAAGTCCTCAGCAACAGCAAGTGACTAGAAATGCAACAAGAAAATAGTAATAACTTACTTTTCTTCATAGCCCCATGAATATTTTAACATATGGGAAACTACACATGAGGCAATACAAACCAGTTTATTTCCTTGAAGAATTGAATTCTTTGGAAACAAAGAGTCCATTTTTGGAAAGAAATCTCAGCGTGAAAATATCCCGGCCATCCACAGCAACAGTAAGCACGTGTCCATGATAGGTAACATTAAGCTAAGGATAAAACTCAGCCATATAGCTAGCCTTCACCTAGCATGTGCGAGGCTCGCCATTGGATACCCAGTGCTGCCAAACAAGTCTGAAAATGTGGAAATTATTAAATTAACTCGTGAAACCCAAGTGCGGGTATTGGTTCATCTCTTTTCCTACCTCAATTGCACAAATGCAGAAACCCCAGCTGGGATCAGGTCAACAGGTGCTGGGGACAGCTCCCTGGGAGCGGGTGTGGCTCCTGTGGGCTACTCAGAGCACAGGGAGTAATGGTAGTGATTGTCTTATAAGGGATGCATTTTCAGAAAGAGAAGTAAAATGGTCGCCAGATGTCATGATTTCCCAGGAGAGAGGCTTTCAGCAGATGTTTGTATGCTAACTTTTGTACCGGTTCTGTCCTCAGATTACCAGCTCTTCTGACAGTAGGTGGTTCACAAAGCCTATGTAGAAGGATTGTCTTCTTGCATGTGTTTAATCAATTTTTCAATTTTACTTAGATTCTAAGAGATGGTGAAATGTACACATATGAAATTTTTTTTTAAATTTAATGATAATATTTTCTTTTGCTAATTATTTTAAGCTAATATGCTATAGGCTTGCCTCTTGATGAGATTTTCTTTTTATATGCTTAATTTTTAATAGACTTTTTTCATACAATGTATTCTGATTATGGTTTCCCTCTCCCCACCTCCTCCAAGATCCTCTCCTACTTCCCCCACTCTCAAATCCACACCTTTTCTTTCTCTATCTCATTATAATGAGAACAGGTATCTAAAATGAGCAACCAATAATGATGATAATATAAAATAAAAACAAACATACCTTCTTATAAAGTGCTAAATATACACTGCAAGACTAGGTAGTTAAAAAATGACCACATTGCATCAATACAACTTCCTCGTGTCCATTTCTTCAGTCTAACACTCTCCTAATTGAGCTATTTTAGCAGACGTTTGCTTGTGTAGATTTCTTGAAAGAAGAATTACATTTATCACATTGTAATAAGTTGGTCTTTGGTTGGCTAAAGCATTTGTGTGCCTGAACTCAGCCCTTGGTCCTCATATGGAGTTGTTAAAATCCAGGTTTAAAATTTCCTTTCTGAAACTCTAAGAAAACAGCCGTATAATACATCTGGTAACACAAGAACCAGTGAGAGAAAGGGTAAGAATATATAGTTTAAATTTTATTACATTATGAGGAAAGAAAACAAGTAGACATTGGTACATTGTGCTAACACCCAGTCGTCCTTCCATTCTGGCATATGAAGAAACATAACAAATAAGGTAAAGACCAAACCTCCAAACCTCCAAACCTATGAATGACTTCTGATCACTACACATCACATAGGATGGGAAAGACTGGAAGGAGCTTCCAGGAGGGTCCCTGTGTCTCTAGAACTTTCCCACTAAATACTGGACTGCAACTTTCTCTCTAGGGAGCTTATTAATTCAAAGATCTTATTTCCAAATAATCACTCTTAAATAAGGTCAAAGAAGGAGGAAAGAAGAAAATGCAGAAGAGTCAGGTAAGCAAGAAGGCATGTTGTGCAAAGAGCTGCTTAGACAGGGGTCTGGTGAACAGCTGTTACAAATATTCTGTCAGTTTGCAGAGGCTGGGATAGGCCTTGGACATCTCCTTTCTTATACACATTTATTCCAGCAGTCTCAATGCTAGTACATTCCAACTCTGACTCACAGCTATCTGGCCACTTAGATAATTACTATCTTCCTCTGTGTTTAACATAGACTCTCACATATATCTGGTATGTTTCTGACCTCTGGCTAATCCTGACAGATTGACTAAAGGGCTAAAAGTAAAGAAATCCAAAATCCACTCAACATTTCCATTTACTTTCTTAGGTGGAAGTATATGCCCCATTTAGGGACTTGCTAGGAGAACCAGTTGGAAGGGTATTGCCAGGCTGAAATGGTGAAGTAGGTTTTCTGAGGGGGAGAAGACAATGTCTAGGAGAATGTATCTCAAAGAACACAAGGATGAGCTAAGAGTATCTTTAGGACCTGAGCGCATGTGGCAGCATCTGAACATCTTCAAAGGTTGAGGGATCCTGTTCTCATGAACCCATTCCTTCCACTTTCTGTAATGACTTCCAAACACTTGGCCCCACAGAAAAGATGCTGAAAACATTTGGTCCTGTGAGGCCATGAGAGAGAGGAGGGAGAGAGAGGGAGGAAGGTCGGGAGGTGGCGTTGACAATAGGTGCATAGATTAAGGTGACATGCTCAGCTTTAACCAGTTGAGGGTCTGGATTCTGGCTTCACCACTGACATCCTTATATTTGGAGAAGATTCATGACTCCTTTGAACTTTAACTTGTTGGTTATTAGTAAATTTGGGGAGAAACAGGTAACTGATGATTGTATAATAGAATAAAAAGAATCTTTTCCCTTAAGAATTCATTCATAATAATCCAAGGAACAAACTGCTATTGTTCACAGGTTTTAGAATTTAATTGACAGCTGATAGATACGCTTGGCTAATTTATACCTTTCATTTAGAGTTGTGGCATGGCTTGTCCATCCATGTGTCTACCCATGTGTAGCACAGTAAATAATGTAACAAGTAGGAGAAAAAAATGTTGAATATGGAAAACAACTCTACATAATATAAATAAAAGAAGTGATCAAATAAAACCTGTATTATGCATTGCTTACCTAGAAAGTTGTGTTTCTTAAAAAATAAAACTGTGTATGGGTTGAAATTAAAAACGCAAGTTACTTTTGGTAACATAAGATTATATTTCAAACCACAAAGGAAATATTTTCCTTGTGGAGGCACAGACAGGAAGACCTCTGAGGCTTATTAGGCAGCCATCTAGTTGAGTAGGTGAGTCCCAGGTTCTGTGAGATACTTTATCTTAAAAATATGGTATGAGGGAGCAAGGTCACCCAGCAGATAAAGATAACTGTTGTCAAACATGAAAAAAAACATACATATACACGTGAACTCACATGCACAAATGCACTAAACAAAAATATACTTTTAAAAACAATAAACATAGTATTTAAGGGTGATACCCAACTTATGGCATCTATACATACATACATGTGCACATGCACTCCCCAACATGGTTCTGTGCATGAGTGCTCACACACACACACACACACACATACACACACACACACACACACACACACAGAGTTGTTTTTGAAATTATATTTTAATATTTGTTTCCAATGATGTTCCATTATCTGACTGCTCTGACTTGCGGCCATGGTTCACTCTAGTATTGTGGCAAACGCCAACTATCTACGTAATTGCTTTGAAATAGTATGGTAACTTCACAGTGACAAGCGACTTTCCATATGACTTTAGTCCTGGAACACAACTAGTATTATTGGTCCTTTGGTGCTATCACGTTGCTATAAAACCATGCAAATATCAAATAACAGCCCTGTAAGTCTTGTTACATTTCCCTTAGTGAGAAAAATTATTTTAGCAACAGGAAAATGTATTAGTTTGCACAACAGAGATTTCCCAATGAATTCTCCATCTTTGGACAGGCTTTTTATTAAAGCTCAGTGTTTTACAGTTAATAGTAAGCATACCTGTATCTGAAAACAATTTCAAAACAAAACAAAACAAAAACAAAACTTGATCTAGATAGCAATCATGCTTGGATATTGGATTTTTGCTTCTGGGTGTCATTTTCATGAAAGTAATATTGTCCCAAGAGATTAAGACAGTTCCAGAGGCTGTGCTTATTTAGCTGTCCCCAAAAGAGCTGAGGTGTCACAAAACACAAGTGCTGGCGAATGAATCTGAAGTGTCTGTGATTCCTCTCACAAAGAAGCACCATGAATTCAATCAAGCCCTCTCGCTTGCCTCTCTTTCAATGTTTACATAGACTTATTCCTGACAGGTCTAGATTACAGTGTCCAGAAACAAATGAAAATATGAGGCCCCTTGTTAGGGAGGAGGAGGTGGAAGGATTTCACCAGCTAGATGTCAGGGAAGACTGCCGAGAGTTTGTTCTAGATTTGACAAGACCTATGCACTCATGGTTCCTGTGGTTACCTTCTCAAGTCCTGTACAAGGTCGTGCCATTAAATATTACAGCATGGGTACCTGGATGTAAAGGTGGGGCATCATGAGGATCCACTCTTAGTTAAGAGCTACTGGAAGTTCATGGCTGCTTAGGGAAGGATGTGGCCTTTCACATTTGTCCTGGCAACAGTGGAAGCTCTCATACTCATGCTCACTTGGGGAAGTACTAATTTGGTTGAGATGGATATAAAGAAAGCAAAAGATGAGAGACTATAAGATTTAGATAGGGACATGAAGGAAACATTCTGGGAGGAGCTGGAGGGAAAAGTAGTGGGCGTGGATATGATCGACAACATTGTGTACATATATGAAATTCTCAAAGAAAAGGTAGAAAAGAATAAAGCTTAAGATTTATTTGTTTGTTTGTCTGTCTATTTTAGAGGTAAAACCAAAAGCTCTCAATCTATCACTTGACATCTTATTTCTACTCAAGCTTGAGGTTGTGGACATCAGCAGTGTTAACTCAGCTGGGTGGCTGGACTCCACACTATCAATTCTTCTAGCTATGAGTGATGTTCTTGTGTTTTCTGCTCGGTGGAGGATGAACAGGGGGCTTGGAAAGGCATACTGGGGTAATTGCAGCACAGAGCTTGTGGGAGTGGCCAACCAATGTGTGGTTTGACTTGAGGCCATGCCCTAAGAGGAAGCCTAAGCCCTAGATTGCCTGGATGACCAGGAAACAGAAGACTGGGCAGCCTGGAGCCTAGGGTAGAACTGAACATGTCTGCCCATCCCACAAAAAGTCGATGAAATGATTCGTAATAATATTCTGCTACACTCGTAGGATGATGCCTTGCCCATTCATCTTCAGAAAGGCTTCCTCCATCAGACATTCAGAGCAGGACGTTATCTGCAGAGTCTAATTTGAAGGTCTCTATCTGGTCCTTCCCCTAGCAGCTCTGGGAACCCCACAGAAAAGATTGTAGGAGAGAGAGGGCAGAGCTCACCAGGAGAACATGGCCCACTGAATCTACTAAGCAGAGCTCATGTGTGCTCATGGAGACTGTACAGGAAAACACAGGGCCTGCCTTGGTCCTCTGTGTTTATGTCATGACTTTTGGCGTGGCGTTTTGTGGGACTCCTTACAATGGGAGTCAATGTGTCTCTGACTCTTTTGCCTATTTTTGGGACTCTTCTTTTTCTCCTATTGGGCTTCCTCATTAAGCCTCAAATTATAAAGCATTTCAAGATGATACCAGCAGAATGCCAAACCTCTTGTGGGGCCTCTCTGAATACAGAAACCAGTGTGACTTTGAAGGGTATATTTTATTAAGATTAATAAGATTACTAACCATTAAATTAACATTGGTGATTCTTTTAATGGCAAAATCAAAAGGCAACAGCAACAAGTTACAAATAGGACATACCACCAAGGAATATGTCTTTTTGTATTTTGCTTTTCACCTCTGTCTCCGGTCAGGCTCTCCAAAATAGATACTGTCAAGGAAAGACCGTTGGTCCAACTCACTAGACAAAAGCCTTTCTGACAATTCTCATTTCTCAGAGAAATTTAAGCTGTCACCACCCAAGCTATCAGGGTTAATGTTTCTGCTTCAGGTCACAGATTCCTCGGGTTTCTCCATTTTCTACCCATATAACACCACACAGGTATCTATTCAAAATTCAGAGTCATCTATTTTATGTGAAGATGCAAGGAAATACCAAAAAATGAATAGATTTTTGTGGCCATTAGTCTATTACCTCCTATCATCCATCTTAAGGTGTAGCCCAAACAATGTCTTGACTTAACTTAAAAATTTCTATTTTTATCTATTTTTAGGAGTTTAACCATGCTCAAAGCAGGAAATATACTCGACATGGATCCATCACTAATCTCAAATCTCAACAGTCACTATTTTTCCATCTTTTCTTTCTTTATACCTGTTTGTTCTCCCTGGTGTGTGTGTGTGTGTGTGTGTGTGTGTGTGTGTGTGTGTGTGTGTGTGTGTGTATAGAATACTTTCCAGAAAATTTCAAATATTAAGTCATTTATTCACACATACTTCATTGAGCACTTCAAAAATAAAACCTGTAACAGAATGTAAAGCATTCATTGCCTCTACTGAAACTAGCAAAAAAAATATTTTTTTATCAGTTTATACCCGATCCATATTTGGGTTTCTAAGAAATGGTATTTCTATAGTTTGCTTGAATCGGCATCCAAAAATTGTATCCAGGTAGTAACAGTCTCTCACCTTTCCCTTATGAGTTTTTCTTTTAATTACATTGATGTGTTGAATAAATAATACAATCAGCCTGTAAAGTTTATAACAGTTTTCACTGAATTTACTGTGCCTTGTCGTTTAGTTGAGTCCCCGATTCCCAATGTGTCCTGTCATCTGGACTGGATACATTCGATTACAGTTCTTATTTTCTTATTGTCTCAAGAAATAGTACTGTGCTCAGTATGTATCATAACACCAGGAGCAAAGTGAACCGAGTAGCTGTCATTACTGTGCTAAGAATCTCCATTGCTTATGTCCATTAATTATCCTGACATCACTTCCTTGAGTTCCCCGTCAGACTTTCGGTAATGCTTTACCTTTCCTCATGCCCCTGAATGATACTATTGGTTTCACACATCGTCTCTTAGCAAACCCCAGTCTCTCTCTAAGGTCTCCCCTTTAACCAGGAGCATCATTCCCACAAGCGGGACAAAGCACTCACTGCCCCTGCCCTTCAGCCAGTTAAAAAGGAAGAGCTGGTCGATAGCATTCATTACTTTTTGTATTAATTCACCAATTTTTTTCCTTGCCCTTTGGCATCCCCCTTTTACAATTGCAGTTATTTTCGATGTTCAATTCATCTTGACATTTGCATTCTCCTTTAAGCTGGTTATGGAGCCTTTTGAGGTGACATTAGTAGCCCTGTATTGTCTCTAGAGTTTAGTGCTGGGATCTAGTGCTGTCTACTGTGGCCCACTGGCAAGTGCTTTAGACGGAAACACCTCTGCTTAAAAAGTGAGAAAAACACCCTGAGGTCTTTCTGCTACCATGTTTCTTCATGTAACCATTTTCTTCTAACTGCTATCCCTGCTATAGTTCCTAGAACACACACACACACATACACACACACATACACACACACACACACACACACATACACACACACGTATATACATATATACACATATGTATACATATATATATATATATTGATTTTTTTCAGGAGCTTGATTTCCATCCATTCCCAATCCACCCTTTACTTCATATTAAACTAACTTTCTCCTCTGCCACCCAACTTCAGACTGTAGAGCTCCCACCTAAGTCGATGCCCTCCGATACTCTTCTTCTGACATCTTGGAGGATGGTCAGCCTCCATTCCTGGGTTTTCTTTAATGCTTTTTAATTAACTTTGCCTTAAAAAAAATCTGTCCCAAATGATGTGACAGATTTTTGTGATCCCCTGTGGAAGGCCTCACCCTCCCTGGAGAGTGGATGGTGGATGGATTAGGGAGTTAGTGGGAGGCATGGGAGGATGGAAGGGAGAGGGAACTGGGATCAATATGTAAAATAAGATTGTTTCTAATTTAAATAAAAATTATACATATATATATATAAATCTAAGTTTTCACCTAAATTTCTTTCATTTTAGTGTCAAAAGTTCATAGACATGGCAATTAACTCATCAACATTCCCATTTCTAATTGCTCTCATAGTACATTTGCATAATTCATTTTAATTACATCCATCACCACCAAATGGTTGTGACACAGTCTGCATATATTTCGCAGTGTGGGGACTATCTGCACAATTACTCAAGGAATTAGGACTACTGCTTCGGAATGGAGGCCAAGTCTGGCACCTCAGAGAGGGAGTAATTCACAAAGTGAATTTGACTGTGTAGGAATTACATACTGTTCTCTGTGACAAGTGGAGTCTCAGAATTAATTTAGCCTGCTAGAACAGCTACCCAAGAAAGACTCCAAGGGTCCTGCCCTTGTCCCACTTGGTTATTCTAGTGTCTTTCTCTGGTAGTAATTGGCTTTTAAATTTAGTTTAAAGCAGATATAAATTAAAGACGAGGTTCAAGATCACACAAGAGTAAGGTACCTCGACACAGGATGGATTATTCATCTAGAGAACGCCAGCATCCTGACCCTAAGATTCTTAGACAGCAAAGCAGAAAGTATGATCTCTTCTAGTCAGTAAACACACCGTTTATCTTTGTAGCTGTAGGAGACATTGACTTGTGCGCATCATGCCTGGACAGCAGGACACACATGCAGTGAGTTTTGCTTTTATAAAAACAGGAGGGAGTGTTTCTATTATCTGCCATTCTATGCCATGCCCTCAAACTGCTTTCTGGAAGCACAAAAGCAACACTACAGCAAAATACTATTTAAAAGAATGTGCTGCTTAAATTATTCGAAGTGGGAGGAAGATTCTGATGCTTTGACCACAGGAAATGTAGCTTTTAGGAAGGCCAGGTTTGTTACACTATAATCACACCTGGAATTGAATGGCTTGAAAATTGACTGTTAGAACCAACACAATTAGAAAGCGGCCCACAATGCCTTCAAATATCCATGTTTCAGAAGCCAGGCGAGGACTTGAAGTTATTTCTTCCCCAGTCACTTTCAGAGCTTCCAAATCAATTGACGCCTCATGCAATCATCATGGGTCCCTTTCCTGTTCCCATCACACACAGGAGCTGACTATATCCTGGCAGATTAAATGGCATGCCCATTTACACAGAACAAACAGGAAAGGGACCAAGTGCTGTTTGCCTTGGTTAAACTCAACCATCTGTCCTCATAACTTTCGTTGAGAGCAAAACATCTCAGTATTTTTAGATCCTCTCTGATCTGCAGAAGAAAAATAAATAAACTCAAGGAAAATAGCTTCAAGAATTAGTCTCAAAATGTACTCCAAGTAGGCTTTCTTAGAAACAAATTATGGTATGTCCTGAAAATAACCCTGTTGTAAGAATTGATGTTATGTTTCTCCCTTTATATAAAATGGAACTCACTTTATATCTGGGAAGAAGGTCCCGCCTCCACAGAATACCTTCTGGTGTCCCCCAAACTCAGCAAGTGACATGAATGGTTTTTTACGTTCTCGCATGCAAAGACAGTAGTCACCTTGACCTTCTTCAGACTGACGGCTCTAGCTTCTAGCTGCACAGTCTTGCATGAACATTTACATACACTGGCTAAGATTTTCTTATATTACTAAATGGAACTAACATCACATTTGTTGCAAGGTGATGTCTTTCCTCCTAAGAGAGGTGATCTGCATAGTCCTTTCACAAGGAAGCATTTTTCTAATTGTTTTGCTAGACAAATAAAGGCATGAAAACAAAGTATCTGAGGTCGAGCCCATGAGTCTCTTAGGAAATATATAGTCACTCCAACTATTAAAGAATAAACACTAAGCAATTATACAGCACAAGCTGGGCAATTGGTGTTTGTACATGTCATATTCCATCCATATTTATTCTTCCTATCTATGTGGTGCTAGGGAGCTGATTGCTTGTCAAAGTATATGCTCAAGATTTATGACAATATATGCCCCAAAATTTATAGCAATCTATTATAGATCCTTAATAATTGTGTAAAACCATTGTATCTATTTGTATTTAGAACATGGAAAATGATGTTACAAGATCATAGTTTGCATATATATATATGTATGTATATACATATATATAATCAGTTAAAAGAAATCTTTCCTTTTATTGTTTATTAAGTTGCTCTTCATAAATTGTTAGTGAAAAAACTAACAACATTGGTCATCCATCTCTGCCATTGATATGTGCTTAAGCTATATATGGTATTAGGATATAGTTAATGCTGAGGGACTCTGAGTAGATACCACATGCTTGTTTTCATGTCACTGTCTCATAGTTTTAAAAAATATGGATTTTGAGTGAATTGTCTTTTGTACAGAACTAAAGTGAGAAAGTAAGGTGGAATTCTAGATAGAGCTAACAAGTCCTGTCCAAGATGACAGGACTTCTGTCTCCATCTTTACGGCAAACATCTTACCATGTTTAGTCTAACTTCTAGATTTTTTTCCCCCCTTGATCATGTTAACTGAGAGCAATTAGTGACTCATACCAGGAATCAGAACAGCAGCCCCCCCCCAGACATACACACACTGAAACACTTGGCATTCCTTCAGGGACTAATAGTGAAGAACTTGCTGATAAATACTCATAAAATCTGATATGTTAAAACACATTGAGATATAAATAAATCACAATACAGAAAATTGAAGCAATAGAAAAAAATACATGCAGAAAAACAGAACAATGTTCCCCGATCATGAGATAAACACCACTCACAACCTGAGTAACTTGGATCCCCATACACACACACACACTCCTGGGTACACACATGTGCACATACACACTTTACAGGAAACCACAACCAACCGAAAGTTTGAGAGCAGGTGACCCTGCTGTGTCCAGCCCCAAGTCATACATCTACAAACCAACCACTGCACCGAAGGCTCCCAGATCATTGCCAAAGAGAGGGCAGTAAGACTGTGAGGGCCAGAGGAAGCTGGCCGTGTGGTTTTGTCTCTTAGAAATGTCATAGAAGCTACAGCCTTTAAGTCTCATCAACATGGCTGCCTAAAGAAGACCTGAACAAGGACGACATGAATAGAATGCTGACATGAAAGAAGGGAACATGTGGTCTCAACCCTAGACAAAGAACTACAGGCAACGAAAGAATGTTAACAGTAGAGGAAAATATTGTATTTTTCCAGGCGAGTCCCCAGTTGGTTATCCAATTTCAAGGGTCAGCCCTGAAATCATATACATGCAAGTACCTTTAAATGGTCTAAGTTTATGTATTTAAATGGTTGTGCTTATGTATTTAAATACACACACACACACACAACTCAGAGAGAGAGAGAGAGAGAGAGAGAGAGAGAGAGAGAGAGAGAGAGAGGGAGGGAGGGAGGGAGGGAGGGAGGGAGGGAGGGAGGAGAGAGAGAGAGAGAGAGAGAGAGAGAGAGAGAGAGAGAGAGAGAGAGAGAGAGAAAATAGTCCATGAATTTGAAAGTGAGGGAGGTACAAAGGAGAGTTCAGGAGGGTATTTATTATAATTATATTTTAATTTAAAAATAAATATTTAAAATGATATGTGTTTAATATGTGTTTCTAATAACAGGCACTTATGTGATAAATAAGAATTGCTTGTGTCACAGCTATGTAGCTGAAAATATCACCATCTTCAGGAGATGGTAGAAGCTATTTTATACATCTGTTAAAAATTTTAACATTGGGGCTGGAAAGACAGCTCAGCAGTCAGCAGTCAAGACCGCTAGCTGTTCTTGCAGAAGACTCAGAGGCTTGGCTTCCAGTACCCACACTGCCTGGCTCAGTCAGCTGCAACTCCAGTTGTAGGTGATCTGATGTCCTCTTTGTGCCTTCGTAATTACCTGTACACAAGTGGTGCTCCTACATCTATCCACACAGTGTGTGTATGCGTGCATTAATAAGAAAACTTACTAATCTAAAATACAACATTCTGGGTAAAAATATCATGAGAACTTTCATCTGTTTACTTATTATAACTTTGTAATTCAACTAAGCCATTCTTAGTTGGGAACTTTTCTTTGGCATTAAATGGAAAGAGATATGCTTTGGTAAATATGAGCTTCATTACCTAGAAAAGAAAAATGGGAGCCATATATATGCATACATGATAATCATTGGTTTGAAACTATGAGACATCTATCAGGTAAGTTATTCTTGAGCCACTAAAACTTTCAGCCTCTGCACACTGCTTTAGTCCTGTGTCAAAAAATGTATTTCTATATAAAATTTCAAAACAGATATCAAATAATTCCAATTAGTAAATAACTGGACTATTTTTATAAAACTAAAAGAAACTTTGTTAATATTGTTTATGATGGCATCTGTGGTTGTTATTTTTCTGTTTTGATTTCTGTGGCTCTTTCTTATCCTAAGTACTCTTTAATGTTACATAGTGACATCTTGTTCTGCCAACACAACAGACTTTTAGGTAGTGGCCTTAGGGTGTGGCTTTGATGAGTGGGCATGACCCCTTATGAGAAAGAGGAGGGGCTTGCTCAGGCTCTCTCTTGCACTGAGCAGCCTGAGTTGTCTCCAGGGGCAGAGGACCATGGCAGTTATTTGTTGCCATTGTGTGAGTGCTCCCCAAATAAATACCTGCTGTTCTTTACTCAGCCTTTAATGAGTATCTATTAATCTGCCTTTGGTGCTACATTTCTTTTATAAAACTATAGAAAAAGCTAAACCTGCTTCAAAATTCACCTTTCTTCTACCATTGAGTCACAGCTTAAAAATCTAAAGTACCTACCTCTTCACATATCACTCAATGGCCACGAGGATGCTTGTCAAAATTCTTCCTTAATTATGTATTTTTGAACCATGACACTCCATTTCTAGATATGTGGTGTCTTCCTGTAGTGATTTTATGAGAAAGACCCCCTCCCCGCAAGGGCTTTTATGTTTGAATACTTGGTCCATGGTTGGTGGAACTATTTGGGAAGGATTAGGAAGTGTGGCCTCATTTGATAAAGTATGTCACTGGCTATGGGCTTTGAGATTTCACGAGTCCATGCCACTCCCACTTAGCTCTCTCTCTCTCTCTCTCTCTCTCTCTCTCTCTCTCTCTCTCTCTCTCTCTCTCTCTCTCTCTCTCTCTCTCTGCCTGTGCTTGTCTCAAGATGTGAGTGCTCAGCTATGGACTCTACCACACAGTCCTGTGAATACCAATAAACTCTTTCTTATATAAGTTTTCTTGGTCATTGTGTCTTAGCACAAAAATAGAAAAGCAACTATGATACTTCCTCATCTTCCTTTGTTTTTGTTTCAGTCTGCCTAGCACCTTTTCTTACTGAGAATTATAATTCCTCTATCTAATAAAATATTCATAGAATATCTTGTTGAGTGGTCCTGTCTTTCCTGTCCAAGTAATTTGCATCTTAGACACAGGAATTAGTCAAGTCATGGTTTGCCTTTTATGGTGGGGTCCATCAGGGTCCTTCAGTTGTTAAGGAATTGGGATTCTCCCTCTGCAACCATTAATCACCTATAGCTCTTCTGCTAGGGGTTCACCTTGTGAGAATTCCCCCATTATGAGAGGGGAAATCAGTCTTTCCCAAGGATGAGCCCCTCAATAGGTTAGCCAATTCCAAGAGGTCAGCAATCAATATATATATATATATATATATATATATATATATATATGAGAAATACCAACTCATTTCAGCAGATTATAGTTATAAAATTATATCATGCATACACACGTAAGTTTATATGCACGGATGTAACAATTAAAATTACATAATAAATGGTCAGAGATTTTAGTAGTTGGAGGGATATGAGAAGCTTGGAGAAATCTGGGGAAATGATGTAAATAGAGCTGAACTTATGGTTACATGCAACTTATATTTGGATTCTCATGGTTTGAGCTCCTAGAAGGCATGTTTATAACAAGCTTATTCAAGATTAAATCAGGAACAAGTAGAGCTGTTAGGAATGAAGAACCCCATGCTCCTAATGGTACTTTGTGATCCTCAGATCTGTCTATTTTTAAAGCTAATGCCAGTCAGAAGACTTAATTATGTGGGTCTTAAGTTTTCCTTTTACTTTAAGTAAGTCTGTGCTGTGTTTCTGTTACTTATTATCATAAGTAATAATCAGAATTTCAGTTACAACTTGGAGCGTTTGGATTACCTTTTAATCCCCATATGAATCATTCTCTGCTCATTTTTGTTGATGACATTTTGAGGGGAAAAAATTCAAATATCTTCGGGAAGTTCTTCCTCACCTTGCAGTGAGTTAGAATACTCCATTTTAGATAAACCTACTTTAAAATGCATACTATATTGCATATCTCTGTTAAATATCACTGGATTCAAGCCTCTGACTAGTTTTCTTGTAGTCAAGGTCATTTGTATTTATAGCTCCATTCTTCCTACACACCTTGATTCAATCTGCACCTTTAATGAGGATGTATTTTTCTATCATGCGAGTCGTTGTTCTGATTATTACTCTCAAATGGAAGGCACTATGCATGCTCTGTGATTGATATCTGCTCACATGCCACATGGGAATGTGCTGCCAAGCCAACAGTCATAAGATGCAAGATCAGCTTTATCTTGAAATGGGAAAGATGGGTCAACACAGTAATTAATTGCTCTTATGGAAATCACCTCAAAGTCACCATAGACTTGCAGTAGTAGTCTTTAGACTGATTAGAAAACGGACTTTACAGTGTAATTAAATTGTCAATCACATGGGAAATAAATGTGTATGAAGATTAAAAATTTGCAAAAAGGCTTTCAAGAATTTCTAGACATGATGAAAATTGGAATCCTAAAAATATTTGTTGTTTGAAATAAAGAAATAGGAAAAAATAGGAGGAGTGAAGAAATGTCAGTCATCTGTGATCAGAAGTGGAAAGAAAATCTAACTGTGTCTTTGGAAAAATCATCAAGGTGAAGAAGCAAGGACGACATCATTAAAAGTAAGGAGATTTCTAGGTATTCTAATTAAGTATTAAAAACTCATTTGTATTTCTAGCATAAAGAAGAGGTGGAAGTGATCATTATGGATAGAATACACAGGGTGACATCTAACTGAGTTTCATCTGGAAACAAATAGAATACTCAAAACAAGAAGCCAAATGAGACCCTCTGTTGTAGAACATGAAAACACAATTTCTCAAAGCACAATTTACACATCTTCCCTTTTTTTGTGCTTAACTAGGATCCAGGCTTGAAGCTAAGGTGACCTGGTAAAGAAATGATCAGAAGCTCTGAGTCTAAGGCATCCCTAAGATAGGAGAATAAAATAATGTGGGCTTATTTTAGTTTCATAAAGTATGGTAAACTGCTCACAGACACAGTGTATATCCCATGTCTATGAGTGTTTTCTACTACATGAATAACGTGTCTCTATTTTAAAACAGCCGAGATGATATGGAAAGCAAATTGATCGTTGGTGTCAGTGGGGGAATTGCTGGTGGTATTCTTTGCTTTAGTGTTTAGTAAAATTATCTCCAGGAAAGTAGCAGGGCATACCTTGGAACATCTTGTCGATGGAGAAATCAGAGAGACTTAGATTTCTGTGTTATGATATGGTATGGACTGTTGTGGAATAGAATATTTACATCACTATGTAAAGATGTATTGCATTTGTTTCCACTTGCCAACCTAAGGCACCTGGTTGATCTGATAAAAAGCTGAATGGCCAATACCCTAGAAAAGTGGGAGTGGGGGGTGGGGCTGGCAGGCAAAGAGTGCAAGTAGGAAGAGGAATGTCAGCTCTATAGAGAGACTGAGGGAGAAAGAGAACGAGATGCCAGCCAGGGATCAGCCAGGCTGGCAGGCAGCCGCCAGACAGACAGACAGACATGGAGGAAGGAGGAAAGTGGGACATACAGAATGAAAGGAAGGTTTAATACCCCAAGGCAAAATGTAATTGAAGGGAAGCAGGCTAACTTATCAGCATGAGATAAAGCTGAGCACTCATAAGTTATAATACATCTCCATGTCATGATGATTTGGGGGCTGGCGGTCCAAGAAAGTCTAGTACATTTGGTACCAATGTGGGACCCAAATTTATGCATAGGGCCTGAGAAAGCTGGAAAAAGGAAAAAAGGATATGGCTCCTTTAAGAGGCTCTGATACACTGCAGGCACATGAGTAGCCACCACATTAAGTGGTAACAAGCTAAGTAAAAATGCCCCCCACAGTTCGGACATCAACTGAACTGGGGCAGTTATATGCAGCTCCTGGCAAAACACAGTTTCTGATTAAGCAGTTTCCAATTAAACACAGCTGTTGCCAGGTTCTTTGGCTCTCATGGACCCAAGCAGGGGGTGGAGCCAACCAGCAGAACTGCTGTGAAGAACCCAGACACACTTAGTAGTTTGTTAGCATAAGCTACAGATATGTAGTAAAGACAGGTTCACACGGGGTGGGGGGGGGAAGAGGGACTCTTCTAAACAGGTTAGAGTGTATTTTCAAACATGCACAGATGCTTAAGAAAGAAAAGAAAATGGGCATGGATAGTTATATGGAAAAATAATTTAAAAACAGTAAGTCTTTAAAGAGAGAATAAAGTAATATAAAGGGAAAGACGGGAAATATACAAGGGATCTGGATCCTGTATGGTGTTGTGTTGACATTACACTTTTGGAATACCAGTGAATGAATAACAGCTGCTTCAATCCACAGGATTTTAAAAGGGACTGCTGAATTAAACCCACCTGTATAGTTTAGGGATGTCTTGACTTTAAAATTGAATTTAGGAAATGTCTTGTGTTGGGTGAGAGGTTATGCTTTGTTTCCACAGGACATGAAAGGCTGTATATTTCTTCAAGGTTAATAAAGATCAGGTATGATCAGGGGAGACCTGAAAATCTTGGCCATACACATAAAGAAACAAACCAAGAAAACTGCAAGACTGGTACCATCTTTGTTTCTTTCTTGTTTATCCTGTTTCTCTGTCCTTTCCCAAGCCTATGTATATTTTTAAACACATATAAACCTTTGGAAGTTTTTCTTTATCTATAGCATATATACTGATTCCTATGCATGAGAACAGATCTGAGACTGGACAGTTTATCCAGGACTGTCTCAATTTTCTTAGGGATCCTGGTAGATGCCATTGTCCCCAGACAACAGGAAGCAGTCTTAGGAACACCACACCCACATAACTAAGAGGTGGGGAGGGTGGTTTTTGGTCATTTGGTGGGTTATGGATGTTTGTCATCATTTGGGGGGTATAGAAATATAGGATAAAAAGACTTATTAACCTCAAATATTTCACATTGATATGGATTTTGGTATACTGATCGAAATTTAAAGGCATTTTTGCTATATTCTATATATGTTTCTACTTTTGTTTGGTGGATTGTTCCTATGCAGTTCATTTAAAAATAAAATATAAAGTTTTAATTCTTGAGATATACTATTGTAAATCATTTAGGATAATTAAAAATGCATGTTAGTAGTCATCAATAACAAGCAAACTTGCAGTTATGTTATATATGTTTTTAGTGTCATTCAGAGATATATTTTAGATAGGTAGATGGTCTTCAAACACTTCAAAGACCTACAGAATATGGCATTTAAAATATTTTGTTAACATAGGGCTTTTCATAACAGACACATCTATTCCTTGACGCACACTAGTCTTCGTCATAAAAGATGATGGTCATCAAAGAAACTTCATATGGAGTTTGTTTTCAATTTGTCAAATCTAGCTTTTTGAGCAAGAAATTGTGCTTGCCTTAACTGGTGACAGTGTGCTATTTAAACTCAAGAAGTGGTAGATAAAGGAAAAAGACTGCCAAACTTTGCTAAGACAAGGTAGGACAGTCCTTCAAATTCCTACATCATAAAAATGTCTGCCAGATAGTCTAGGCCTGTAGGCCAAAGATTGATGTCCAACATTGCAGAGAAACTTTGTGTGACTGTCCACACAGCCAGATATCTCTGTCATTTATATGATTTTGAAAATTTCTTGCTGTGCACTTCCTGTTTATCTATGCCATGTATTCTTCTGGGGTCTTTGATGGAGTTGAAGACTAGATAGCTTTTGTTGCATTTTTTCTTAGTTATTATAGAAGGTAAATTAGGTACAGAGCTTTGGATTCATCAAGATAGGATATATATAGTAGAGCGAGTTTTCAGAATTTGCTAAATGCAAATGAATTAGTTATCATAAATGTAATTCTTATTTGATAATTATTCTTATTTTATATCGTTTTACTATGTTAAACTTAAAATATTTCCCTTTTATTTAGGCACAAGGGGAAACTTTTGTGGAATATAATTTTTTTCTATGTAAATCTATGTTGCATTTGATTGTGTTACAGAATAATTGTCTAACTATGTAAAAATGTATTATACTTGTTTAATTATGTAAAGATGTATTGCTTTTGTTTCACCTTGCCTTTCTCAGGCACCTTATTGGTCTAACCAAAAGCAGAATGGCCAATAGCTAGACAGAGGAGGGATAGGATGGGTTGGCAAGTAGAGAGAATAAGTAGGAAGAGGAATCTACACTCAAGGGAGAGAATGAGGGAAGAGTGCCAGCTAGCCAGGCAGCAGCCAGGCAGGCAGCAGCCAGATGTAGAAGAAGCAAGAGAGTAGGACATACAGAAGGAAAGAAAGGTAAATACCCCAAGGCAAAATGTAGATGAACAGAAACAGGTTCAGTTATAAGAGCTGGTGGGCAAGCATAAAATAAGGCTGAGAATCCATAATACATCCCCACATCATGCTTTGGGGGCCTGTTAGAGTGGATGGTAAATGATGGCACTCAGGAAATGAGTAAGTTGGATAGCACCATTGTGCTCCATTTGTCCAGTTCACTCATTCCTTATGTGATTATTTATTGGATGACCATTACTTAAGTAGCACAGAATCTTATATTTTGCTGCTTAAATATTCTCTGTGTTCAACTCTAGCATGACTTTAATAGTGAGTAAAGTTGGTGTCTTCCATGCAGGTGAGTAGAAAAATGAAAGTTCAGAGAACTTTCCTGAAGTTCATATTCATTTCTGCTTTATGCTCACTTTTTAGGCATTGTCAAGATCTCCGTCCCTAGCATTGTCTAGTCACACAAAGTTTCCTGTGACCCTGGGTGCTTCTTTTTTTTTTTTTTTTTTTTGATCCCTAGATAGAGGGTGATTTGCATACATTGATATTCTTCCTGTAAAACAAATTACATGGTTTATACCCAAATGAAAAGAAGCCCAGTGGAAAAACAAATGAGCCTCACTAACATGTCTACACCTGGAGATTTTAAAATATCACACAGTTGCAAACTGTAAGACCTGAACATTAAAAATGAAAGGATTACATTAATTTCAATTTATACAAAAGAAGAGCTGTATTCATGAAGAGTCTTCTAATTTTGCACAGAATTTAGACTTGTTGGTCTGAATGAGAAATTCCCTCTATAGTCTTAGGCATTTGAACATGTGGTCTACTGTTGAGGGCATTGTTTGAGAGAGGTTTAGGAGATCAGTCTTGCTAGAGTAGGTATGTCATTGGGGACAGGCCACTTCTACTTTGCTCACTATGTTTTGTGTTTTCATTAAAAGCTGTGAGTTCTCAGGTTCTTGTTTCTGCTGCCATGCCTGGTACTTCCTGCTATGCCTCCCTGCTGTGATGGACTCTCATCCCTCTAGAACCATAAGCACAAATAAACTCTCTACCATAAGTTACCTTGGTCATATTGTTTTATAATAGCAATAAAAATGACTAATACAATAGTTTTGATCTTATTCACATGGAAGATATTCATCAGCAAAGGTATTGATTTGGCCAGTGCTAATGCTGGAGAAAAATCTCCCACCTTTACCAAATGAATTGACTTTATAATGCTCATTGTTTGCCATTTGTTAGATGGAACCATCCTCTGAATGCTCAGAATTGAGATTTGAATGGAATTTACTTTACAGTTTCCAATCCAGACATCTAGTAATTGCAAAACAGAAAAACACATTGTGGAATCTCAGTGGGAGGGGGAGTCAGTCTGAGGCTAAAGAGGGTTCACTCTGATTGGGCTCTGCTGAGTTGGCACAAGACCTTGTGGGGCAGAGTTTTCTTTCTTTCTTTTTTAATACACTCAAAATTATGTCGAATCAATACATAGATTTGAAGCCCTCATTTCAATATCATTATGCTTTGAAATTATGCTGGGAATAGAGCTGAAGACTTTTTTCCCCTGAAATGCTAAAAACACATCAGGTTCAGCTTTTAGCTGGAAACCTATGATAAAAAAGAGAATTTCTTGTGCCCGTGAAGCTCTTTTATGATTCATGGCAACTTTGTAAGCATTATCAGGGCTCATCTGATTTAGCGACAAAGTGGTTTGGCTTAGAAACCCATTTGTGTAGAATGCAGTGCCCCTGCAGCTGCAACAGTAGGGCCTAAGCACTGGATTCTCTAAGATCTTTGCCTAGTATCTGCTGAAAGATCATTTACTTTCCTCTTACATTTCTTTTCTCTTATTTCACAGAGGATGGATCGTTACCTCTCCTGTTTGATGGGAGATGTTATTCTGTAAATATGTTTCTCATACTGGTTAATGAATAAAGCACTGTTTGGCCAATGGGAAAGCAAGATAGGCGGGGCTAGGAGACAAGGAAGAAAGAGGAAGTAGTAAGGAGGAGTCAGCATGTAGAGCTTGGAGAAAGCAAGATGCCGGCCCACCGCGCTTGGATAAGATGACCACGTGGAAATACTTAGATAAGTAGAAATGGGTTAATAATTAAGACAGAGCTAGCCCATAAACAATAATAGTAACTGGCCAACAGGATTGTATCAAATACAGAGTCTCAGCGTCTTATTGGGGGCTGGCATGGCGGGCGTGGAGGAACAAAGAGTGGGACCAGGCGGCCTGCGGGGAAAACCTTTCTGACAGGAAACACCTGACAACAACCTAAGGAAGGGACAGTTTATCTCAGCTCACAGCACAATGATTCAATCCATCATGGTGCAGAATGCATGATGGCAGAGTATCTCTAGCAACAGAATCAGCAGAGTAAGGTATGTGTCTATATAGTGCTGGGGAAGGACATCACAACAAAGTGATGGCAGATTGCATGATTATAGCAATAGAATCCAAAGAGTAAAGGGATTCACATTGCAGTCAGGAAGCAGAAATGAATGATGGGGTTTCAGGGTCTTCCTCCTTTTTTACTCTTTTCAACCAGTCTGGGATCCCATCCATGGGAAGCCATTACCTGAATTCAAGAAAGATCTTTCCTGGTGATTAAATACAGTAGCTAATGGAAGAAGAAACAGACACCCACAACTAAACATTGAGCTGGGGATGGGATGGGAGTTGGTGGGGGGACAGGAGAGGCTGGGAGGGTACCAGAACTGGGATTTATACGTAAAACAAGCTTGTTTCTAATTTAAATAAAATATTATATAAATGAATCTCTGGGAAATGATCTTACTTATACCTAGAAGTGTGTCTGGTAGGTGATTCTAAACCCTGTTAGGTTGATAGTGAAAATAAATCACTACACTTACCTAAGGACTTGAGCTGGGTGTGCCCTCATCAAAGTAAATTATGGCTAACCATTAAGATTCTTGTTATTTGCCTAGTACTATGGGGGGAGTTGTGCCTCCCCTGTCTAAACTGAATGTGACTCTATATGCAGAGAAAATAATTAAAGTAAATGGATCATAAAGATGGGGTCTTGGCCTAATAAAGTTGATGTCTTTTTCCAGAGGAGAGACACAGGAAACTTTCCACATGTACAGAGGAAAGGTTTCATAAGGAAAACAGCAAGAAAATAGTTGATTGTAAACAGGAAGATTGACCTTGTCAGAAATTAACATGAAACACATCATGACCTAAAGACATTTCAGTCTTTAGAATGATATTGAAATTTTTCTGTTATGGAAGTCATATAGTAGTTTGCATTTTTAAAAAAAGATTTTTAGAAGATTAATATAGTAAGTATTCTCAGTGCAGGATTTGAACTTGTCTTTCCTTAGGCATCCCCAACAATTAGGTCAGTCTACTATAACATGTAGAACACCTCCATATGTTGAAATTATGAACTGCTAACATATAGAGTGGAATAATGTTATTTATGGAAGGTTAAGTTGTATACCTATATTGACAGCTTAGAGGCAAGTTAATTCAATGTTTGATATTTAATAATTCAAGAATTCTTATTGGATCAATTTAATTCTTTTAATTTGCAAAAATGATAGTGACCAGTATCATTTTCATTTTAGTTTATATTTCTTGTCTATCTAGCAATTTCCTATACCTATATTGGTTCTGGGTATATTTCTAGTCATAAGAATATCAAACACTAATCACTATTACTGTTATGTTGATGACTAAGGATGTTTGACTCTATAACAAGCCTGTGATAAGCTCTTTGCAGGCACCATCTCATTTAATATCTACAATAATGTGTGTTGGTTATTGTTTGGTCTTGTGATGCTGGGGATTGAACCCCATGCTTTATGCACACTAGACAAGTGCTTTACCATCGAACCACAACCCAGGCCAGAAAACAATCTTTTGGCATTAGCACCAACACCATCAACTTTTATAAGGGAGGAAACAGGGACTCAGAGAGATCATGTCCCACTCAAAGCCATGTGGGCAGTAAAAGGCAGAGCTGGGATTTAGTTAGACCCATGAGATTCTGCAATGTAGCCAGGACTCTGCTCAATAGCTGCCACTGTCAGGACAAAGATGGAGGTGGACAGTAGGGAAACACCACAAGTTTGGTGGAAGACACTGGGAGTATAGGGTAGAGTTGACTAGTGTAGGAAGAGGTGACAGGAAGGCAGAAGAAACCTTTTGGGGGATGAAAGGGAGAGATTAGAGGCGGGAGTTGCAGTGCAAGCATGAAGTGTGTGGATATCTATTGTGCATTGTGACAGCTTGGACAATTTGGGTGACAGACTGGGCAACCCAAGGCCTTGCAGGGCTTCAGCTTAGATGTCTGCAGAGGACGTCCTGAAAAGAGTGAGTCTAGCTGCAGAAAGGGTTCCCTGCATCACCAATTTCTGCACCTTACCGAATCCCTGTCATTGGGTGGCAGGCTTTCATAATTTATCACAGGTCAGCTCACCTACAACTCACTCACTCAGGAATGTTCAAGTTACCCAGTGATGACCAAAAGAGGAACTGGCGCACACCAGTTCATCTTAGATGCCTGACAACTAATTTAGGGTCTTCTGACATGGGGTGTTTCCTCCAGAAGAAGAATTTGGGACGGTCACACTGAACATCTCATAATGGTCAGGCCACAAAGGGGCCATTGGGCCTGGATGGTCCTGGTGTCACTGACCAATGACAACTCTCTATTGTACTACTAATCCTGGTGTTAATGTACATTTAAAAACATATGAAACTGAAGATAAGTGTGTTTGTAATATTTCATTAGTATGTTCATATGATACATTTTATTACAGAAACATCTGACAGCTGGCACAGACTTTTAGCTTCTAGTGAAACTCAGATCTCATAGGAAAACACAGTGTCCAAATTTTCTTCCCAATTTTCAGTTTTTCAGGGCCTCTGGCTACATTGGGAACATATCTGTGATGATTTACTCTGAAATAAATCCCAGGACTCACTGGGGTATTAGATCTATTAGAGCGTTCTCTTTGTTTTTATATAAACACCCTCTGTCTGTTTCTAAAAAAGGCAAAGTCAAAGACAAGGACTAGTTTAATACGTATTTCCAGAGGGTGGGAAAAATTATACAAAGCTCCTAACTTCTGTATTTAAATTGACTACCCAGAATCCTGTTCTTGAGCACAGTCTTATTCAAAGTCTGAGTCTTGTTTCAAAGTAGGTTGTTCATTCTAAAAATGTACAGTTCTGATAACAAGAATAGGGAAAAATGCTTTCTTTGTATGTGTACCTACACTATACTCTTTTCCTCATCCATATTAAAGATGCTATATTAGGTAGTTTTAAGTGTCAACCTAGAATCATTTGTGCAAAGAGCTTGAGTTAGGTACTGTTTAGATAGACTGTCCTGCATTTCTTTGGAGGACTGTATCAACTGTTGATTAATGTAGAAAAACCCAGTCCATTGTGGGCACCAGCATTCCATAAACAAGAAGCTATGAATGTATGAATTATGGAATGTAGGGAAAAGGTAGCTGGAAGCAAGCAGGTGGCATGGACACATTCATTTTTCATACACTTGACTAGAGGCAATGTGACCAGCTGTCTCTAGCTCCTGCCTCTTTGGCTTCCCTGAAACAATGGACGGTAATTTTAAATCATGAGCCAAGTAAACCTTTCCTCCCTAAATTGCTATTGCTCAAGGTATTTTATCACAGCAACAGAAATAAAACTAGAACGTGTGCTGACAGGTTCCAAAAGAACAGGTGCAGGGTGTGTGTGTGTGTGTGTGTGTGTGTGTGTGTGTATGTGGTGATTCCATAGTGGAACACAATACACACACACACACACACACACACACACACACATGCGTGTGTGTATATATACATATATGCATACCATATATACATACATATATGTGAGTGTATGTATATGTATGTGTGTATATATATATTCAGATTATATATATATATATATATGCATATATATACACATATATATTCAGAGTACTTAGGTATTAAAATAAATGACAAGATGCTTCAAACAAAGGGAATTATAGGCCAATTCATTCATGTAAATATTTTCCAACACCTAATGTGAGCTGGTGCTTAGCGGTAAGTGTCTGGCTGAAGCGAAGATGAAATGCACATTGCTTCGTTTTCCAGATCATAACAATATAACGTAGGATGTGCTAATGCTGTAAAGACATTTTGGCAATATGACATGAGGGACATAGAAAGGTACAGCCCTTTACCTTAGACAAATACGAATGAACTAATTCCAGACCTTTAGGGTCATCTTGACTATAGCCCGTAACACAATTTTCAAAGGGTCAAACAGTTGGACATTGGAATCAACCATATGCTGTGTTGTGCTTATATTTCTGTTTTTTTTTTAAACTAAAGTGGATATGATACACAATTTAATACAAAATTAAATATAAACATGAATTAATAAGTGTAAGAAGCAAGGATCTTATATTAACTAACCTAGTTAATATATGTTTAAAGAATATAAATTTAGGTTATAAACATCTAAATTTAATAGACTCATAAAATGTCAAATATTCTATTTTCATATTATGGAGAATATAAGTTTTTATTTTAGTATAGAAGACAACTCCAAAGTTCACATTTTGTCCAGGTTTCTATTAAACAAAAGAGGTATAGACTAAATTGTGACTCTTCAACAAATCCCCCTTTTCAGTGTGATATCTTTCATTGTTAATTAAGTTCTTGATTATATTAGACTTACAGGAAGGCAAATAGAGAAAACTAATATGTAAGTGTTGTGTAGAAGGACGGAGAGATTTCTCAGTAGCTTAGAATATTTTCTGCTCCTCCAGAGAACCTGGCCTTGTTTCCCAGAACCCATATTACAGCTCACAAATGTCTGTAACTCCAGTTCCTGGGAATCTGATTGATATCCTCTTATGCCTCCAGGCCCTAGGTACACATGTGGTATGGTTACAAACATATACACAAAAGACTCATATACATAAAAGTAAATATTTTAAAAAATATTTAAAATAAACATAGAGAGCCCCTACATCTCAAGGTCTGTTATGTCGTGAACTATAGGTATCTAAGGCTACGGTTAATGCATGTCCCTTCTAACCAGTTAGGAAAACCTTAACCTGTGGAATTTTCCCAGGGACCATAATCACACAACTCTTTGTAACCTTTCATATGTTACTAGAACCTCCAAGATCAGATGTAGTGGGATATTCACTTTGTCTGCTTCTGTGGCACTGACCACGCCCATTGTGGGGTGGAGCCAGGGGCGGGAGTGACCCATGGAACTAGGTCTGAGGAGGAGCTGGGGAACACTCTCTTGCTGGCGGGATACCGGGAGGAGAGCATCTGGTGGAACCTGCTGGTGTTCATCTGTATAGGTTGTAAGTTATTTCTCCCTGAATAAACATCTATTTGGCCTATTTGTTTATCCTAATCGTTATTAAACTGCAATAATCAGACTCATAACTGCCTGTACATTTCCCCTGCAGCCTGATAACCAGTGAACATTTGGTAAAGAGGAGGCCATCTCAGCACTCTCACCTCCTTGTTGAGAGAACTCTATCCTCATGATACCCTAAAGGATAGATACCACTGTGGCTCTCTGGAGGAAGACAGCATCGCTGGGGTTCCTCTCTGGACAAGTCTGCAGGAGCACCAGGAATGATGGATGACTGGGGAGATGACCTTGGTCGCAGACTGGCAAGAGACAACATAGTCTTGCCAGAACAATTCAAATTCTCAATGTGATTGTGACACACGCACACGCACACACACACACTAATGAACTCAAATGAGAAATGGAGACAAACCTGGTTCATTACAGGGTTAAAAAGTTAAACAGGGAAGCTTGCAAAGGACTGATATCTATCTGCAAGGGTCTGAAAAGAAGACAGCTGGGTTCCCCATTGTGGGCTGTTCTACAAGAGACAGGGCTAAGAGCACCATGCCATTCAGGACACAAAGTTTCTTTACTTAAACCTGGCAATTGAGTCTCGAGCTAAAGAACAACAACAAAAAAATCTTGTAATTCCAAGAAAAATCAGATACGAATGAGGGTGACAATTGAATAAAAATTGGCCCCCACAGGCTCACATATTTGAATGCTTAGTCAGCAGGCTGTGACACTATTTGAAAAGATCAGAAGGATTTACGCGTGTAGCTTTGTTGGGATAGATTTGGTCTCCTTGGAGGAAATGTCTCATTGAGGGTGGGCTTTGAGGTTTCAAAATCCCATGCCAAGCACAGAGTGGCTCAGGATGTAGCTATCAGCTACAGCCATTCAAGGCTTGCTTGTATGCCACCATTCTCTCCACCATAATGATAGTGGCCTAAATCTCTGAACTTGTGAGGAAATCTCCAGTTAAATGCTTTTTCTCATAATACTTGCCTTGGTCATGGCACCTCTTCACAGCACTAGAACAGTGACTAAAACAACAAGAGAAACATTTTATGAGTCTCATGGACAAACACAAGATTGCTGAAATCCTCTCTGTAGAAGTAGTATAAAAAGGAAAACAAACAAACAAAAAAACCCTATTTTAGTTTTATACTGAATGGGGCCAAGAGACAATACACAATTCTTATCAGTAGAAGCACACTAGCTTTTAAAATAAGATCTATTTTATTGTGTGTGTGTGTGTGTGTGTGTGTGTGTGTGTGTGTGTGTGTGTACACAGTCACATGTGCGGAGGAGTCCCCAGAAGTAAGAAGACGGCATTAGATACGTAGAAGCCTATGCATGTCTCACAGTTATTCATTTCATTATCATAATAACATTCTGGAAAAGTAGGATAATAAATAATCCCTCATTGTACAAAACAAATAAAGATGCAAAAAGATGAACCAGCTTGCCTAGACAGCAATAGCAAGCAAGGTGGAAGTCTGCCCGATAATAGTGTTTGTCTTTTCTGCTCTCTTGAGATCTCATATAACCCAGGCTAGCTTCAAACTCACTGACTAGATAGCAGATGAGGCTGGCCTGAACTCCTGATCTTTCTGCTTCTACTCCCAATTCCTGGGATTTTAGATTTGTGCCACTAATCTATTGACCGATTGTGCATTGGTGTGTGTGTGTGTGTGTGTGTGTGTGTGTGTGTGTATGGTGTATGTGCAAGCATGTATGGGCATATATGAAGATCGGGGGAGGGGATGGGGAAATGTTCTATTCTATCCCTCTCCAATTCCTTTGGGGCAGAGTCTCTCATTGTACCTGGAACTTGTGTTTTTCTGCAAGGCCATGAGACAGAAAATCCCAGTTATTCCTCTTGTTTTTGCCTACCTCAGTGCTAAACATCCAGCTTCTCCTGTGTGTGCTGGGATCTGAACCTTGGTCCTCATGCTTGTGCATCAAAAATTCTCACTGCCCCAGCTCTGGGTCTGTCCTCCTTGAGATGCTGTATTTTCTGCATGGCATCTCAATGGAGGTTGGGATTTGGGGGGTGTTTAATTTCAATGGGGGTAGCTAAAATATCTCCTTGCAAAGGATTGTCTATTTGCAATTTTCAGTGTAAATGTTCAGATGCATGAGACACAGGTATTAATGATCAACTACACATCTGTCTTAGAGCCCAATGGAGGTCACTGGGGAATGGTTCAGAAGAGGTATTCATTTATAGCTCAAGGAGCAAACCTGCCTGTCCTTGCTGCTCTGGAACTCCATCTTTCCATATTAAATTGTGCTCCATTGTGGGCCTGTCTTTTCTGCGACAGAGTTATCTCTCTAGACTCATCTCTCCATCCTTCTACATGAGCACTTCCTTGCCTCCACTTTGCATGAGTGTGGCTCACCTCACTCGAGTGGTGCCTTGGCTCTCTGTCATTGGTCTTTATCCTAGCACTTCAGTTCTCCAATGCACCTGGCACACACAGCAAGACAAGCAACGCTCCGGCCTCTGCACAATACATTTACTGCAGTCTGGCTTTCTTTAATGTGCTCTCCGCTTAAAAAAATTATCTGCCTCAAAGCAAACATACTTTTGCCTATTTCATTGAGCTGTTCTGTGACCCATGTCTTTGGAACACTTGACTTCTTATCCTAGTCAGCAGACTTATCAGCCTCATTTTATGCTTCTTTATTTCTGATCCACAGTTCAGCCGTGGAAACTTCCAGTTACTTTATAACTTTGTGCATATGTGAACACACATACCTATACGTGCATATTTTTCTTACTAGAGTAGGATAGCCTTGCCACCAGAGGTTATGATGATTTACCTGTTTAGTTT
Source organism: Cricetiscus sungorus (assembly GCA_030556225.1). Lineage (NCBI taxonomy): Eukaryota > Metazoa > Chordata > Mammalia > Rodentia > Cricetidae > Cricetiscus > Cricetiscus sungorus. Next base: position 27,700,317 of record JANBXA010000031.1, read on the forward strand.
GTAGCAACATTCCACACACATAATAAATGCTCAATGAATGTCTACCTAGACATGTTCTTATTTCTTTGTTTGAAGAGAGATGCGTTAAATTACAGTACCTTTTGTATGTATTTTACTATTTTTAATATAAATTTGACTTGTGTTTTTTCTTTATACTATTTGCTCTTTAATCTTTCCAATCTCAATTATCTGCTTGTTTTATGGACCTTTGACACAGACACTAGAAAAAGTAATTGATTGAAACAGTATTATTCATTTTTCCCTGGCACTAGGTCTGAATCTCATGTGAATATGCCCAATGAGAGATCACTCTGGTCTTGATTTTATTTTTCTCAGAACTGAGTAATTGATGTCTTTACAAATTATCCAAGAAGAAGAAATGAACCTCAGTATCCCTTTCAAAGCTTTAAGAATTCTAGGCAAAGACCATTTTCTCCAAAACCACTTTCTCCAAAAATATCTGTTAGGTTTCCTAAGGAGCCCAATTAGAGTAGTTAGCTGCTTGTCTAATTGAGATGATTGAGTTCACCTAAGAGAAAGAGCAAACACACTTATTTACTACCAGAGCCCTCAAAAACCCTAAGTTAAAAAATCCAAGCAATACTTTTATTTCACAAAGAACTAAAATAGAATTATATATACAATCTATATATCATCTATGTATCATGTATCATCTGTCTATGATTTATCTTTTTTCATATTATCATCATCATCTTTTTGTAACAGTCATAATCTTTATCCTCTAACAAGTGTACCGGTCTATTCAGAGGGCTTTAAAGAATGTATCCCCAATGAAGCAAAGGACACAGATTATGAGTCTAAAACAACACATTGCTTTATACATGGAAAAACATCTATGCTCCTATTTGTATCACTAGCTGCAGAAAACACATTGCAAAATGCACATTGATGGCCACAGTGTGGTCCATGAAATGTTTGTCTCCCTGGATCGATGTAATGTATCACCATTATTAGAAAAAATCATTTCAGACAGCTCTTCTCTGCTTCCCATCCAAGTCCCCTCTGATCCCATTATGTGATCTCAGAAATAATATCAAATTGTTGGGGAGAGGAAGAGAAAGCTAGCACCATGTAACAAGGGAACACAGGCTTTGGAGGCAGGTTGTTTTTGGTCCAGCTATGGTATTGATCAAACAATAACAATTTGGCTTTTCACCCAAATACCGCAATCTGCCTCCTTGCATGTAGAATAGGTGTTAGAATGTCAGTCTCAGTGTTCCATGGAATACTGGCATGAAGTGATTAGCACAGTCCTTATGGCAAAATAAACTTCTCAGCAAGTGTTGTCTCCTTCCCACTAATGAAAGGCAGAAATAATAACATAATTCAACGTGATAAATTGTAATAATGATAAAAATTACACAACTGATGGCTAGCTCATTAGAATGAGAGATTAATGACTGGAATTAACATGGCTCTGGGCAAGGTTAGTCCTATGTAGAAAAGAAGCCCCAAGTGCCTTAAATTAGGTCTCATATTTTACTTTCCAAAAATTTGTATTTGATTTATATTCAAGTAGAATAACAAATGTATAGAAGATAAAGAGCTCACAAGGTGTTAGATATTGGCAAGCCAAAAATGAAAGATCCAGGTCCTCATGATGGTCTATCCATAGAGAATCAAGTAGGGGGTAAGGGCTCACCTAGTATTCATTTTCCTTTCCTATGTTTACTGAGCTAGAATATAGTTAGTATGCAAATAAATAGTAGGTATTTTACAAACTTATTATTGATGTGTAAATGGAAAAATGTATACATAGACATAATCAACACTTACTATTTGATGTCATTGGATACAGAGACACGCTCATGTTCATATCTAATAATAAACCTCTACAATCTCTAAAAGCCTAGTCTCTCTCTCTCTCTCTCTCTCTCTCTCTCTCTCTCTCTCATTCTCACTCACTCTTTCTCTCTCTTTTGCCCCTTTTCCCTTCTGTCTTCTTCTTTATGTGGTTAAAAACACTTAAGATGACATCCATCTTCCTAAAGTTTTTTATTCCTGTGTTTTATTAATTTTTTAATTTGATTTAAAACAATCTTATTTTACATAACAATTCCAGTTCCTTCTCCCTCCTGTTTTTCCACCCCCCCTACCATCTCCCCATCCCACCCCCAATCTACTCCTCAGAGAGGGTGAGACCTCCCATAGGGGATCATCAAAGTCTGTCATTGAGGCAAGAGCAAGGCTCTCCACCTCCCTGTATCTAGACTGAGCAACTTATCCACCCATAGGGAATGGGCTTCAAAAAGGCAGTTCAGTATTTATCATTAGTGATAAATACTGGTTTGACTGCTAGTGGCCCAGTAGATTTTCTAAGCCCCCACCTGACACCCACATTCAGGGGGTCTAGTTTGATCTTTTTTAGGTTCCCCTCTGTCAGTTGGGAGTCTGAGCTTCCACTTGCTCAGATCAGCTGTTCTGTGGGTTTTCCAACATAGTCTTGACCCCTTTGCTCATCACTTCTCCCTCTCTATAACTGGATTCCAACAACCCTAACCCCAATCCTAATCCTAACTCTAACCCTAACCCTAACCCTCAGTGCATAGCTGCTAATCTCTGCTTCTGTTTCCATCAGCTACTAGATGAAGGCTCTATGATGGTATTTAAGGTAGTCATCTCATTATAAGAGAAGGGCATTTAAGGTAGCCTCTCTACAATTGCTTAGATTCTTAGTTAGGGTCATCCTTATGGATCCTTTGGAATTTCCCTAGTGTCAGGTTAAACCCATAACACCTCCTAAAATATTTTAAAGTATACACTATTTAATCAACAGCCACAGGCATCAGGTTTACATCCAGTTTCTAGATCTTAATCATCTTGAATATCTGTAACTTAATACTGATGTGACATTGTCCTCCCTGTTCCTTTGTAACCACTTCCTGCCTTACATTCCTAGATCTCTAGTTATTTTAGATGTTTACTGTCAGAGACATTTTGAGACAATTGTGGCTGTTGCTCATTCTTTGTTGTCTTTATTAAAGAAAGATGTGTACCATAAGAAACATTATGCTAAGTGTTCACTCATCGGGAATAATTTAGCTTTCATGCATTTATAAAGTGGAAAATATTGAAACGAACTATCTTACTCAATAGTGTGGGTTCTAGAGGCCTAAAGAAGCTGTCTATTTCTTCAAGTTGGTTCAAGCATTCATAAGACATAGATAGAAGAATACTTATCCCTAGCCATGCTAGTACCATGCCTGTCTTAGTTAAGGTTTCTCTTGCTGTGAAGAGACACCATGAGTACTATTAAGAAGAAAACATTTAACTGGGGTGGTTTGCTTATAGTTTCAGATGCCCAGTCATGGGCAGGGAGCACAGTGGCATGCAGGCAGATGTGGTTCTGTAACTGAAAGTACTACATCTTGCAGACAGCAAGAAGTGACTGATAGGCACACTGAAGAAAGCTTGAGCAAAAGACACCTCAAAGCCTGCTCCCACAGTGACACACTTCCTCTAACAAGGTTATATCTCCTAATAGACACTCCCTTTGGGGGCCATTTTCTCTCAAATTAGTACAATGCCTTAAATGCTGGCTTGCTGGAAATCTTTGGCCTTAACCAGAAAATCAATTCAGTGTGCATGCTCTAGAACTTTGGGAGTGTGGTGCTCTTACTGAGGGAAATGAAGAAAGTGTTCACGGGTGACATGGGGATGTCATTGCTTCTTCCTGGTTGAATTCTCAGAGCCAAAGTTGTAATTATACCTGGTCTCCAGAGAGGAAGTGGGAGTTTGCCCCATGGCCATCTGTTTCTGTTTGTTCACTATCAAAGGCAGGGTTTAGTACCAAAATTTTTTAGGGTATTTTGATCATAAACAATTTCTGAAGAATTAAGAACACAGTTGCAAGATATAGTATTTAAGCACCCACACTTTGGTTTCTTAAAGGAACAATGAAACATTGATTCCTCCAAAGGGATGGGAAGAAAAAAAAAAAAGCGACTGATTGGGCCTCAGTAGTTTCTTTGGCTTTGATGTTAGTACAGCCAGGACACATCTTTATTTGGATGGCTTTCAAAGTTGAAATGACTCTTGTTTTCCAACACAGAAAATATAACAGGTCTCCAAAATTGTCATCATAAATCAATATTGCACTGGGCTCGCATACGTGGTTTTACAATGAAAGAGATGTAATGAAGGGACCAGCACACTAACACTGTGTCTTTCTGCTTCCTGTCTGCAACCGGGAAGATAAGATCAGTGGCATTCCCTTTAACTTGATTAGGTTCTTTTTCTAAGAATCTTGGTAAACGTGCTGCATGTATTCACGCTGCAAGGAAAATGTTGCTACCGGAGAAAGCAGAGACTCATCACTTCCTTTCTCCAATTACGTTTGCTCTGACATTTAACCTTTTCAACAATTTCATAATGGTGGCCTCTAGCTTGACAGTTTTCTGTTTATTCTGCCTATATCCTTTATGTTGTTTCAAGTTACATTTTCCTTAAAATGCAAAATTATGCTTCTTATTCTATAATTTGAAATATTGTGTGGGATATATAGATCGGGCTCAGCACAGTTATGCAGAGGCATTAGAAATTTAATGATCTGATTCTATATATTATGTACAAATTGTAGATGGATCCTATTGTACATTCTGAAAACAAGTCATTTCTGGTCCCACTGGAGTTCTCTGAAGAGAGGGTTTAGCTGTGTTGTTCTTATCGGCAGAGGTCAAGACCTGCTGTTAGTTAAGGAGGTCGCATGGATTGGCTTGCAGTGGCAGAGACTAAAGCCAGGTGTGACACTGAAAGGTAGAATCTGAAGCTGAGAGACCAAGAATGATGTCTTTCAATAGCCAGATAGTCAAACAATCTGCCTCGGCTGATTCACACAGCCTTGGACTCTCATGCCATGCCATTCTTGGGACTTCTGCAAGAGCCCGAGGAAGCCTCAGAGATGGACGGCTATATCGAACACCCACTACTAGAGTGTCTTCATAAATACCAGATGGTGGCACTCCACCTTTGAAGTGGAGTCCAGTGGGCAATTTCAAAGCACATTTTGCATGAAATTTAACATTTGGGAGTTTCGGCATAGCTTCTCCTAAGGAAATCCCTGAATGGTGTGAACTAGGTGATTTGGAGGATTGCGGTACACTTTGAAATGTTACTGTTTCATCAGTTTCTCTCTACCAACAAATGCATCTGGAGTAACAGGAAGAAAGGAAGGCATACAAAAGCATTAAGTGAAATGAACAAAACTGCAGGGCAGAGACCAGAGACAAGACACAAAAAGCATTCCCTGGAGGCTAGGGAAAACCATTTAAAACAGACTGAAGAGAAGAACTCTTGAGTACTGAAGACAGAGCAAGGTGAAATGAAATGGACCAAAACAGTTGTAATATGAGAAGCTGGTAGTGTGTGAAAGATGATTACTGTTAGCTACGGTGACAGCTGTAGATTGCTCTTTTTTTAAATATATATTTATCAATGGAGTTAGTAAAGAAAAAGACAAAGTCTATCATTCCAGGGTAAAAAAAAGTCTATCTGTCTGCAAAGAGATCACCTGGCAAGGATGAACCCAGCACTCTGTACATGAGCCACAAAAGTGTAGCTGCACATCCCTGCATCTTATTTCCATTTTTATTAAATTTCTTCCTTGCCCCAAACCTTTGAATTTCTTTAGGATTGTCCTTATTTCATTTCAGCTCAGAGTCAATGCTAATTTGGCTGTCTGGGTGTGATGACACATGCTGTTTTTCATCTTCCCTTGCCTATTTTCTGACTGTAGTATTTTGAGTTATTTGTGCATAGTTGAATCTCATTGATCTGATTTATTTTAAAATATATCTGACTTAAATACAAACACGAGGAGGTTTCCTTTTCATGGCATTGAGGAGAGACAACTACACTATCAGGGGGAGATCTGATGTCCTGTACTGGGCACTTGCTGTTTATAGCTTTCAAAGTTACTTCATCTTTAAAACTTGAAAGTTTCCTTATCTGTCACATGAAGAGATTACAGCTGATAATCATGGTGCAACCCTCAGAGCTAGCAACTTTACTCTTTGAGATAAAAATCAATATCAGCTTGTCAGTATATATATCCAGTATTCAGGGGAGACTGGAGTTTTAAACATGCGTGAGATATTACAGGAATTCTGCCCTCTTTTATGTTAATATTTGGGGAAAATGACACCCAGTGAGATGAAATGACCCATGACACAACCATACAGCAGGAAATGTGGCTGTTTTCTATATTGGATACTTATAAAGAATGTTCCCCAAGTTTCTGGAGAATTTAAAGATTTAAACAATAACAGTGTTTGACCAGCATCATAATTGTGTTATAGGGGTTTGAAGCACTACAGAATGGGAGAGTGGTCTGTATCTTACCCCTGATTTCACTGAGTCAATCCAGGCCAGGCAAAACCAAAAGTAATGAATGAGAAATTCCAGAATTAATTCACAACTATCAAATTATACATCAGCTGGCCTGAGCAGTTGGAATGCTCCATCACATTCATAATTTGGGTAATCACTTTCTTTCAGAGTTTCCATGCTGTATATATTACATGCTGGTTAGTCACTGAGAAGCAGCAGTCTCAGTCAACAGATCAACTGGTGTGGTATTGCAGCGTGTTGTTTCAAATAACTTTTATTTTAGCTAATGTGGCTCAAGGCACAAAGTATTGATTCAAAGGAAACAGAAGGGAAGATGAACTCTGGTGCTGTCTAGCATTGCTACAGGCTGGAAAGACAAAAGCACAGTCTAGGCACAGGTTGGTACTTCCTGTGGTTTTCAGCATCCACTGTCTATTTTAAAATATGTCTCCTGAGGATGAAAGGAAGCACTAGAATTCAATGCTCACAAATCTAGGTGACAGGTTATTAAAATGAACACTCTACAAAGTTGACAACCACAAAAGAAAATGCATCTCCTCTGATGTATCTGTTGATAAAACCAGATGAGGCACAGTGAGCGCTACTCTCTACCCTGCACTCTGCAACACTCATATCCTAGACGTGTACCTTGAGGAAGGCTTTAAAATATTCATGTGCCTTTCAAGAAATTATCAGCTACATAAATCAAGTAAGCCACCCTCAACACTGATTTATGCAATGGCTTGCTGATGACATTTTAAGTACTGCTGTAAAAGCATATTGTGGTTAATTTAAAATGTAATTAATGTAAGATTAATTGCTGGTGCAGAAACTGGAATACGCTACTGATGAGTGAAATGAGAACAGTGGTGGTCTGCATGGAATCTATAGGCAAATAGCAAGGATTGGCAAGGCTCTGCCTCTCCATAGGTGGTAGGTGATGCCTTGGTAGTAACCCCAGTTTCTTAGACCTTGTTAGGATGAATTCATCATCAGACTTGGCAAAAATCTGTCTAAAACCTCCATCTACACTTGATTCCATTCCACTCATACTGTTTGGTCTTCTCTACCACATCTAAATAAATGTTCAGACAGAAAAATGTGTCTTAACTGAGATCCCCATCTCATGCCCAAAATTTAGCAAGCTGGTAAACACGAGGCTGGCTTGAGAAAACACTATTCTAGAACTCAGTGACTCTGACAACTATGGAAGCTTGGAGATTATGGTATTTAGACTTAACAACTCTTGAACCAAACAGCATTTCTCCTAAAACAAAGATCTCAACAAGACAGCATGAGTCTTAATTAACATCTGAAATTCATGTCTGACTTCTACACATTTTCCTGCATGATCCATTGGGGCAAAGGAAAGGAGGACAGAAGGGAAAACAAAATCTATAGATGTTTAGATAAGCAAAGTATACAGAAGGAGTTGTCTGGAAACATGACATGAAGTGAACATGATTTTTATTGAAATGGAAGAAAGTCGTGGTCCTTCTGAGCAGAGTATACATTCCACAGGACTGACATTAGTCCTGCACCACAACTCAGGGCAGGAAGAATGAAAAGGCAGGCATCACAGACCTCATCACAATTTTCCAAAGCTAATTCCATTAGATGACTGAAAACTAAACTCTAATAAACATAGATGTCTTTATTGGGTTAACTGAGTTTCAAACCTAAGATAACAAAGAATATTTTTTTAAAAAAATCTGTGATAAGTATTACAGTTAAATGGAAATAAATAGGTAAAACCACAAAACAATTACAGATGAGCTATAATTGCTCCCCCCTCCAATTCCCTAAGCTTCTTTTTTAAGGGTAAGAAACCACACACGTGATTGATGTCCCTACCTGGCAACATCTAAAAGAAGTGCCAAAGCATAGAGAAATCACTAACTATGTACTTTTGGTGTTATTACATTAGTTAACAAATCCAGCATATTTAACAATTGCTGAGCTGTGCCACCACAAATAAGGTAGCTTATGCCATAAATCGTGGGTATCTATGCCATAATCCCAAGACTATGTGCCAGTATGCAATATTTTCCTGTTTGTCATGAAGACCCCATGGCCTGGAATGTCATTTATACTACATTTCAGGGCTATTAGCCTATTTGGTGATCCCCAACACAACAGGATGAAAGGAAATTAAAATGCTACGCACATTACATTAACCTTCCTTAGGGTCTGCTGTTTGCTTTCCAGAAATTATTTTTAGAAGACTTTCTCTCCTTGGGACCTAACAGTCTTATGGTTAGCAGATGTATCTAGTTTGCCTTATCCATGGGGCTTTGCTGTCTACTCTTTTATTTTCAGAATAAACTGAGAGAGAGCAACACATGGACCACTTTAGAAAGAACATATATAAGTCATTTGACATCTCGAGTCTTAGACTCTTGCAAATAGATGAATCTTCAGGAAGTGTGATGATGATGAGAGATTGTAAGTGTTCTGAGAAAAAGAGAAAGCTTTTAGTCAAGTTTAGATGATAAATATATGAAAACAGTTAGATGAATGTGTGCCTTAGTTAAAATGTACAAGGTGGGTATGTCAGAAAGTGGGAAGGTATTACCTGTAATATGGATGATGGGAATACAGAAAGTTGGAGGTGGGGTTTAAGTGAGAAATACTTGGAAAATAGAATCTGTGCAAGAGAAACCTAAAGAGGTAAAAATTTCAATTGTAGAACAGGTGTTGGAAGTTCAAAAATAAAGGAGCACAGAGCATCATGTGAGTGGCTAGAAGTGGGATGCTGGGAAACTATTTCATTGCACTTTTCAATAGTACATATGTATTAAACAGATTCCATTCAGTTTCCAATGGGCTGAACTTTCTATCCCCAGTGAGATAATTTGTGTCTATAAGTGACAGGTTTCATCAAACTGTGGTCAAATTACAAACACTTGAATTCAGTCCTCATAGTTTCTGTTGTTTTTTATTGCAGTTACAATCACTGAGGATTGCTGGGTAATTTAGAAACCATGAAAGACCCATGTACAGAAGCCAACAGATATACTCACACTCTGCCAGACTGCCATGTAAAGTTATAATTAATTGACTATCAGACAAATTAGAATATTTCTAATTAACCTGGTGGCAGAATTTACTCTTGCTTGTCTGAGAGGCCATTGTTTTCTGGAGTTATATCTATCAGAACCTAGCAGGTCTGGAGGTACATTGAATGTGTTTGATGTGAGGGACCCTCCCTTAGTTGTATCTGAAAGGGTGGCAAAGACTCTAATATTGAGTAGGTGGGGACTCCCAGGCATCCAGATCTCTGCATTAAATTGACTTACTGAAGGAGTCATGTAGAATATGAGGTCTAGTGAAGGTAGTAAAGGTATTTTGCAAATATGACATGGCATCATCTTTAATTATCTCTTCTACTAAAATGTGCCTTTAAAACTCCCCCAAGGGGTTGGAGAGATGGCTCAGTGGTTAAGAGCACTGGCTGTTCCCCCAGAGCACTTGGGTTCAATTCCCAGCAGCTACATGACAGCTCACACTTGTCTCTATCTCTAGTTCCAGAGCTTCTGACACCCTCACACAGACTCACATGCAGGTAAAACACCAATGAACACAAAAGTCTCCTCTAAAATATTAGTATCTCTCTACCCACTATGCCTTATTTTCCTTCTAAGGCAATGTTCATGTTATAGACTTCTTAACAGCTTTTTTCCCTCCCTTTAACAATCCTTAAGGGAATGCTATTAAAGTGCCTATGTCTTGGTGTGCTGGTGAGACTAAATCTCTTGAGACATAGTCAGACATTATTACTATATGTTGGAAGCTTACATGTGTTTACAAGTGTATGTGCCTGTAATTGGATGATGGTGTTATTATCCTGGGCTCCAGAAGTACAGTCCTCTTCATAGGCTTAGCATTTATATTTCTCAACAACTGTGAAATTTTTCTGCCATTAACATTTTACAGAAGAGAGCAGTAAACCACCCTCATTGTTCTCCATTGATTTGTCTAGAAGCTGAGGTAGGAAAGCAGGGAACGATAGTTGTATAGCAAGAGTTACTACAACAAATTTTTCAAAATAATCCCAATTTTTACTTTTTAAAAAACGTGTCTAAGGGCTGAAATATAATTTGAGTCTTTATTGTTATATAAAATAATTCTTATATGAAAACCAGAAATATGAAATAAATAAATGTAGCTGAGTGGGTGAGGTGAACATCTCACAGAATATGCAGAACACATTGTTACAAATTGCATCACAGATTAGTTAGGAAGCCAATAACTAACTTCAATAGTATCTCCATTTAAAAAATAAATTACAATGATTGATATTGTGTATGTGTGTGTGTGTGTGTGTGTGTGTAAGTGGGTGTGCATTCACACACTTGTGAATGCACTCACACATGCTACAGCTCAAATATGGAGGTTGGTAGATAACTTGGGGGAAGTTAATTTTGTCCTCTCACCAGGTGGGTCCTGAGAATTGAACACAGGTCATCAGGCTCAACTTGACAGGTAGAGCCTTTGTCTGATTAGCCCTCTTCTACTCAGTGTGTCCATTTTTAAAAATAGCTAAAAGAATAGTTGTCTTTGTGGTATATGTTAATGCAGATTACTATGGAAGCCGGGGTTTAGTGTTGATTTGTGCATTTTTACATTCATCTATATATAAATTGAGGCAGTATTTGATGGATAGTAAAGTTGTCCCTTCATGCTCAAAGTAAAATAACCCCACATAGCACATTTAGTTATAATTGAAAGTGAAAACATTCATTTCAGAAGCCAGGCTAGTTTAAAGAATGCCATGAATTTATTCTTATTTTCAAAGCCCTTTTTGTTTAGATAAGAGAGACAAAGTGCAATTATCTATGTATAATTGACATTTGTATGGATGTATAAATGGTAAGAGGGAAGTTACATCATGTGTATCACTTTTGCATTGCTTTTGAGAGGCATGCACAAATAAATGCATGGCTGCATTGAATCTCCTATGAGACATACTTCTGGACTTGTATGTAAGGATGTTCCCCATAAGATTAGCTGGGAGGGAAAGCTTTGTTCCCAAAGTGAGCACCTTCCAGTATGAATATATAGAGACATCTGGGAACAAAGAAAATCATCTTGGCTTCCTCTTTCCAAGTGAGTGTGCCTTCTGATACCACCCTTTGTCACCACCGGTTTTCAGCTTCTTCAGTCTTCTGCTATGTGCTCAATACCAGGGACTCTCCAGGGAACTCTCAGATGTTCGGTTTCCGATTGAGACTGCTGAGATATCTAACTTCATAGACTGAATAGCTACTGGGTACTCGCCTCTTCAATGTGCAGGCAGTTGCTAGACTACCAGCCCCTTTTGTATAAATCAATCTCATAAATATCCTTTGATCATTCATCTCCCTCCCTCCTTCTTCCACCCCCTCTCTGTCTCTCTCTCTCACCCCCTCCCTCTTTTCCCATCTCCCCCCCCTTTCTTTTGTTCCTCTAGAGAACTCTGCTTAATGCAAGGACATCATAGTTAACTCTCTAGAGAAACATTCTAATTTGATCCTAATTGAAGTTCAGTGCAGCTTAGTATAAATTCTAAATGGGAAGAAATATAATCCCAAGGAACAGCACAAGCTATGGATTTAAACAGAGATCTGCCATTTTACTTAGCTATATTCAGCCACCAAATTTGATTTCCAAGTTCACAAGATAGGATATTACTTAACAGAAAACCAAATTAGAAACACATGAAAGGAGGCAAAGATACCCCAGGGACCAGATGGAGGCTCGCTCTACCAACCTCCTACTAGATCTCATGATTAGTAAGGGCTGCATCAAGCCTTTCCTGCTGCCTGTCTAGGGGACTTGTGCAGATCTGATCTGCTGCACAGCAGAGTGTATCTTCCCTGGCTTGCAGTCACTGCAGCCTCCAATGTTCTGAAAGTAGGACATTTCATCTAAAACCTAGCTGTGCAGACCTCTAAATACCAACTAGAGCAGCTAAATAAAATGTGAATGATTTTCTTTCTTTGAAATAAAAAATAAGCTCATTTTGCCTGGATTTGCAATAAGCTTCAAGAATTCTGCTGATATGGATGCCAAAATATTTCATAAAGACACAGGGGGGCTCTTAGGAATTTGCCAAACTTGTAGCTTCGATCTCCATACTTTATTCAAGAAGGAAAAAGAACAAATACAGTTGTAACAATTACTGCTTAAAGCAAAAGCAATCCAACCCAGGAAGAGGAGTCTTTTTTAGAAAAAGATTCTGGGACAGTTTATGGACAATAGATATGCTTCAAAATGAACCTTGATTTATATGGCATGACCTTATCTAAACATCAACTTAGAGTCAGTATAAAATTGAATAACTGGTTTCTGAAACTATAACAATTCAGCAGAAAAATTCAAGAGAAGTATATTGATGCTATCACACTTGAAAAGCTTTTAATGTATAGCTTTCAAAACTTATAGTCAGTGAAAAGTAAAATTATTAAATGTGACTTCATCAAAATAGTAATTGTATCTTTTATTTTCACTTTGTGAAAATCCTGTTAGGTGTGAAACTTGGAGAAGATACTCATGTGCCAAAAGAAAGGTGCATATAACCGATAAATGATGCCCAAGTATCAGTTTTAAAAATAGCCAAAGTCAGGAGATAGGAAAGAGACAGCCAAGAGCTACACATGACATAAAAGCATGTGAGAAAATGCTTGGCATCATTGATCTATAGAAATATTAGTATGGCAGTGAAGTATTAATGCTAACCTACAAATTCATTAATATGAAAACCATAACAACACCAAACACTGAATCAGTCATATATCGTCGCTAAGGATCAAAATGGTGTAGTCGCTGTGGAAAAGAATTTGAGTGTCTTTGAACACCAAAAGAAACCTGGACAAACCACACCGTTCAGAAATCTCATTTCTTGGCATTATTTCTGTTAAAATGAAACTTACCAAGAATAGATTGATGGACAGATGTTCATAGTATTTTGACTCAGGGTAGCCAAAACAACCAACCAACCACATGTCCTTCAGTGGATGAATGATTAGGCAAATTGGCACATTCTCACTGTGAAACAGTACTCAGAATAAGGAGGAAGAGGTGTACACACAACAGCTTGCATAACTGACAAAACAATTGTACTCAGTAGGTAAAACCAATATTAAAAGGACATGTGTACTGAAGAACTGCATAAACAACGCATTGGCGGGATTTTTGTTATTACAGAAGTGGGGAACACATTTGTAGTGGCCACGGCTTGGAGATGGAGGGGGGGTATATACAACCATCGGTGAGTTGCCAAAAGGAGTCTTGTGGCTATGATGCAGTTAGAAATCTTGATTTTGGTGGTGGCTGCACGAAGCCATACGTGTGACGGAATTGCTTCGCGCACAGAGGAGTGTACACACCCCTGCACAGCTGGCTGGGGATGAGTGGTCTGTTGCTGGTGAAATATGAGTAAGCGCCAGAGCTTGTGCTAATGTCAGCTTCTAAAAGGCTCAGATCCCCCTGTCAAAAGCCTTGTTTTTCCTTGCTTAACTCAAAAGACTCCAAAGAGAGTAGTGTATTCCCCAAACATCCAGCATAGCAAATCTTCCTTTTCTCCCCAGCCCCTCCCCAAATCTCTTCTCACAGCTCCCGCCAAAGCTTTTCTCTGAAGCAAACCTTCAGAAAGCAAAAGTAAACACACACACATAGCTGTGCATCTCCTTCCCTTCACTGCTGCACACACACACCTTATCCTTTGCCTGTATGGAGTCCTGTCCCCTTTCTTCTTCAGGGTTTGCTAAGCTCTGCGTCTCCTCTGTGTCTGCAGACCACTTCAGTCTCTTTAAGATCACTTTAGTTTATCTCTTCCCCGTTTTACATTTAAAAAAGTAAAAGAAAAGAAGCAGCTTCTTCTAGGAACTAAACGAGCAAACAGAAAGTCTGTCATGCATCAGCCGGATGAGGGAGAAATGTCCCTGTCCTATGCCATCTGGTTAGGCCCTTCACAGGCTGCACCACTAGGGAGAGCTGGTTATGCACCTAGTCTGGACAGCATAGGAGAGAGAGCTGACCCTGTTCTCAGGGGTGCAGACGAGACAGTCCTGAGGGCATAAAAGTTACAGAGCGTGTCCTGCTCCCCTAGTCTGCTATGTGGAGGCATGGACAAGGGAAAGATTCCCTCCTTTCCTCCCTCCCCCTTTGCCACCTGCTGCAGGCATGAGAGCAGTATAGATAGCCCTGCCTTCCACCAGCTATAGAAGAACTCCAGAGAGAAGGCCCTGCACCTTACCTGGGATAAAGAGTGAAGCTGGCTCTGGTGGCCTGGGTGTGGGTAAGGAAATTGGCCCTGCTCCTTGCTGCCTGCTGCATTTGGCTGGGGCAGTGCTGGAGAACTCACCACAGTGGTGGTGGCAAGGGTGAGGGAACCCTGATGAGCTGACTAACTCAGCAGCCACCCAGGCTCAGAACCAGGGTCATGAGCTGGCCCACCCCAACATCCACCCCATGTATGACCTGTGAAGGCCCAGGCCTCCAGAACCAAAGCTGCAGGGTCTCTACAACACAGGGCAACAACAGTATGCCCAAGAGGGGCCCTGGTGAAGGTTCAGTGTCAATAGTGTAGCAATGAAACCAGAGGCCTTGAGCCAAACCAGTGACTCATTGCAATGAACACTTGCTAAGGAGTACTGTGATGAGATTTGTTTTCTTTTTAATATATATATATAATATATTATTATATATACATATATATATACGCACGCATATATACATACATACACACATACACACACATAGATACATACATACACACACACACATATACATACATACAAATACACACACACGTGTATGTGTGTGTGTGTGTGTGTGTGTGTGTGTGTGTGTGTGTTTGCAGGGGCAGAGTGCAGATACGAGGGACCAGGGAAGTGAAAGATACTGGGATGTATGGTGTGAAATCCACAAAGAATCAATCAAAAGATTTTTTTTTAGCAGAAAGAATGTAAATGCTGAAGAGGAAGTACTGCTTGGCACCTTTTATTTTCAGAATGGGCGAGATACACAACACTCATTGTGAAGACTCTGGGTTCCCTGTGTGATGTACAACCAGGCTTAAAAACAGCAGCTGGCAGAGGAAGCCATTGCTACACAGAGAGATGGTGTCGGTGCTCTGAAATTTAACAGCTCACAAAATAGTCGCCAATAAGTACCTAATGTATTCTTGATGTTTTGCCCGTGCCAAGAAACAGATAAAATCAGATAAAATTATAGAACATAAGTGAACACATGGGAAGAGATTTGATGTTGCTAGTTATTAGGAAAAATGCTAACCAACCCTGCAGCATGAAACCACTAGGCACGTATTGGGATGAGGGAGATCTTGATTGACTGGAGTTCTTACTCCTTGCTGGTGCACATGCATTCTTTATGCGCTGAAAAATCCATGTACCAACAAACTCAGTCCCAGGTATTTGTCCTTATGAAATGATAACTTATTTTCTAACAAAGAGCTATATGAAAACACAGTTCTGTATTTAGGCTTTATTGGTTCACATTGGATGTTATCCCGGTATTTTCCACCTGGTAAATGTATAAACATATGTTCTAGGTGTGTCTAGATGATACAGTTCTACTCTGAAGCACAATGATGTGTACCATGATACAACATGAATAACTGAGCATCCATTATGCTAAGTAGAAGAACCTAGATTGGAATGGTTACATACTCAGTGGCTCCATAGAGCTTACCTAAACTATATAGACAGCAAGCAAATGGATTATTAATGGTTTCAGGTGGGCAGAGAACTTCAGTGAAAAGTCACAAGACAAATATTTGGGGTGATAAAATTTTTCTATACCTGGATTGTGTGGTGCACAACTATATCTATATCTATATCTATATCTATATCTATATCTATATCTATATCTATATCTATATCTATATCTATATCTATATCTATATCTATATCTATATCTATATATTCATCTACATCTATATAATTCAACTTATTAAAATATACAGTTAAAATGCTAAGTTTTATTGTATGCAAGTTTCACTTCAGTTTCTTTGCAAAGGAAGAAATGTAGCATGAAAGTGAATTACATAGTGTCTTTTCTAATAAATCATTGGGGATCATACTGACTTGCATATACAGATGAGTTTCAAATAATGTGCTGCTGAATTCTGAGGTTTAGAAGCAGGAATACATTGATTTTAAAGAGGCCAATGACTTCAGCTGGAATATGAAAGCCTAGGCTTTACTGCCAAGCTTTTAAAAGATGGGTAGGAAGGACTGGCTTGACAGAGAACTGTCAGGGAAATTTTACCTGAAGGAAAGTGAGTCAAATGTACTAACAATAAGAAGCCACACCTGAGAAGTTTAATTTATACAAGGAGTAGTGACAAATTGATTTGACAAAGAGGAAAGAGCAAAACTGCAAAGGTTTTAAATTTCATACTTAGCCTGATTTAGGACTCAAATCTTCTCATAATGTAATTTAGGTAAAATTTTGAAATGAGAGGGATCACAAAAAAGAAGTGTTACCTGATGTTGCCGTTGGAAGTACTGTGTCCTAGATAAAAAGAAACCAGCTACAAGTAGACAAAACAGTAAAAGGAGGCCAGTGTGGCACTAATGATACAGTAATGAACATTTGTATAAACTACAGAACAACTATTTTTCCACTTCAAAGTTCAAGTTCATTTTGACCACTACATAAAAAGCATCCACTGGTACACTGGAAGCAGCAGTCATGCACAGGAGAGTGGAGCATTAGGTCCTCGTGACCTACCTGTCTCCATGCTTACCTCAGCGGTCTATTCTGTAGGTATAATTAATTTTCCTCACTTGAAAGATGTTGGTAAGTAAAGTGAAAGGATTTGGGTTTCAGGGTTTCATTTCCATTGGTGTTAGATGTCAGAGAATCTATTAGTAATCTATTTCTATAAAATTCTTATAGGAACCATTAAGTCTAAGTTAGATTATCATTAAATACAACACAACTACTCAAAGAAAGATGCCAACATGAATAGTTGCAGTATTCTACTGTTAAAGGGGGTGTGGTTCTGAGCCTTCTAGAAATCTCTTAATGAATCATGAGATGTGCTGAAAATGTCAAATATCTTGCTAAGAAGCAAATAGGTAAACTTTAAAAGAGCTCTAGGTAACAATGAGGCTCATATTGAATGCCCTTCATCCAGAGTCCTGGAGGCCTTTACAAATGGTACAGCATTAACTTGAAGACCACTCTGGAGGAACATCAAATTAATTTCCATTACAGAAATGGAACCCCTGAGAAAGAAGAATGTCCACCCACAACCACAATTTAACCCACCTCTTAGCATACTTAAGGCCAGTTCCTAACAGGCATTTGTTCTAACAGCTGATTTCAGTTCCTGAGTTAAAAGAGGGAATGGTGATACCAAAGACTAACAACATCCACTCAGAATATTTTGAGCCTAAACAGATATGAATTTAATAATATAGGCCGAATATTTTCAAGAAGAAATTTGAGGAAATACTACATTAAATAGTAAGTTTTAGGACCATCATTTGGTTGAGACTGCCAGTACAGGAGTCAGTTCAGTGGTCACTACACACATATACAGGCACCCATGGCTCATCAGCCTTATGATACCAATATAGAGTAGTAAATGTAATTTACAAGAATGTCAACAGGGGGTATTACCCCATAAATTCAATTTACAATTCATGCTTATACTTCATAGGCTGCCAACCAATTATTCTACAAAGAAAAGAAAGGAAAAGAAAACAAAGGGTGCACGGAATTGGTCCTCTTCTGTCTGAATTAAGTGGAGAGAGATGTGTTGGGCTCAGCAGTCAAGAGGAAGGCTAGAGATTTGCAGAGAGAATATAGAACTCAGTGATTTGACTGGACATCAAAAGGACTTAAGGGAAAATATGACTGTACTTTGATTCTACATCACTAGACTCTGATTTTCACTGACTTGTAAAAAAACTAACAAAATCATGAATTCTTTAGATGATGAAGATGAACACTCACACTCGGAACATGGATGGTTGGAGGCTGTGATGGGTCAATTGAAAGAGCTGTATGTCACTGAGGGGATTTGCTCTACAGGACATCTCTTTCACAGGACACTAGACTGCCTCAAGGCTGCTCTTTATGTATCAAATGGTCAGCTCAGAGCATCAGGTCCTCTGTCAATTACTCGAGTACAGTGTGTTTTTATTCTAGATTCTTCTAAGCTGAGTGCAGTGCTCCATATTTAACACACACTGCTGCCCTTCTTGTCCCATTTCCACAAAATTTGTTCAGGTTATCGGTTTCTTTATCAAAGCAGATAAAACCCAATAGGGGGCCAGTATCCAAAAATATATAAAGAGCTCCAAAATCTAGTTATAAAACAAACAGGCAAACAAATAACCTAATAAAAGTGGAATTGAGATCTAAACAGGATTTTCAAAAGAGGAAACTCAAATGACTGAGAAACACTTGACTGTTCAACATCTTTAGCCATTAGAAAAATTCAAATTGAAATTACTTTGAGATTTCATCTTATACCCATTGATAATGATTAAAAACAATAAAACAAATGACAGTTCATGTTGGGGAGGATGCAAAATAAGGGAACACTCATCCATTGCTGTGGGAGTACACACTTGCATAGCCACTATGAAATTGGTGTGGCAGTTCCTAAGTAAGATGGGAATTGACCCACCTCAAGATTCAGCTACACCACTCTACACCTTATAGTCAAAGGATGCTTCATCCAGTCACAGAGATGCTCACTCAAACATTCATTGCTGCTGCATTCATAATTCTCCAAAATTGGAATCAGCCTAGATGCCCCTCAAAAGAAGAATGGATGAAGAAAATGTGTTATATTTACACAATAGAATATTACTCAGCTGTTAAAAATGAAATCATTAAAATTTCAGGTAAATGGATGGAACTAGAAAAATTAATCCTGAGTGAGGTATCCCAGACCCCGAAAGAGAAATATGGTATAGATACATTTATATGTGGAAAACATCTGTTAAGTCAATGACAACCAAGCTACAAACCATGGAATCACAGAGAGTGGGTATGGAGTAAGGGACTAGGAAGACAGATATACCTCATTTGGAACAGAAACTATAATAGACAGTTATGGATGTATATGGTGGGGAGGCTGGGGAAAGAGGGGGATGAGGGAGAAAATACAGGGAGATACAGCTAAAATTCAGGGCCATTTGAGGGTCAGTATGGAAACTTATTACAGCAGAAGTTCCATATGTATATGGTATCGTGTGTGTGTGTGTGTGTGTGTGTGTGTGTGTGTGTGTGTGTGTGTGTGTGTGCTATGCTATGCTATTTAACTGAAATGGCCAAATAATGGGGGAGACAGAACCCAAACTGGATATTTCTTATCAAATGAAGCTTCTAGTTCTGGAATTGGTTACATCTTGTTGACCACAGGCATCCCATAGGAATCCTCAAACAAGCTAGGCTGTTGCCAGGAATATAGGTTTCTTTCCACAAACTGATGGCAAGACCCCATTGCTAAGTACACCTATTGTCTTACTGAACCCGCAGACGAGCTGGAGCCTACATAGGGCCTTCACCCTATATTCTAGTGATTTTCTGTTTGTCCCTGCTTATATTCTGATTCTGCCTGGCTACATCACTTGTCACTTCCTGCCTGTCTGTACAGACCTTCAGACTTCTGTGGTTAGCTAGTAGCAGGCTTCTGCCCAGCTATGTCAATTTCTGTTTGTCCAATCAGTCAGTCAATCAGTGTTTTAATCATTGACCAATGAGAGAAACACATACATAGATCATATTATTAAATGGTCTGTATTGAATTCTTAGAATAGTATTCATTTGATCCACTCAAAAGTAAGAGAAAAATCAACAATTAACTACTTCAAATACAAGAAAAATATTTTCATAACCTATTCTGGACCTATTCTTCAAATAGCTAAATTATAAATCTAATCACTGTGGAGTTTTATTGATCTATGTTCCTAATGGGCAATTTAAGGGCATATCTGAAATTGCCTCTGACAAATGTCCAGGGGCATATACATACTTGGTTACTGAAAACTTAAGACAAAGAAAAATTCTGGAGCCTCTTGACTTTTCTACCTTTCCTACTTATACTTCATAGTAAGGAATAATCACTTGCAATTGTCCTCTATTGGAGAGGTCAATGTATGGGCACCACTAGCAACCCCTTGCTTATTGAGTGTTGTAATTATAGTGATCTGGGAAAACATATCTTTTCTCTTTGGGAAAGAGGGCTGGTAATGAGACTGGTATAGACAAGTGGTAAGGAGATCTACTTTCTAGGACAAAATCATAGTGGTAAAAAATATGCTTCACATCATGACAGGAAAGGAGAAGTCTGGAGACTATTCAGAAATCCCTGGATTAAGTATTAAGCATGTATGGAAAGAATAATCATCGAAGAGAAAAAGAAAAGAATAATTTTAAAAAAACAGACTATACAGTGGAGGTTTTATGGCTACATGACTGTTTTTCTGCTTCGTGGGTCCCTGTATAAATGAAACAGAATTACTAAGGATTCAAATAGATGACAGAAAAGCTAATATTATACCAAACGTGGGTGCTCTCTGAGTTTACTGCCTATGTTTTGTGCAGGAAACCCTTCTGTGTGGCTGGCCCTGGCTATTGATCTAAACATTAACTACAAGAGACATGAAACAATTTTCACTCAGGTCACTGGCCATCATCCCATCTTTGTATTTGAAAAAAGTTTGCTATTATTACATTTTTTTTTGTGGTCCATTGTGGTCAGGATGAAAGGTGGTAATGCTTACAACCCACACCCCCCAATTTGTTCCCTTCCTGCCACAGGCCGAAGTTGAAAGAAAATGAGTGTACTTTCAGAAAGTCACAGTTCTTGTTGAAGTGTATGTTGGCCCATATCTTACCTTGCATTGCAACACTATGGGTTCCAAAATCAGTTTAAGAATGACAGAGAAGGTATAACCATGTGCTATCAGGATGCTTCATGGGATCACAATTTTCTTTCCTTGTACTGGAGACAAACCTTCAATAATAAGACCCCCCACTGTTTCTCTGATTGGTGTAGAAAAGCTGTGGCTACATGGATGGTTACTTCAGAGTCACATCTTATACAGCTGGAGTGGATGGGGGATATCAGCTTCCTTGGTCAAACAATGGGAAATGTACCACTCCACATCCAAGGAGTCAGAACAGTTGTAGATAAAAGCACAGAAGTGTGACAGGCATACGATGGCAAAAAGGAAAAAGCAAAATGCCCCTATGGTTTCCTAGCTTTTCATGTTCTCCCCCCCCAATGAAAAAGAGCACAGATACATCAGATGTGGCAGCACCCATGTTTGTAGACAGGTATTTTATGTTCCTGGCAGACCTCTTTCCCTTAGTGCACTAGAACCACACAGCTGCAAAGCTGTGAATATTTTTATGTGGGTATCAGGGTGATTTCAGTCACTGTAATTTAACAAAAGTTGTACTGTGAAAGTTTTCCCAAAATGAGTTTTATGTTAGGTTGAAAATACTGTCTGCCTAATTTTGATAATATATGCTGTGTCTGTCTATCCTTAAAAGATTGATCTCTAGTTCTGAAAAAAGATGATTTATAATATTCTCAAAATCAATAATATAAATTAATAACATTAAGTTGCTTAAACTTAAAATTAAGGGCTGAGTTGGCTGGGGAGATGGCTCAGTGGTTGAAAATATTGGCTGCTCTTCCAGAGGACATGGGTTTAATTCCCAGTACTCACAAGACTGCTCACAACCTTTGGTAACTACAGATCCATTGGACCCTCTTCTGGTGGTGTGCAGACATGCATGCAGGCAAAAATTCATCCATATAAAACATTAAATAAATAAAAATTAAAAAGTAAAATTAAGATGTGCATGAAAAGAAATGAATAAAGAAATAACTGGATAATAAAAATTCCCACATGATTTTTCATAATTTCTTAGGTATGTAATCTAATAACATATCTTGAAACACAGGCCATACAGTAAATTTCTAAAGTACTGAAACATGTTTTAAATGATAAAGTGTTTTATATGGGCTTTTAAGGACTAAACTTCTATACTTACTTAATACTTAAAGTCACATGATGAATTAATGTTATAGGAAGGCTCCATGACCCACCACATTGATAGATTCCTTCAGTCAGAAACATGCAACCAGCAGTCATTTTCCCTGCAAACAAACCATGTTTTTCCTTTACACTTGGGTCGTTTTATATGAAGCCAAGGAAAGAAAAATATTCATCTGCAATGGTCTAACATCTACAATGTCTAAGCTTAAGTGAAATGGGGCTGACATATTGAAAGACCTCAGCAGCAAAATGCATCTCTATGGAATAATTCCCAGAACTGAGGAGAACTGCGTGGGTTCTGTGAGGGTCCTTCCCAGGAGTGCAGAGACATTAAAAGAAAAAATAAACTAATGACACCCATATAGGAATTTCCAGAGGAACTAGCTACATGCATCTGTCCACTTATCTACAGATTTCACAGCAGATGAATAGGTTCCCCAGTTGTGTTCCTTTCTCCAAAATTAGTTCTCTACAGGGAATCACACAGCCAGCGTTCCAGTCCAAATGGAAGCTCTTTGGACCAGGTGAGGAAAAGCAGTTAATGAACAATCATATTAAGTGATGTTGAGGATGTCAGGGCCATTCGCGTTTAAAACAATTTCTTATAAGCAGAAGTCTTTGCTGTTGGTCTTAGCTGAGTTCTACGCTGGCAGTTCATGCTGAGCCTGGCTTTGTCTAGTTTGGTGATGTAGGAGCAATTGTATCTCCTGATGAAATGTCTTGCATTCCCAGATTTTCATCACGCAATTCTTGCTTTCATTTCTTCCTCCTGGTTTTTCTTCAATTTACCACTAATACTATGACTCCCTTCACTCATCTTTTGGGAATACATTGTGTGGCTTTTCAACTTCCTACCCTCTGAGAGCACAAGTGGCAAAAGACAAGAATCTGGGGAAGGCTGTGATGTGTTTAGGTATAAAGTTCAGGTGAGGAAAGTTATGTAATTGTAAGGCATCACACCCTGGTGCGATCCCACCTGCCTGTGTCATCCCATTCACCCTGTGAATTTCAGGGCGACAGGACATCCTGGAAAAGACACGTTGGTGGACTCGGGGTGTGTTTTACTAAATGCAATAGTCTCCAAGTATCTATGGGTTGGTTTCCTGTATCATCTTAACTCCACCTACCTATCCTCTGTGTTGACATTTTATTCTACTGATCCAATATAAAAATCCAAGAACATTTCTCAATGAAAAATTTCAACCTCACTTAAGACTTGACATTACTCAGACCATCATCAACAGAGTGAGAAGCTAATCAAAGCTATGGATAAAGGCCAATAATAAACTTATTAATTTGTGCCATAATCACAACCTGTTAAGATTAAAGTAGGGTTGAGTCTCAAAAGCTTACTGAAAAGAAGGTGGGAACACATTAGACCAACCATTTACATACACATTCAGAGAAGGACAGGCCCAGAGACATACTTGGTGGGAATAGTGTTCCCTTGTGATATGTTGGAAACCTCTGGAGCTAGGTATATGTAATTATTACATATTGGAACAAACTAAATACAACCAAATCATTAACTTTAAAATGGCTAAGCTTTGCATCAAAAAATTAAAAAAATTAAATGGTGAAATTCCTAAGTATTTCTTGTAATACTGAAGCTATTTAAAAGCATTTACTTAAGGTCGGGTATGGACTTTGAACTATTTGCTACTTGGGGCTCCATGCCATTATAATTACCAAGTTCTGGTTTTAAAGATTAAGTTATAAGCAATTCTCTAGGTTACTAGTATTTGAAACCAAATACAGTAAGTTCTTTGTTTAGCTCAGTTTTTGTTTACTTTGGAAAAATTACATTTTAATTTACTTATTACATGTGTGCTACATGCTTATGCGTATGGGTACACATATGACAATTACACTTATGTAGGTCAGAGCACACCTTCTACCATATGTTCCAAGTATCAAACTCAGGTATGTAGACCTATGGCCTTTTGCTTCTGAATGTCTAAACTCTGTTTCTAGGTTGGAAATCATTTTTTCGTTTCACTACTTAAGTTTGTTGTTGTTGCTGAGTTTTTGGCCTATCACTTTTATAATTTTTCTTAGTTATTTCTCTTTTAAATTGCTTTGGCTAAGATATTATACTACAGCAAGTTACATTTGCTTTCATAGGGATTTAAATATTAGAGGTGAATTAGAAGCTTAGAAGTGGTCGGGGAAGAGTCAAACAGCACACACACTGATTTGTTGATTTGCAGTAGAAATCTAGCAATACCGATTTACAAACAAATCTTGCAGTAATAGATATGCAATAAATAATGGTAAATAATAAATCAGCCAGTAACAGATGTGTAAATGTACCACGCAAAGTATGTGGATGTCAAACTTCTTTCTATATTCTCCCCTAGACTGCCCCCCCAAGATGATTATTAAATTTTTAGAAAGTGTGCAAACTTACTGACGTGTAAAGCCATTACTGGGCCTTGAAATGATTTATGGTTTCTAGTCTGGTATGAGAAAAATTTACAAGTCTTTACTCCATGCTAGTAGCAAATAAAAGTCTGAAAAAATAAAGAACCCACCATTCTTCTTAGGTCCATGGAAGAAGGGAAGGGAAAGGGAAAACTGGAGAGTCAGAGGGAGTGTACTGAGACTTCTGACTTCCTGAGGCAGGCACTCACTCACAGCATCTTTAGGAATCAGAGTGAGGGCAGGAGACTACCAAATTGCAATTGACGGATCGCAAGAGACACAACACAGTGTTGGGGGGAAGGCTAGCTACCAGAAGCTTTTGCAGAACCTTAGTGCAAACATGACAAACAAAAGTCCCTCATCCTCTTGAAAGCAGAAAGGAAAATCATCACTTTTAAAGGATATCAGAGCATTCTGTTCATAAGGAGGGGTGCCCACTGAACAAACTATTTCAATAGAATCCAGTTTTCTGAGGTTGGATCAGCCCCCAGCAAGTCTAGCTGATACAAATATTGGGAGAGTTCAGGGTGCTGAAGTTTAATGAAAGACCGAGAGCCCATCATACTGTTACAGCACCCTTCCATGGCTATTCCATCTTCAGAGCATTGGCTGATGTTCCTTTACCTAGAAAGTCATGTCTCTGCTTCATTCTTACTACTGTTGTATTTCAAGTTTCCTAATAGGACTTCCTTCCTGATCCACCAGGCAAATACTAAAATAGCAAGAATCAACCCGGTTATAACCTGTTTTTTTTTTTTTTTTTGTTTTGTTTGTTTGTTTGTTTTTTGAGACAGGGTTTCTCTTTATTACTTTGGAGCCTGTCCTGGAACTTGCTTTGTAGACCAAGCTGGCCTCGGACTCAGAGAGATCCACCTGCTTCAGCCTCTCCCATTCTGGGATTAAAGATGTGTGCCACCAACACCAGGATTCAGTTATAACCTTTTAAATGATATCTTCTCCTAGAAAAACACAGTGATTTGCTACTTTTCACAACTAAATATGTATTTATTTACTTTTAATATTCACGACAGCTATACTGATAATTCCAAAGCAGAAAGTGCTGAGTGCCCACGAATAACTAAATGAAGAAACAGTGGTGCCACTTAGCCATAAGAAGGCAAGTGTTGATCATGCAATACCGTGGATAAGCCACACATATCTGCCAAGTGAAAGCTACCAAAGGGGGGACTTCTCTCAGACTTTATGTTCATGACATTCCCTGACGTGGAATGACAGAGAAGTCATTTATAGGCAGAGACAGGTCATAGAAAAGAGGGAGCCACTGTATAGGGTCCCTGTCACAGAGATCACAGGCTAGACCAAGCCATGCCTTAAGTGCCAGGTAAAGCAGTCTGTGTTTGAAGCATCCTCTGGTTTTACATGCACTTTCCCATGAGCCTGGTTTCAGAGCCACAGCAGTCCCAAAATAACACTTAGAGACTCTATTAATTATAAAGCTATTGGCCAATGGCTAGAGCTCCGTGTAAGCAAGCCCTGACTAAATTATTAACTTATAATTACTAATATATGTATTTCTACATGGACTTATCTTACTGAGAACACAAGACTCATGTCCTCTTCTCCTGATATCACACCGAAATGTTTCCCAGAATCCCCTATCTCTCCTAGTCGTGCCTATCTTACGTTCTTTCCTATTGGCCAGTGGTGCCTTATTCATTAACTAGTAAGAGAAACATATTTATAGAATGACATCTCCCATCACTCTGGAAACAGTGAGAAAGTAGGGGAAGGAGGGAGGACTGGAAGAAGAATTTGGGAGAAGTGCTCTGATTGGCTCCCATGCTTTGGTTCCTTAATGCCTGGCAATTTAGAGAGAGAAAACATTGGTGAATATTTATACCAACCACTATGTTCATCTGAGAACTTTTGTTTTAACATAAAAATATGGATGAAATAAAGGTGAGGCAGCGTGAAGTGCTCAAGTACAATGTTTCGGGCAGTTTTAACAATTGTTTTCAATAAAAAAATGTAATTAGCTAATCAATTAACATTTCCCCCAGTCTGATGATGGTTTTCCTTCCCTCCCTCCTCTCTTCCCAGTCCTTCCCCCAATATTTTCCCTGATCCCTCCAAGAAATCACAGTTTTTTTTTTCCAATTTTACCTATAGTTTTTACCCCTCACCCCTTCTTTTACAGTACCTGGGATCAAGCCAGGACATCACATATACTGGGCAAGCATTCTGGCTCTGAACTATATTCCTAGTCCTTACCCACCTCTAATCACAGAGTGAACTTTCTAAATGTAGTGTTTTCATAATTCGCCCTTCACCCACACTCACAACACCCCTCTGGGCACTGGCAGGTTTGGAAAGGACACGGTGCTTTCCAGTTCTTTACTATTCACACATACACATACGCATAAGAGCTTGGGACAAAGTCTACAGTGATAAATGCACATGAAGAGTGACATAGGTCACTCCAGAGGGTCAGAAAGAACAGTACAAATTTTCAACAGACAAAAAGGCACATAAAGAGAACAATAACAGGATGCTGCCCCTAAATTGTATCATAGCTCTACCAAGGCCATTGTGGATATTGTGCTTTCAAAGAATAAAAAGTGAGTATTCGTAACATTTATCAAGTGTCATATTTTTTCATAAGTCCCATCTTCCCCCTGAAGGCTGAGTGTGATCTAAAAGTTTGGAATTATACAAATTATGGAAGAAAATTTATTTACAGGAGATGGATAACTGCGTTGTACATTTGCAGCACTGTGCATTTTGGATGGCCCTTTTATTAAGAAATCATTGAAACCTCTACATCCTGAGATATTTATTAAAGGCAATTCAAGAGTGAGTACTATTCAGTGGCAATGATTGGTTCAAGTATTTACTGATAACACCCATCTCAACTCACGTTGCCAGACCAGAGCCACTGAGGGGCATAGGTCCTTCACGTGCTTCTCAGGAGGTTGCTGTCTTCTTTCTCTTCCCTCCAATCCTCTCTTTAAAGGAAATCTCACATCAGCAGAGAGGACATCTGTGAGGCATACAGAGTCTGAGCAGCATCTGACAGTGACCGGATGTGGCCAAGGACTAGGAGGTTGTAATGCAGCTGAGCTGTCCTGGGAGAAAGAGGATGTCTAGGGCTAAATTGTCAATGTGGGAGAGGGTAAACAGTGCACAAATTAAACCTCAGATATGCCCTTAACAGAAGTCTCTTTATCGCATTTGTAGTTTTAGGGGCTTTGTTGATCGCATGTTTCTGTGTAGGCTTCTAAAGGTTTGTGTTTTGAAATGAGAACCCTCTTTTGGGCTGTAGACAATTTATTCTTTAATTACTGGTGTCTCTTTTCCAACTTCCTTCCTTTATCTACCTCCAGTAACATCTGCTTGTTGGAATAGTTTTGCTATGGGGCTTTTGTAGGTCAAATGATGAAAAGAAATGAACAAAACAAAACAGAAAGTTGAAAGGGAAAATGAGAGATAGAAAAAAGATAGCTTGTTGGGTTAGGGTGCTGTCTGTATAAATCATTTCCCCACAACAAACACATATTTCCTTTAGTGACAAGCAAAGCATTTGTAACTATTCATATTCCAACCCTAGGATACTTTCCCTGTGGAATGAGGTGTATCCTGAATGGATGAGAAACACTGTCCGGGAAGAGTGGAGATTCCCTCCTGCATCACAGAAGTTACACATAAGGTCCCTTCCTTCTAAATGTAGCAGTTAGCGCAGAGATGGCAGCTCATTTCTGAACTAACCAGTTGTCAGCTTCTATGTTCACAGTTCATCCAATCTACTGTCCTTGCACTCTGTTATATTTCTCATGCCCTCCCTTCTCTCGTCTTCCAGAATTAGCCATGTTGCAGTCATTTCATTGTGTGTAATTTCATTGAGCCCCCCTTACTGTGTTGTATGAAGTTGGAGGAATTCTCATACAATAAATAAAGCATTCATTCTGTTCAGGTGAGTGATGAAACCGGGTTATCATGATTACCAAGCTCACAGGAGCCTCTGCTGCCATCTGCTAGCTGGCCACACATCTGAAACCCAGTCATTCTTTCTCTGTATCTAATGTACAGCTTTGCCTTAAGATCTGTATTTTCCAATTATCAGTGTCTTACTTCTCTAAGAAAATGATCAGATGAGATATTCCCATCCATTACCCAAACTATGGATGGAATCTAAGAGCCTGCTTTCTTGGATGACAGTGCAATCTCTTGTGTGTTATTTTCCTTAATTTTCTTAAGGTTGAAGTTGCTTCTCCAGAAATTCTTCATCTTCATCCATCCTCATTCATTTTCCCTCGACTGATTCATTCCTGCAGAAACATTCTACTTTCATCCAATTGTGAAAGTATGAAATGTTTTTGGCCTTCTCCCCCTCAGGCTACCACGCCCGTTGTCCTGTTAGGCAAACCTTCATCACCCTAGTTTCTACTTTACAAACCCATGATATTAACTGTCTCATTGCTGAACTCCAGTAATGTATTAATTTTTCTTCCAGGAAAACTAATTGGTGCTAGTTTTCCTTCTGTTTAACAAGGTGTTTTCCCCTTTGTATACTTCTCTGCTTTGTTTGGATTGTTTCTTCCTCACGAACTATAACTCTCAGGTATGACAGGGCTCAGTCCTCAACAATCTCCCTGTGTCTCTGGCACCATCTTAGCAACTGCACTGAGTCTTGCAGATTTGCACAGCATTTTCTACACTGACTATACCCAAGCTTGCTTCTCTAGTCCAGTCTAGACTTAGACTTGTCCTTGTCTAATCAACCTTCTCACTTGGATATTTATGTTGAATCCTAAACTTGAAGCATTTAAAACTAACTCCCGACATCCCTTATAAAGTATTTTTGTAGTCTTTCCTTCCACCTTAGTAAATAGCAGCTCCAACCTTGCTTAAGTTAAACACCTTGGATTTATGACCAGCTTATATTTTCCCCTCTCGTTTTATATCTAAACCACATAAATAGCCAATGGCCTTATACATCATAATGTGTTTGGAACTTTTTTAGTCCTCAACATCCACATCACTGCCCCCTAATTCAAATGTGTTCCTGCAATATTTCCTAATAGTCTGATGGCTCCTGTTACCTGGAGTATAGTAGCCACTTTGAATGTAAACACGTATAATTAAAGTAGAATAATCTTGCCTTATGCTCAAGGAATACCAATGGTCTCTCACTTGAAGCCAATGCCCCCCTCCAGTTTTCTTGTCATGTATGTATGTATTTTATGTGTGGGGTACTGCCCCAGGAAGTAGGGACAATTAGCACAAGATTTCTTTCTAGAGACAGAACTCACACATGAGGTTAGTAGCAATCACCTTTAGCCACGAAGCCATCTTGCCAGCCTGTCAGTGCCTAATTAATTATAAATCAAGCCTAATAGGGGCCTCAGTTTTTTCTTCTGAGCTCAGTGGGTTATGGCCATGGCTTTTTTTCTCTCCTAATCAGTGTATTAGAAAGGCCTAGAGGGACCTTTCATTATGCACCTTTGTCCCTTGTTCCCTGATCACCTTCTCAATTTTGCTAAAAGGCTAACACTCCATATCCGATTCTTTAGTCACTCTTCTTTCTGATTTTATATTTCTACAATAGTATGTAAGCTGTCATGCTAGATAATTTATGTGTATGTATGCAAGGGTATATTTGCCTCTGTTTGTTTGAAATTTACTCCTGTAGTATGTTTCATAAGCATAAATCTTTAATTTACTGAATAATGAGTCACTTTATTTCCTGGTTGTTCTTTTGTTGTGAGATTGAGGTCTTACTATATAGACTGAGAAGGCTTCACATTTGCAGATGTATCATAAGACATCCTAAAACTGTCCACTTCACTAAAGTAAGAATCATTATAGTGTACTACGTGTTACAGAAGAGTGCGTTACCCTTTGCTTCCTACCTGTGTCCTCACGGTATTGGGATTGCAAGTGTGTATCCCATGCTCAGTTTGCTCACTGCTCTATTATTAGATAAGCAGATAATACGCACAAAACAGTCAACATCAAACACTGCAGTTATTGAGTGAAAGAAATAAGGGGATGACTGGATCTGATATATATTTTTGTTTGATTAAGAACAAGTATCTAAAGCCGTAGGAGCCTACTTCTGTCATATATTTGAATCATATTTCTGAAGGAAGGCAATTTTATTCTTTTCCTCTCCCAACCATGCATGAGAATATGATAAGAATCATGAATGCCTTGTATAAAATCAGCTTTCAACAAGATAGCAGAATTTTAAGCCTAAACCTCAGTATTTCTTATTTTTTTTTTTGCTGTTATAAAACAATATGCAACTTATAGAATAAAGAGTGGATTTTGGTTTATCATTTCAGAGAGTAGTAAGTGTTCGTCACAGTAGGGTGTCATGCCAGCAGGCAGTAGGCTGTCTTCAGGAAGAGAAAGCTGAGCCCTCATATCTTAAATCACAAGCAGAGATCAAACAGAGCAAACTGAGAAAAGCAAGCTGTTTTGAAACCTCAAAGCATCCCCAGGTGGCATATATTCTCCAGCAGAACTGCATCTCCTAAGCCTTCCCAAGCAGCATCACCTACTGGGGACTTGGAATTCAAACATCTGAGCCTATGTGGGACATTCTCATTTAAACCTACCACATCCTGCTACTAGTTTTCCTTTGGCAGAAGGTAACACTAAACAAAGCAGAGTTCAGGCTCAGGAAGGCAAACACTGTATAAGAGGAATTAGGTGTTTTAGATGATGACAGCTGGCCATGAAGAAATGATATTTTAGACCTTTGAATGTCAGAAATATGTATTTTGAAGGTGTTCTGTCATTTATAACTCTGGTGTTATTTACAACAGCTGTGAGGAAAGGAAAGAGTTTAATCATTCTTAAAGTACAGAATCAGATTCCCAAGAGGCCTCTGTCAAAATAAATTGATGTGTCTCCCACTTTAAAATCTTGTGATCAGTTAAGTTTTAATATATCATGATTTCATCAACAGTTATTATGTTGTTCTATTATTAAGAACAAGCAATGTTAATGCCTACATTGTCAAAATTAACCAAACATTTAAGTTTAGAGATGATGTATATAGCAATAATTTCTTAAATCATAGAATCAAGCAAAATGCAGTTAATTATATAATTTTCTTGAATATATATAAATATACATAATTTAGGAAGTAACTTGTGCATGTATGTTCTCAGTGACATCTATGTTTATTCTATCAACATTTGTAAAAATAAAAGCCTAATTTTTGATGACAGGTTCATCAAAATGATGAACAACTGAAAACTTCAAAGAGTTCATTTAGGAAGAGTTCCAGGATACCCCCAAATTTGAAAGGTGACTTGGTATGCTCATAGAATACTTTTGAAAACTCTTGAGAATCCCCACAGTATGGTTTGCCTTGCTATTATTTAAGAATCTTAATGTTATGATGAAAAACAGTATTTATGAATGAAAATGATGATTTTTCATGAAGGTTTGAAGTTTTTTCTAGGGTCTTGAAATCAAGTTTAAAAATGTGTGCTGAAATTCACAGATGTAAGGCATACTGAAAATCTGTAACTGTACAAGAATGAGTGTCAAAGCTCGCCACACTAAAAACCAAATGCTGAGATGAATGTGTTAAAGTTACCACGTGAAATCACACTTGCTGAAGAAGGAAGGAATGTTGGGAGAAGAGAGCACCTCTCCATGTGATTTATGCAAACACTGCAAACCTTTTTAGTGTTTCAGAAAATAACCCAATTTATCAAAAACATGTTTCTCTAACACTCTCTAAAATGGTGGTAGCTAAAATAGGATCATCCCAGCACCAGCTTCTTAGAGTTATCATAAAAGGATAAAATAACAGGATAATCGGTTCCAAATCTTTCCCAAAAATGTCAAATCTGTGTGATCTCTTTTTATCATCAAAGGCGGAAAGAACATGCTTTCAGTTGATTTGTGCCTTTAGATTCTGGATCATCTTCTGTTTACATGTTAGCAAACCATGCATCTTTAGTAGGTATGGGTCCAAAACGTGAAATGCAAAATTAGAGAATTAACTTACCAGTCTTAACTCGTAGGCCTTTCTGAGCAGCACAATGAAACCTGACAGCCTATTGTGTGCTACCAGCAGAGTGGTAAATTCTTTAGACCATTTTATCCACTCTGTATATGCTGCCCAGCATCCAGAGCTGCAACGGAG
This sequence comes from Cricetiscus sungorus, assembly GCA_030556225.1. Taxonomy (NCBI): domain Eukaryota; kingdom Metazoa; phylum Chordata; class Mammalia; order Rodentia; family Cricetidae; genus Cricetiscus; species Cricetiscus sungorus. Next base: position 27,733,260 of record JANBXA010000031.1, read on the forward strand.
ATGATGCCGGGCATTTTTCTTTTACTATGAGTTATCGTTGTTGTGTGTCTGACTCGTAAAATATATATATATATATATATATATATATATATATATATATATATATGAAAAAGATCAGTGTCTAGAATTCTGAAAATATCATGGGGTTCATTCATACACCCACTGTGTGGATCTTGGAACATATATTCCATGAGCAAGGGGGATGGAGTCACTAATTAACACTGTCTATGTCATGGATATTGATAATTACGATGACGAAGAAAACAGAAAGTAACTGCACTTGTTATGTCTGCCCCTGGTGGGAAGAAGAGAGTATTGCAGCGGTCAAATGATAATTAGGTATTTTTAAAACATCTAAAATAAATTGATGAATACAAACAAATTCAGAATTCTTCCCTTTTACCACCACTGCACAGATTCCTGGTTTTCTAGTTGGCATGTTGTATGTTTATTTTTCATTTGTTCAAACTGCTCTGAGAAACTGGTAAACATATAGAATGTGGCTAAAAAACAACTGCCATTATTGATAAGAGTATTTTATGCATGATGGTAAACAAATTAAATAAAATGTTGATATAATAAGTTAACTAGGTAAAAGTATAATAGTATGTTATGCTTGTTGGTATTATGTTGTATATTTTAAATATATCATTTTATTATTTGCTTCCTCTGGTCTTGATTTTTTTATTAATTTTTTAATTAAAATTAGAAACAATTTTGGTTTACATACCAATTCCAGTTCCCTCTCCCTTCTGTTCTCTCATCCTCTCACTGCCCCTGTCATCATCTCTCCATCACATCCCCCATCCACTCCTCAGAGAGGATGAGGCCTCCCATGGGGAAATCATCAAATTCTGTCACATCATTTGGGGCAGAACCAAGGCCCTTCCTACCTGTATCTAGGCTGAGAGAGTAACCCTCCATAGGGCATGGGCTCCAAAAATCCAGTTCATGCACAAAGGATAAATACTGATTCCACTGCCAGAGGCCCCATAGATTGCCCAAGCCCCCCAACCAACACCTACATGCAGGGGGGGCTTGTTTGGTCTTATGTTGGTTCCACAGCTGTCAGTCAGGAGTCCCTGGGCTCCTACTTGTTTAGTTCACCTGTTTCTGTGGATTTCCCCAACATGGTCTTGATGACCCCTTTGCTCATCACTTCTCCCTCTCTACAACTGGATTCTAGGAGTTTGGCTCAGTGCTTAGCTGTGGATCTCTGCTGCTTTCATCCACTATTGAATGAAGGCTCTATGATGGCATTTAAAGTAGTCATAACTCTCATTATAGGGGACGGACATTTAAGGTAGCCTTCCACTGATGCTTAGATTTTTAGTTGGGGCCATCCTTGTGGATTCAGGAGGGTTGAGGGGGGGAGAAAACAGAGAAGGAGAGCAAGGAAAGAGATACCTTCATAGAGAAAGCTGTTATGGGCTTAAGGAGAAACCTGGCACTAGGAAAATTCCCAGGAATCCACAAGCATGTTGATATTACACTTTTTTTTTTGCCATGTGATAGAAATGCCTGCTTGACCACTCTTTTTTTTTTTGGCATTTTTTTTCTTACAAAACATGTGTAGAAGAAAACCCCTTTGCAAAAGTCCAGGACTCTTTTTATAAACTTATATTCTCTCTTATCTCACTATTGATTACAAATCACAGTCTGTGTGTCTCTAAGCTTATATTTTCACCTGTTTGAATAGAGATTAAATTAATCACATTTGTCCTTCATGGGCAAATAGGACAAATCCACAGAATAAAAGTGAATTATCTGAAGGTAATTGATGTTATTCAGACATAGCAGTAAATGTTAAATGTCAAATGAAAGAGAATGCCAAAAATGCCTTTCAAATGATTTTTGAGTATGAATCTAACTCTTATTCAGTTGTGGATTTTGATAAAGATGCTATAGCTGTATGGTAGTATGTCATTAGAGTTCTGCCAATTCTGAGTGTTAAGCAATGGGAAGCTTTCTAAATGTGATAGTTTTTTGTTTGTTTGTTTTTGCTTATTTATTTGGGCTTTCCATTCTCCAGAACTTCTTAGGGTTTTATTTCATTTTTAATTTTAAATATTTTATTCATACAATACATTTTGATCATGAGATGGGAGAGACATGTGGGAGAGGAAATAATGTAATCAAAAATGTTTTCTTTAGTATACAATTAACATATCTATTCTTTCAGACTTTCGTGTATTTTTGTCATTGTCATCTTCCACAAATCCACACTTTCTCTAACACCAGATCTAACTCTGACCTCCATACCCTTGCCAACTTCATGTTTTGTGTTATAATAATTCACTAAGTCCAATTTGTGCTGCTCATATACTCATAGATATGTGTGTGGAGTGTGGTCAACTTACCAAGGGCCACACCCTTAACAAAAAATGCACTACCCTATTCCCAGAAACTATTGACTGTCAATAGCTCCTCAGTTAGAGGTAAAAGTTTTTAAGACCTTCCCCACTCCAGGAATGATAGTTTCAAAGTTGAGTTTTGTTTCAGCCTCATGAAGAGACTTTATTTTTAAAAATCTAAAATAAAATCATTAAATGAGACACAAGAAAAATAATGTGATTTTAAATGGTGCTTGCTATAAAACAGGCATCTCTATGTATATACTACAGAGATAAAGGTGTTAGAAATAAGACTGCTTCTGCACTTGGTAAAATGAGACAATGAGGTGTTTTCATAGTCTCTGAAGGATCAGCAACAGATTAGAAATATATGTTAGGTACACCATGTGTGAGGAGCAAATGAGAATTTCAGTGATTGCTGTAGTTGCTCGTGGGTTCCTTGTCATCTACAGTGATGCTTTAGGTGGACAAGAAGGGTACTGGGGCTACCTCATGGTATACATTGCGCAAAAAAAAAAAAAAAAAAAAAAATCAAACTTAGTCAAACACTGCAACTAATGAATGCAATGGATGTTACAAATACTTCCTCCTACTTTAGCATTAGTTCATGTCCTCTATTATAAAGCATCATGTACATATAAATTTCACATAATTAGATTGGCCCATTAATCTGTTATTCCACAGTTATATAACAAAGTAGTTACTGATTGAGATTCATTGGCAAGGTGCTAGGAAAATTTGGGGGCTTCTGAAGCCCTTATTTACATATTCTAATTAGTGGTTTATTAATCTTAAATGCATAAGGAAATTAACTGCAGCTTAATCTCATAAAATTCATCACTGTAATCCTTTATTGCATTGCTTTGATATACATTTTAGCAGTTTATATGCTGAGACAACAGCTAGAAGATAGAATATTTCATGTTCCTTTTCCAATTATAGGACTTTGTCTATACATATGTCGTCTACTTACATTATATTAAAAATGTTATATCTTTTAACGGTCTTTGCTTTCAATAAAATTTTAAAATATTTTCATTTCTCTCTAACAACTCTTTTTACCTTCCCTTTTCATAGGATCTATCCAATATCTTGGCTGTATACAAAAATCAATTATTTATGAAACCAGACGCAAGAACAATTCTCTGTTGAGAAGATGGCATTTTCCACATTATCAGATAACATTTGTGAAGTAAATGACATCAACTCATCAAACCTCCATTAAGTCACATCTAAACATTAGGATCCAGGCATGGTACACAGAAGGCAAACAAACAGGTAAGGACACTGCCCCTAGAGAGCTCCAAATGGGGAAAAAATGCAAGCTATCCTGAGTTCACCCTCACCTGGTATGGGAGATTTATTTCAGAAGGCTCCCAGCATTTATGTTTCTAAGGATCATATTTGGTCCTTTATAACCCAAAGCACAAATGCAAGTCCTCTGAAATTCACTGCATTTTCTCTGAAGAATGTCCACTTAGGTATTGAGAAGGAGGTGAGAGAAAGTCAGAGAGACAGAGAGAGACAATTGCTTGATCACATTAAGAAATATGGAGCCATTTAGAAATTTAGAAATATTTCATAATGATTAGCCATTTCTCAATGTTCATAGCAAGCTTCCAGTTCCAACTCATTTCTGTACAAATGGTGACAGTTCAGCATGGGATCTTTAATTTCTTATCTTACACACATACAACTTGGCATTTAAGAGTTATGGGTGATAAACATGAAATCTTGAAATCAGTTTTTATGTGACTCAAAAAGGTATTTTTCAAGCAGTTCCAACTAACATAATATTCCAGTATTGTCACACTCATATTATCTTTATATATATGTCAAAAATGATACATATATGATGATAACTTATATGTAACCCACACTCTAGCCTTTTGAGTATGGTTATTCTATAAAACAACAGCCGGAGCTTAAGTGTTATGCAAGGTCTGGACCAGCTTACTTGAGGATGACTAATTACAAGGAGATGCTCATTGTCCTACAGCTTTGGAAACTGCAAAGACAAAGGATATGGCCAGAAACTACTTGCTTAATCATTACATGGCAAAAGGCAGGTCAAAGAAACAAAGATGTGTGACATCATCCTTTATAGAAGATACTTTATTTTTATTTTTATTTGTGTGTGCACATCTATCACATGTGTGAGGATGCCTGCAAAGGCTAGAAAAGATGCCGATCCCTGGGGATGGAGTTGCGTGTGGTTGTGACCCACTCAATATGGTTTCTGGGAGCCAAACTCCATTTCTCTGAAAGAACAGAGCATGCTCTTAATTTCTGAGTCATCTCTCTAGCCTTTGCTACCTCCTGAGTTCCAGGATGACAGTATATATAATCATGCATCAGTTTGAAGTGCTTAGGGATCAAACCCAGGGTTTCATGTATGCTAGGCCAGAACTCTATCAAGTGAACCAAGTTCCAGCCCCTTTTTACATATATGAAATGTTGATACTTAGGTTTGATGGTGTACCTGACTGAAAGTACCACCACGAGAAGAAGAATAGGTAGCCGTGTTGTGATTGCGGTGGCTTTCCAGAAACGTGATAGTTATAGCAAGGACATATAAAGTTGTCTTGTGTTGTACAGGGATCCAGATGAGAATTGATGGAAAGTTTCCTCTAGAAATCTCACACCCTCAATTACCGTGTGAAAATGCAGCTTATGCTCCCGTGAAGTTGACATATTCATCGATGCAGTAATCATGCAGCACCCACGCTGTCTTTCACTAGTTGGGTGATAATTATTAAAAGAAACTGAAATGGGGATTTCAACAAAGACATGGATTATAATATCTCAGCTTCAGGAAGAGGGAAAGGATAAAATCCAGGATATGTAATGAGTAGAATATTTAAAAGCAATCAGGATACTCAGAACTGAGTACCTTGAGTCAGCACAGCTAAAATCACATCTTTGTACTTTTGTCTTGGTTGATTTAACTCTGGTTCTTTTTGGTGATTTTTATTGTAGATTTGGTGGGGATGCTTTTAATAAGTTCTGTATCTACAAAATCATGATCTTTGCTTGGCACTGAAGACTTCTGAAATAAGACAAGGTAAACTTAAAAGAAAATAATATGCCAAAGTAGGGCATATTTCCCTTGAAATCTTCAGCACTTAGGACAGGATCCAAATGAGGGCACTTAAGAGGAAGACTTAATTGTCATCTTGGACATAGAATTCGTCTACAAGACAGAATTTCAAGAGGAGTCATCTAGATCCTGCTGACCTGTGGTCATGTTTGTATGGGATTGCCTTGACTATATTAATACAGGAAGATCCAGCCTTGCATTGAGTGGCACCATTTCTGGGTTTCCACCCTGAACAAAAACTAAAGAGGACAAAATGCAATGTGTGGTAAGCGTTTGTTCATTGCTATTTTTCCTGTTCGTGATGGTGGGTGTGATGTCACCAGCTGTTTTCAGTTCCTGGTGCCTGGACTTCTCCACTATAAAAGACTGAAACCTGGAATTATGGACTAAAATAAGCCTCTTCTCACCCAGGTTGCTATCTATCTGTATTTTATCACAGCAACATAAAAAAAAAAAAAACAAGGACACAGACTCCAAAGGTTTTTGTTGTTGGTTTGTTAGATCAAAAACCGTATAGACCAGAAACAAGTCAAGAGACCAAGAGTACACATTGGAGAGAGAGAGAGAGAGAGAGAGAGAGAGAGAGAGAGAGAGAGAGAGAGAGAGAGAGAGAGAGAGAGAGAGAGCGGAGCACGCATGGGGTGTGTGTATGTGTGCATGGTGTGCGTGTGTGTGTGTGTGTGTGTGCATTTGTGTGTGTATGTGTGCGTGTGTGTATGTGTGCATGGTGTGTGTGTGCATGGTGTGTGTTTGTGTGTGTGTGTGCATGGTGTGTGTGTGTGTGTGTGTGTGTGTGTGTGTGTGTGTGTGTGTGAATACATGCAGATACACCACACTTGTATGCTGGTGCATATGAAGGACAAAGATAAAATCAAGGTGCTATTTCAGGAGTGGTCCACACTCAGTTTTGAGACAGCAACTCCCACTGAGGTTTGGGTCTTGCTGTTAGTCTGCACTGGATGGGATCTGCCTGTCTCTGCTTCTTATGCAGCAGGATTACAAACATGTGTCAACATATGTGGTGTTTTAGGTGGGCGCTAGGGAGCAAACGCAGGCCCTCATGTTTTTATGGTAACACCTTACTGACTGAGTTGTCCTCTCTATTTTTATCAAGAAAATAAATTCACATTTTCAATATGGCTGTATATTTAGAAAATATGATCCACTTTTTTTCTGAGTTCAGTTTTAATTTACGTCTTCAATTTACTTCTCTTAGGAAGGAATCTCTAAGTAAATTTTAGACACATTTTTTTTCTCATTCTATGTTTATAGCTTGTTTCTAAGTTTCTCTGTGAAGAAAGCAAACCCAGGGGGGGAAAATCAAACTACAAATGCTATTCATAGTGTTGGCATAATATTTCTTTCATGTATGATATTATAGAAATGGATGTTCCAGGAATCAAAGCCATAACAGATCTTTATTATATTTCTGAAAACATTTGTTTCCTTAATTATGTTTTGGAGAGGCCATTTTCCCTAAATCTTTCAGATAATGGATCACACTGTCAGATGTCACCTCCACTTACCACACCCATGCATCACTCGGCTCTTCACGGGGAAGCTGATAAAAATGGATGTCACTGGAGAAGAAATGACATGCTCTCATTAAAGACAGGTATACTTCTGACTTCTTTGGAAAATTCCTCTAACATAGGTGTACCAGCTAAAAAGTCGTTTCAAACACTTAGATTTATTATGGCAAGGCTCCACATGTAAGATTGCTGGACTTGGGTTTTTCTGCAAGAAACTTTCAAACTTCCTTAATTTCTCCCATGAGATCATTTAGCACATCTGTAATTCAGCTTTTCCCTCAGATCCACTTTTGGATTTGAAGATTCAATCTATCCCCATCCTCACCTCCAAGTTGTAAAATATATGTGTTTTTAATTGCTCTTTAAATTTCATAAACCAAAATAACATATGGTTGTTTACAAAGATCTAATTAGCACATTTACCTAAATATGCTTTCATGGTTCTGAAGACATTAAAATTAAAATGCAAATTATAATATGGATATGAGGACTGAAGAAGGATAATTTTAACCAAAGTGCCTGTAGGCAGATGATTTTTCTCACTCCCAGCTTGCTGGTTTAAGGGTCCTGCCCTGAAGCAAGAGGGAAAAACTATTATCTCCAATCAGAAGTCTTCAGCCTTTGGCTGCAGAAGACATTATTAACAGACCTTTAAAGTTATATTTAAAGATACAGTTTTCATAAAGCAAAGAATTGGCACAGAAATCCAGTGCTAATTACTACCACACAGGAAGCTAAAACATAGAGAACAAACATCAAGGAAGATGAAAACCCAGTTCTTGGAATAATCCTAATATGGCTAATATTTCAGATCTGTCCAAGGACATATTCTAGAGAAGATCCACCCACAAAGCATTTTTAAAATCAACTAAGAGATGGCTTTGGTGGCACATGCTTATCCCCTTTTGTGCTCCAAAGGCTGAGGAGGGAAGTTTACCACCAGTTTTTGACCAGCCTAAGCTATACCATAAATTCTTGGATAATTAACTAGCATATTTGAAAACAAAGTCAATTAGATAGAACCCAATATTTGATATTGCTAAATTAACAAAGGTAGGTCGGGATCCTAGGGGAAACTTACTAGTACTGTTTTGCTAAAGGAATATAGAAGTAAAATGACTCCCAAAGCCTTGCTGCCATGTTCATAGATCAGTGCTTCACTGGACCCTTGTCAGAGATAATGATTCTCGCAGTAGATGGGACTTTGGAGCATTTTAGGAGAGGCAGAAAGCAGGTAAGAGCCAGAGATGATGGATGACTCTGAGGAAGAGTCTTCCAGATACAACAGGACTGGTGCACATGTGAACTCACGGACACTATAACAACATGCATAAGACCTGCACAGCTTCAAGCCAGATGTGGTCCTCACACTGAGAGAAGGAAGTGGATATGGGGTCCTGCCTCTAACCGTGGAGCTGATTATAATTGATTCTTGCTAGGAAACGGAAAATAAGCTTTCTCTAATGGAGTGTCATTGAGTATAGCAACTACAATCCAGGGCAGGCCACATGCCTACCAGTAGATGGACAACACAAAATGGACCCCATGGTATTTTTGTTCTTTTCCCATTTTTTTGACTCTTTGTCTTACTTTGTTTGCTATATTGGTATTTTGCTTGTTTTGATGTGCATTTTTCTTTTTTTGGGGGGGCAGGAAGAAAATAACAAAAGTTTGGTGAATAGAGATGTATAAGGGACCTATACAAAATATATTGTGTGGAGAAACTAATAAAAATAAAGTCAAGAAAGACTATGGTCCAATACTGGCAAAGTACAAGTCTCTTGCAAGTCAAGATATAAAGACTCTTCCCACTACCATGTTTTAATTAGCATATATTAGTCATAGAGAATAATGTGTTTTACTAAGGTACATTTTCTTCTTCCATCTCTACATTTTTTTTTTTCTTCTACTGACTCCTTTCCTTCTCCCAAAGACTGTCCTATCTATTTTTTTTCTTTTTTTGCATCACCAGAGTTTGGATCAGCTGAACTTAAAGACTCACGGACCATTCTGGAAAAGGTTCAGGTTCAGACAGAGCAACTTAGAGAAGACCCACTAGCTGGTGGATAAAACTAAGACTGTGATTTCTTGTAAATTTTTTATATATACCTTTTTATATACGTTATTTGCCCATATTATTTAAGATAGCATATAAATTATAATACATCATAAGGTATAGATTACTTACAGTAATAATATAATAACTAGACTATGTAGCATTAATACAATGGATATATAATGCATGAATATAATTTATTTTAATATATTTGGTGCCTATATATTAATTATTTGGAAAGGAACAAAATGTTACTGTACATTTGCTAGTGGGATTATAGACTCTAAAGAATGGGAATGTTTAAAAGGGAGAATGTATTAAAACTGTCCTTATAAATCTAGCATGCTTGAGAGATTTCCCAATAATAAGCAATGCTAAATACTTAATGCTAAATCCTTTACGTTCTTCCATCTAATCCTCCCAATGCCACGAGGACACACTCTACACTTAGAACATAGTTAGTCACCATGCTTCTGCCTTTCTCATACAGATGTGATGCTTTTAGCTTTTGTCCTTTTTTCATCAATGGAATAATTGTGTAGAAACAGAAGACACTGGAGGCAAGACTAGAGAAAAGCACTATCTAAGCATCCATTAGCAAGGTAGAGGACTACCTGCTGTACACATGTCTAGGGACGCATACTAGTCATTATCTCTCCCAGGTGGAAGGAGAATGTTGGCTACCTAAAAACCATTATTGTATACAGTCTGAAACCCATCCTTGGAAGGGCTGTGGCTATGACGATGCCTTGAAGCTGAATGAGAGATGTGGTACCATACTTCTTGCCTGCTTTGTCAACCACAAGTCCATTTGACAGTCAGGTGATGATTTGTCTGGTGTTCTTCCAAAAACACTATCTGCATTCTAAGCCCTGTGCAAATAGTAATTGTATGGGTCAACCTGGGCTGTGCTAAGGGACTTCCCAATAGCTCCTGAAATTTTGTTTTGGAGTGTCTCTGTGCAGTGTTTCTTGAGTTGTTAGCATTCCAATCCATACACAGAGTGAGGACAACTCCTATCAATCCAGGGACATAATTTGTCTCATAAAGACACTGAGCAAATAAGAGGGAACAAACAAAGAGAAAATTTGCTGTTCTCCAGTATCAGCATTTTGGCTTTCGGGCCTTTGAATCAGGACTAGGGCTTTCCAGTGGTCTCTGTAGGGGATAAAAATCTGTTGTTTTTATTGCAACGCTGCTAAACATACCACAGTATATGTGAAGATTTTCTCATTTGTAAATCAAGTCTTTATAAGTACTCAAAATTAAGTATCTCCAAACAAAACTATTCTGGGTTTAGGTTAGGCCCCAAATACCTAAATCAAATTACTACTGCCCCTAAAACAAAGCAAATAAGAAAAATATAAGAGCTACATTGAGACAGAGCAGGCTTTGCGACGATGAACTCCTGGAATGATAGGACAAAGTTAAAATTCAAGGAAAGCCAGGAGCCATTGGAGGCTGGATGTTCAAAAAGTAAGGTGTCAAGCCTTTGCGTCAGTTTGCCACTGCCAGCGCCTGACACTGAATCCCGGACCTACCCAATTGTGACAGAATAAATTTCTTCTAAGACAAAGCTTGTAGTATTATGGGGATAATCATAGTAATTGAATATGCCTGTCCATGTTAAAGATCTATGATAATAACTGTTAAGAATAAATAGCTGATCATGCACCTTTTTTTGTTTGTTTTGGTTTTGGTTTGGTTTTTTCAAACCAAAGTGAAGGCTGTCCTGGAACTAGCTCTGTAGATCAGGCTGGCCTCAGACTCACAGAGATCCGCCTGCCTCTGCCTCCTGAGTGCTGGGACTAAAGGCATGCACCACCACTGCCTGACCAATTATGCACATTTTTAATAGTAACTCTTAAATCTGGAAACTAAAGAAATATTCAAAGGTACGTGGGCTTTGCATTATCAACCAATCAAAGAATCACAACTTTAACAAACAAAACAAAACAAATAAGCAAACCAAAAATCCTAACCTGACTTTACTTGGGAAAAAAACAAAAAAAAACAAAAAAAAACAAAGCAGAGTGGCAACTCATCGCTTATATTGTGGGTTTTACAGAATGGATTTTATGGATGAGTTCCATATATCACTGCAAATTTCTTTGATTTTTATCTGAATGAAGATAATTACTTGAACTTTACTGCATAAAAAAAAAACTACACAAAATAGGCTACTTCAAAGATTATAGCTTCTAATATCCAAAACTCAGCAAGGTATATTGAAATGCTATCTGTAAGAATAACACCACAAATAATATCACATTGTTATAATGCCCTGTTACATTTTTTTAACAATGGAATAAGAGCTGTCATTATAAGGAAGAACACTATTACCCCATCTTTTCATAGCCTGGAGCTTTATAAACATTTTTAGAGGCAGAAACTATAGCAATAGCAGTTTGTAAATGAAGTGGTTTGTAAATTGTTTTCTCCCAAACAAAACAACTTAAAAAAATGCCCTCCAAGGAGAGATGAAACTGTAAAGTCTTTTATTTAGCATTCAGACAATGTTGGGTATGCTTTCCACAATATATATGCGTATGTAATCAACTGAAACTACATCTTTCTACCCAAATCTGTCTGTCTGTAAACCTGTCCACATTTGGGAAGCTTACATGAAGGCCTCATGCATCTTGATGTCATAGCTAATCTCTTTCTCGATGCCTGTCCCAAAACGTTTTTTACACTTAAAATGTATTGTTACATTTTTGTTTTATATTGATTTTTGAGACATGGTCTTACTAAGTATTCTGAGTTGACCTTGAACTTCTGTCCTACCTTATCTCCACTTCTCAGGGGCTGGGATTAGGTGGGTTCAACTGTGCCCAGGTATATTATGAGGTATACTTCTATCAAGCAGGCACTAAAGACTATGGAAATGCATTTCCAATAATTGTATGCAGAATATTTTGTTACCTATTTTATTATTTAAACTCATAAAGCTTGAAATATTTCAAAGCTTCAAGTGACTATGATAATCACTGAACATAGGTTGAAATTCTTTATAGAGAACACTATAAGTATCCTTTGTTCTTTATCTTATTAGAAAAAGGCCCTTGAGTTTTTTTTTTGTTTTGTTTTGTTTTTTTTTTTTTTAAGGATGGTTAGTGCCACCCTTGGGTTGCAGCTCTTAGCACTATTTAATTTAGGTTCAAATGGAGGTAGGTGAAGCAGCCAGTTGAAGGGAGGAGGATATGCAGACTGTGCTTTCTCAATGGGGTAGCAGGATAATGAGATCACTTTTGTCTCAAATAGCCAGGAGGCAGCGTGCCATGGTGGAAAGAAGATGAGCTTGAGATTCACTCCAGCTTAATCCAAACTGCTGCCTTGTCTGCTCCATGGATAATTACGTCATCACTCTTAGCCTCATTATTTTACTTGGCTGAGGAAAAAAGAATGAGCATAGAAATGTTGCATGGATTAAATAAGCTAATTTTAATGTATGTCCAAGTACGCCACTCAGACTGAATGACAGCCACACATTCTCACAACTTGGGTTTCTTCTTTTGGAAAAGACAACCTGGTCAGATGAACTGTAATCGTGTAGTTGAGATCATAAACAAGTACACTTTCCCTCATAGGGACTAAACAAAAATGCAAAGAATTTGAAACATTTGGGTTAGCTTTTCATGTGCAAACACTACATGCTATTGGAAAAATGTGATTCAAATAGCCTGGTGAAGGAATCATTGTTTTATATTTTCTTACTATAAAAAAAATGACTATGAAAAATAGGGCCTGGGGAGATGGTTCAGTGAGTGTAGTTGTTGCTGGGCAAAATGTGCAAATGCCCAAACTTGATTGTCTAGCACATAAGTTAAAGCCAGGTATGGCAACACATCTATAACTCCAGTGTTGGGCCAGGGGAAAAGGGGAGACAGGCAGAGTCTGGGGTTCAAGGGCCAGCTATTTAAGCCAACACAGTGGGCTTCTGGTCTAGTGCATGACCCTGTCATAAGTAAACAAATAAACAGATAAATAAGGTGGAGACATACATATCATGGAAAGCATCCTCACATAAGCTTGTGGAATCTAGACATGGAGAGCACACACACCAGCACATGTATAAACACACACACACACACACACACACACACACACACACACACACATACACCACATGAAAAGTGCTGTCTCCACTGATGCCTGCTGTCCATTTTCATTAGGCCATTCAAAGAACCTGTGGCTGGAATGAGGACGCTTCTGATTTTTGTGAATTCAGAATCAAACTTGGCTTTCACTAACCTTGAATCTAGCTGCAACCAAATAAAAAGCTTTGAAATCTCTTTTTGAAATGGAGGAAGAGCTGTTGTGGGGGAATCAAATAAAAGAAAATATCATTGCAAATAAGGATGGCCTTGTGCCTACAGTGAATTTACAAAAGCTGATTGGTAGAGCTTCCTTGGAGCAAGAGGGGAATGTTTTGAAGTATGAAGACTACCTAGAAATGTAACAGGTCTGGTCCCTCTTATAAGAAGAAGTTCCCTGAGTCACCATTTTGTAGAACCATTTTTGCTTTCCTTACCTCCCAAGTGGTTGCTGGGAATTTAGTTTTAATATTTATGAGCAAGAGTTTCTGAATACTGCTAATTTGAATTGAAAGGCTAGTGTTTCTAAGGAAGACTTGGTACAAGAAGCATGTGAAGGCGGATTGTGAATTGCATTGTCTATGACTTTACTCATTCTTTGGCTGTCCTGTTTAAAAAAATACAGGTTTACAAAGTACAATACAGTGTTTTATATTGTTTATATCTGAATAAATAGATCATTTTTTAGTCATTGCTTTACTCATTTTTTGTCACTGCTTTCATAATTGATATCTAGGCATCAGAATTGTAGTTGATTAACTTGTAACTCTTTGTCCAGGAATATAATCCACTATAATAGCACAGGTTCCCTTCAGTAACTTTATTCTGATATTTTAAGTGCTTTGTGTTTTTAGATATCAGAATGTCCAGATCTAATGTAATTTGACAATAAATCTTTTTCATAGAGTGGGCTTAACATCCCAGGGAGTTTCCCTGTTTTGGGAGAGCATGGTTTCACTTAAAATATTTCTTTAAAATAGATGCATGATGGTTAATGAGCTTAAGTTTGAAGAGTAGGTCCTGCAAGCATCTATAGCTTATTTTCTAGTACACACACACACACACACACACACACACACACACACACACACACACACGCTTATTCAGGGGTCATCCTTTTAGTTCTTACCATCCTTTCCTTCAGAGCTCCATCCAACCAGAGGAGACCGTTAACAGGTGAAGAGCATAAACACTGAAGTTTGTGTACTTGAGACTCCACCAGAAATCTTTAGATTTGGGCATAATTTTATGAAATAAACAGCAGTGTCCTATAAGCAATCATTTTGTCTTTGTAAACCATTTGGGAAGCATCATAGAGTTGACTCCACTGTTAGGAAATGTAAGATGTGGGGAAGAAGGGTCATCCTAGTCATTTTAAGCAAACAACCTCACTGTCTTTTACAGGAACATCACTTGATCCCAAATTTTCTCCACATCTAGTTTAGAAAAATGGAGCTCTTTGTGTGTGGCTGAATGCCAAGTTTTCCCACTAGCTGTTCTATGTTCTACATGTGTTTGTAGAGGTCAGGGCAAGTTGGACCAACCCTTGTCTTCATGGGCTCCTAATTCATGTACCCTGGCTCAACATATCAGCTTGTGGGTGGAGAACCACACAGGTCATCCCCACAGGATATACACATGGCACATCCCCACACAGGATATACACATGGCACATCCCCACACAGGACATCCCCACACTGGTGAGGTGTGTTAAGGTAAGGGCTCCATCTATTGCTGCTGTCATCTATTCAGGATTCAGGAGTGGTTTGGGAAACATGGGCCCCAAGCCTCAGGTATTAAGATAAAACAAAGCAAACAGAAGAACAGCACCTCAGAAAATTCAAGATTGAACAAATCGCTGCAGATATTTTCACTGTAAAGTAGATAGATGATATATTGGCCTGTGCATTTTAAAGATGACTGCAATTTACAGAACAACACCCTTAATCAGAAGCTTTTAATAACAGAAGCTCCAAAATGGAGAAGGAAGGGGCTGTAAAGAGTGATAGATCTTTAAAATGACCAGAGAGCTGGGGGCATGGAAACCTCTCCTGAAAGAGAATCACGTAACTCCTGCTCTTTCTGCTCCTTCATGAAGAGAGGGTACATGGTGAGAGAATTGTTTCATTGTACTTGGATTTTGGTGGAGAACAGTGCTTACTCTATAATAGTGTGGAAATCTTGGGAAGTCCTAGCCTGGCAGGAGTAATAATCATCTGTGTAAGGACAGCAGCTAGGCCCTAAGAGTGGGCAATACAGATGCAAACAGGAAGATGGGGGGAGTGCTCCATTTTCTGATGGGAATAGACATGGATGGGAGCCTGAGGTTTGTTCCGGTGTTCACTATCACCTTCCAGAACAGCAGGCTGGAACTGGACTGAAGTCACAGACTGAGAGAAGAAGCCCACTATAAACTCACAGTACTATGTCCTAAGTAAGAATTTTCACACAACAGGAATCGAGATGTAATAAGTTGGTGGCACTTGGTCAATGTGTGGGGATGTGTGTTTAATGATATTCCCTGAGAATCTTAGTGCATGGTCTTTGACACAGCAATTTCACTTGAAATCTCAATCTGAAGAAAATTAAACACCTATGAAAAGATGGCTTCAGGCTGCTAATTTTACATTATAATAAAGGTTTCCAAAGAAATATTGAGATAATAACATTAATGGCACAGGGGCACTTTTATTTATATTGAACATTTTCCCACTGCATTTTCTTAAATCGAGTAGTGAAAGGCTGAGGAAAACATGACTTTGTGCAGGAGAGAGCACAAACAGTAAGGATAGTCACACTAGACAATGGCAGCAATTATTCCCAGAAAGTAAATTTCCAACATTTTTTAGTATCTGTTGTCTACATAGGAGAGGGGGGTTACAGCCATGAAATATCAACAATATGGCTGCTGAGGTTCAATAAGGCTTGAACACGGACAATACCAGCTGACATGCCAACATGAACTAACAAAATCTTATAAGGCACCCATCCCTAGGTGAAGAGTGACTGTCAATTAATGGCTGCTGAGAGATGGAAAATCAATTTCCTTGGGATATTAGTCTCCTTTTTAGATGCCCAGTCTCAAGTGGCCACCCTCTCCCTCCAAAATATATATATATATATATATATATATATATATATATGTATATATATATATATATATGCAATACTAAATGGATATAGCAGGCTGTATTCATATTCTTTTACATATGTATTTAAATAACAATAAGAATTAAAGAAAAATGCTAGAGATAATAAATGAGAGTAGAAAGAGTTGAAGGTAGAGGAGGGGAAACAGTGGGTGATAGAAGGCAGGCTATAGTAGTAGATGACTGAGGGAGGTCAAAGTGTATTATATACATATGGGAAATGGAATGAAATCTAACTAGTAAACAGTAATAAAAATGGAAAAACAAAACTACCACAATTGTTTACTAAACTTGGTTTCTCCCTTTGGTGTGGAGTTTCTACTTTACTTTTGTGTTGTTATTTAAATTAGTTGTTTTGACAAGTAATATTTTAGAAAACAGCTAATGACACTATGTATTCGTGAGACTGGTTCAAATGGTATAGATACATTGAAGTGTTGACAAGTAAATATTATAATGGAAATCTCCTATTCTGCTAGTAGTGATGATATATGTATGCACTAGTGATAATATATATATTAAACATATGTGTATGTATACATATCTATTCTTGAAAAATGTTTGTAAGATATTCACACAAATATTTACTACAGCTCTGTCTGGAAAACCTTCATTCTTAAAGCAACGTAAATGCTGTAATACTGTGAAACAGAAGACAAACTAGAGTACACTGAAGTGCATAGAAATAAGAATAAGCTGTGTTATTTTCACCCTAGATAAGCTTGTCAAGTTTAATAGTGAGCAACATAAACTAGGCTTAGGAGAGTACACAGTACATTCTGCGGAAGAGCAGATGCTGTATACTTACACAAAATTTCTGTAATTTCAGAAATTAGGACAATGGTTACACTAGGGATAGAAAGTGCCAGAAAGTGTTGTTAGGGGGAATCTACTGGGGTAGAGGTAAAGTCTCCTCTCTTGGTATGAGTCCTGTTTACATTAATATGACTACTTTATAATGAGAAATCAACCCTTATATTGGAGACTTGTTCCATAATAAATTAGACTTTGAGAGAAAAGCTGGCTTCAGGTCAGAGGAAAGGGAAGTGTGCCCTCTGGGCATCTGCTCCTTGGCGGGGAGTGATGAGAGACTTACAGACCATTGAGGTATTACCCAAGAAGTCTGGGTCTAAAGCCAGAGAGAACTAGATGTGAGTCTCTATATTGCTGTTTATAGCTGTATTAATAGAGAGAGTGATTGATGAGGCCAGAGATAGGGATGGCGGCCAGGCTGGAGAAGACCTTGCAAAGACAAGATAAAGATTTGTGGCTTTATTGTATGTGTGATGGAAAACTATTCTATTGACACAAAGAGTCTTTATTGGAATAGAACAAGAATAAGAACTTTACTGTAATGTTAGTAAGAACAGTGTTTCAAAAGGATTCATTTGGTGGCCCTGCTGCAACACACCCTTATCTTGAAGGAAAGAAGACTGAAATAAATCTGAGAATGTGTTTAAATTGTGATAGGAAAAAAGCTAAAGGATGTGAGGAAAGCAACAAGATAAAATCTCTGGACAAATTTTTGAAGTAGATTCTTCTTATATAAACCATTATCCAGGGACCTGCTATTAGGGGCTTAAAGCACTGTTTTCTATAGTCTTTGGACCATCCCAAAACCAAAACAACACAAGTAAAATTTTTTTTTAAGATTTATTATTTTATTTTTAATTGTGTCTGCATGTATATGTGCCTGTGTATGGGTGAGTGTGTCTGTGCTTGAGTATTTGTGTGCCTGTATATGGGTGTGTGTGCCTGTGTGTGTGTGTGTGTGTGTGTGTGTGTGTGTGTGTGTGTGTGTGTGTCTGTGTACCTGTGTATGTGTGTGTGTGTGTGTGTGTGTGTGTGTGTGCGTGTGTGTGTCTGTGTACCTGTGTATATGTGTGTGTGTGTGTGTGTGTGTGTGTGCGTGTGTGTGTGCGTGTGTGTGTGCATGTGTGTATGGGTGTGGGTGTGTGTGCCTATGTATGGGTGTGTCCATGGGAACACAGGTACATGTGGGATCAGGAAGAAGGAGCTGGATTCTCTAGAGTTAGAATTACAGTTGCTATTCAACTCATATTCTGGAAACAAAACTTGTTTTCTGTAATGGCAATAGGTATTCTTACCTCTTAGGTCCTTTCTCCAGCTACCACCTCTCCCATCTTAAATAAAAAGCAAGCATAGCATCTCATGATATTGGCACTAAAACAAACAAAGGTCTATTTCATATTCTCCCCCTTGTTGGCAAGGCCCTAAATCATCAATTTTGTTTGGTGACCAGAAATGTGTTTATAAGAAATACCATGTTCTTATTTGGTCATATTCATCTAAAGATAAAGTTGGTTTGCAATTATAATCATGAAAACAGAAACACTCATAATATGAAATAGAGTCGGCAAATATGGTAGACCCTAATAATCATGAGTAACTTGTTAATTTGAAAATTATGTATCCCTGAAAGCTCTATTTGTTTTGACATCATTGCAAATACGTGGCAAATGGGAATGAATAGCACCCTAACATCTCTACACCATCACTTCAGTCATTAAAATACTGTGCCTCTTCTGCCAATCAAATGCATGTATTGAATTCCCACATGTTAGTACCTTAGGTTGTATCTATGTTTGGATATAAAACCTAGGTGCTGGTCAGCAAGTTAAAATGAAGTCACTAGGGCAAGCCTCTCTTATTCAATGTGACCTGCTGTCCGTACAGGGTGAAGAAATGAGGTTGTACTCTGACTCAGAAGGAAGAAGGCAAGATGATGGCCCTGAGGAAGACAGCAATGATGAAAAGAAAGGCCTCAGAAGGAGAAAACTGCTAACTTCTAGACTCCTGAACTCTGGGGAATGTCTACAGTACTTTGAACATTGCCACTAGCAAAGTCACCACCACTCAGTCTTTTGACAACAAACAACCTTCTTGAAGATCTACAAAGTTCCCATAGAACAGGATGACTCAGAGTTTGTCACTGCCCTGTCAGGGGTGGGATGGGATTTGAAAACACTTTCCTGGGGAAAAGGACCAGCATATTGGAAATCACCAGAACCCCTCTTCTTTTTCAGTGACATTGTACGGTTGGCAACAATTACTTCATGAAATTTTTTTGAGCAACACAATGTCAAATAGTGTGACATGATCTGGCCAGTAGCTGATAAGATATTTAAGAGCTTTTCTTCTGCATGTGTGGAAAGGTAATATAATAACGGATGGCATTAGTTATCTTAACCCTTCAGGGAAGCTGCTCTTCTATGTAGGGCTTCAGTTGAGGGGCAATAAGGCCACACGTTTTAAGGAAGGATAATTGTTTTTGAAGGCAGTACATTGCCTTCTAAGGCGAATGATGCAATGCCAGACTGTTAGGACTAATGTAGCAGTGCATTGAACAGTAGGTAGTTTAAGCAGCAAACATTAATCTTTCTGATGATCCTTGAGTCTGGACATCTAACATGGAGGTGCTAGTAGGACTGGCCCACTTTCTCTCTGTATCCTCATGTGACCATTCTCCTCTGTACAAGGTGCTGTTTCCTCTTCTATAAGGACATCCTGTATCATAGTACCATCCACACAGCATCACATTTTAACACAATAACACTCTAAAGGTCAGTAGAGTCATATTCTGAGGTGCTGAGTGTCAGTGGTTCAACACATAAAATTTAGGGGTTAAGAGTAACTATCCACCTCAATAAAAAAGAGCAGGTGGACAGGGTGATGGCTTGCATCAAAAGATACTTGCCACCCATATCTGCAAACCTAAATTCAATCTTCACGACCCACTTTGAAAAAGGAAAGAAGCACCTGTAAATGGTGTTCTGGCCTCTTCCCATATGCAGTGGTGTGGTGTACCCACCCACATACTAGATAAATACATAAATGCATAAAATATTTTTTAAAAAATCAACAGTATCAACAGTTCAGTGTATGTGTGTTTATGTTTATATGCACATGAACATAAACTGTGTATAGGCTTCAAAAAGTGTGTATGTGTGTGTGTGTGTGTGTGTGTGTGTGTGTGTGTGTGTGTGTCTGTGTGCTCATACAAGGTATGTCTGTGATGAAAGAGTAGGACTTATTTCAATACTTTTAACTACAATACCGTTTAAGCCTGAGGAAGAGTATAATGCTATTTTAGCAGAAAGTTTTCTCTGTTGTGTTATTATTTAAGGGCCAAAATTCATGCATATGGAGATAATACTAAGCATTATTCAGGATCAACCCTTTGCCTTTCAAAGAGAATCTTTTTTCCAAGTGTTTTTGCTCTGAGAATTGGAACAGTCTTGGGGAACTTGTTACCATTGATTTTGAAAAATGAGTTAGTTCACACTGACTCTGCTCCAGGCAATTTCTGCCTCCAAGTGGCATAGACATCATTTGGGTGGCCTGCCCTAATGACAGCAGCTGGGCACACTGTTGTGGATCATGTTTTTCTGGGGGCACCAGGACTGTTCCCTCAGAAGTTGGGGTACCTATCCTGGGAGTAGGAAACTATAGCTGAGCTTCAGGAGAGTGTATTGCTTAAGTGGATACAAATGTTGTGTGAAGTACCTCTGTCATCTGCATTATACCACAGTGCTTCCAAAGTCTTCTATGCTCTTTATCATTCAATGGGGGAGGGACCTTCTGTCCTCCCTTCATTCTACTGTTGATTATAATATGTTTATGGTTATCACATGGGCACATTACTACATGCCAAGTGAAGTTCTAAGTTCTTATGTGCCAATGATGGGCCAGCAAGATGGTATCACAGTTAACATGAAGCTGAAATTTTTAACATCCTGATCAGACAAAGAAGCTCTACCCTATAGCTTAAGGCATGCTATGGTTGTTCCTTCTATATTGCAAAATAATAATAATAATAATAATAATAATAATAATAATAATAATAATAATAATAATTGCCTCCTGAGTGATTGGCCAATGCACATCTTCTAATAGCATCTTACTTTGTGAGAGTAAGTATTTATTGTCAATTTAATGGGATTTAGAATCAACTTAGAAAAAATGTGTTATGTTTCTGAGTGATTATCATCTAGATTAGGACAGGTAAGGTAGAAAGAGCCTTCCAAATGTGTGGACATCATTCCACAGGGTATAGTGTCAGTCCCAGGCTTCATAAAAAGAGAAAGTGAGCTGAGCACTGCCAATCACTGTTCTTGACTTCCTCACTGGAGACTCATTATTAACAGCTGCCTCAAACTCCTGCTGCTATGGTGGACTTTACCCTTGAACTAGGCCCAGTGAAGCTCTTCTTTCCTTGTTTATGTCAAGCATTTTATCTGAGAAATATATAAATCATTAACATTAAAGAAAAAAATTACAGGACTCAGGCTTACTATAGTAAAAAATTTTACATGTAAATATAAGCATATTTAATTTATATATGAATATATTGAATACAAATATATTATAAATGATATACACATTTGTGTATACATCTATATGTGCACATGAAAGCATTTGTTTTAAATTATTTTACTACTATACATTTTAACCTCTTTAATTAAATGGAAAACTTATATTTGTTTACTACTGTATCAGTGTCTGAATGACTGAACATACTTGGCTATGTATATAAGTGGCCTGAGTTTTCTTGTATAGAACTTAAAGTGACTTAGAGTACATGTTCAGCGATACATTTTATGATTCAGTAATATTCAGTAGATATTCAGAAATGTTGGCATAAGATTTAATTTGTTATCTGATCATAAGTAGGTAAATTAACAATTCCCCATCTAGAAAGTTGGTCTATGAGATGATGGATATATTACTTTGTCTGACGACAGGAGTCACTTCACTATGCATAAATAAACTAAACATCCTATTAGATATTATAAACATATAAGAATGAAATGAAATTAATATGTTAAAGACATATTGATCGTCTCCTGGATTCATAATAGCTAAGATATGAAAGCAGCCTCAGTGTCAACAAATGAATAAAAAAATGTGTCATTAAACAATAGAAAACTATTAAGTCACAAACATACAAACTCCTTTCAGTTGGGACAAGATGGACAAATCTGAAACATTTATCAAACAGGCCAGCTACCAAAAGATGAGTACTGAGTGAACTTACATGCACTTACTGAAGTCATGTGAATTGAGAACGGAATGATGGTGAGCCAGGGTTGTGAAAGATGAGAGAGGGGCAGCTGACAAAGATTAGTCCACAGGTAGCAAAGTGTAACTAACTAGGAGAATCAGCTTCCAATGCTCTACTGTACAGCAAGTGGCTAAAAACAATAATGTACTATTTTAAAACAGCTGCAAGAGAGGATTTGGTATGTTTCACTATGAAGAAATAATGAACGTTAGAGATGATGACATGCTGATTATCCTGATTTGATAATTACAAATGAATCAAAACACCATGAATTTATACAATTATTATGGCAACTGAAGTTAAAACAAAAATGCTAAACCATATTTTTGTAATAATGATTGCAAATGGTATGTAAATTGTTTCTCACAGGCTACTACTCAAGAGGAAGACATAATCGAAAACTTTTTCCTATAGGCAGCAGTTTCTTGGCCATGCTTTTAGGAGCTAACTTGTCTAAAATAGATTCTGAGGGAAATAATAAAAATGATCTCATCTCCAGTGCAAACAGAAGTCAGAGACCCTGCTGGTCTCTGTTTTTTTACAGTCCATTCCTTGGTTCATCAGGATATAATTTAGCTTCCTCTCCCTG
Source organism: Cricetiscus sungorus (assembly GCA_030556225.1). NCBI lineage: Eukaryota > Metazoa > Chordata > Mammalia > Rodentia > Cricetidae > Cricetiscus > Cricetiscus sungorus. Next base: position 27,756,222 of record JANBXA010000031.1, read on the forward strand.
CAGCAATAATGTTGTAACAGGTCTGCTTACGGTGTCACATAGTGTCCTTTGGAGAAACAACTTTCTATGATCCAAAATATACTCTCTAGACCAAATGACCTCTTCTGTGTGACAAACAATATAAGAATATTGAAGAAATAAAAACATATACCAAAAGATGTTTGGATCCTGCTCAAATCAACATAATCTGTTGGATTTGCTTGTAATGCTTTATAAGCTAAGTTTTTGTATGCATGGTTAAAAGTTAGAGAACAATAGTTAGATTACAAAGCTGGTTCCCAAAGCTTCCTTTACTCTCTTTTGACACAGGTATTGTACCCACAAACTCATACCAGGTTTAGTTTTCGGTTCAAGACCTAAACACAGTCAAGACAGCCAAAGTTCCCATAGAGAGGATGGGGATGCTTCTACTGAGGAAGTTACTTATGGTTATTGGTACTGTCACAGGATGGGGATGCTTCTACTGAGGAAGTTACTTATGGTTATTGGTACTGTCACAGATAGAATCAATCCTTTAATATTTTTAAATATTAAAGGTGCATTGCCCATATTCCAGGGGATGACCCAACATCTTTGCACACAGAGTTAGCACTAATTTGACTAAACAAAACAAAGCAAAAATCACCAAACAAACAAAAACAAAGAAGTAAAATTGGAGGGATTAGTTGGGGGTCAGATATGGGGAATTAACAGTTGAACCAGGAAGTGGGTTGAGGATGAGGGTGTATATGGTCTAGTTAAATTGCATACAGTGTGTGAAGTTTTCAAGAATAATACATAAACTAAAACCTTGACAGACAAAAGAATAAAAAAATTGGAGTGATAATACAACTCAAAATGGAAGACACAGAAATAGTGAACCATTAAGTTATCTAGCCACCATCAGTAGGAAACTCCTATAAGCAAATTGTGAGGATACTCTTGAAGTAAGGTCTTCATTGTCTACACTCACTCATACAATAAACTGCCTCTTGATGATATCTCCTATCTCAACAACAAAAACTAACAGGAGGAAACTGACTTTGGGGCCGGTAATTTCAATATTCTGGTCTAATTGGATAATTATATCTTGTTTAGCCACATTCCCAAATAGTTGTCTCTGAATTTTCTATCTAACTTTGATACCTTAATTTTATTTCCTTTGTTAACTTCTTCCAAGAGCTACAGTGCATGCTGCTAATAAGCCCTTGATCCAGGAGAGATGTAGAGGGTGTGCCCTTCCACCAGTGAGCTAAATGACCCCTGAAAACACTGGATGTTAACGTTCAACTATGGTGGAGATGCAGAATCTGAAAGATGGTTTGTAAAGGACAATGGATCTTTGAAAAAAGAAAAATATAAATTGGGCCAAATAGATGTTACTCCATTTGGAATAAACCAGACCAGTAGAGGTGTTATATACTTATTACATGCAACATTTTGGTATTACAGAAAATAAACTGAAAATTGGTGTTAAATTTTGTATTAAAGTACTGATGAGTCTATCTTGAAAATTCATGAGAACACCAAGAGTATTTTCTGAACAGTTAAGATGGTATGTTACTTTAGGAGTGGTCCTTGGTCCTTGTATTAGTGACAGGAAAGGACCAAGTAAGTAGACCTGATAACCCAGCTGCAAGTCAAATCTATTAGGCAGGGCTGTGTCATGGTGCAGACTAGTGGATCAGAGGGTGTTTGTGTTTATGATCAGATGATAATTATGCTCAGAGAAAAGGGCTGAAAGTTTTGGATAAAGACAGGAGCACTGTGGCTGGGAGCTAGGGTCCTATCTATGGCATGTTTTGGAGATGGGGGAGGACAGCTCAGAACACACAGAAGTCCCACCGGAGCACTGGAATTCAGTAACAATTTGACAAGGCATTGGGGTTTGCCTTTGAAAGTACATGTTGAATAATAGCTGTGTGGGTTATGGAGGAGAATTCCAATAGGGACCCATGTGCTGAACTCTATCTATCCCTCACTCAGCTCAACAGTTTATAGTTTCCCTTGCTAGGAATTTGATTCATGGCCTTAAATGTGGTAGGCACATGCTCTAATCACTAAGGTATACCTCAGCCCTAGCATAATATATCTTGGAGACTAATCTTAGGTACTAAAGTACTATAGGTACTATGTGGTACTATATGGTACCAGATTATATACATATTACTTTTCTGTAAGGGAAACTTACTGCAAAGGTCTTACATAGGGAAACATCGCCCTAAGCATTTGGTCTTATTCATTTTTTAACCTCACAGAGAAATTAGCCTACTGGCTTAAAGAGCCTAGGAGGTCAATAAACAGTGGTTCAGAAAGTGAATGAATAAATGATTAATTTCAAAATGGAATGGGAAGGGCTTTAAGTGTGAAACAATATCTACTAAGTAATGGATGTAATGACTGAAGCCTTTTATATAAAAATTTAATTAAACAATAAATCTAACATGTCCAGTAGCAGAGTCTTTCCTGCCTTTATAGGAAGACAGCATAAGAATTAGGCCATCTACTTACACATGAAACAGTAACAGGAAAGATACAGAGAATGTTTGGGCTCTGGGCTAGCAGAGGAACCTAGGAGTCAGAGCAGAAACAACAACTACAAAAACAACAACTTTTCCTCCTTTGGATAAGTGGGCTTACCCAGAAACATGGAAAAGAAGACAAGGTTCTATTACAGAGAAAAATATGCAAAATGTATACACTGAAAGAGAACTTTTTTTGACTAATCTTATTGAGAGATAACCTTATACATCACAGTGGTTTGTGCATAAATTAGAGCTACTGGCAAGAGTTTGCCAGATGCCTAGAATCTCAAAGTAACTCACCCCCCCACCACTGGTTTGCACAACTCATAAATAGATTCAAGTATTTTTATACAAGTGGCATAGTTATAAAGATATATAAATCCCACTGTATTCATTAATTTAAGCATCATTTTATATTCTGAGGACATCTAGGTAGTCTCTTGGGAAAAACTAATGAATCAGAAGACAGGAAACTATTATTAATATTTGAAAACACAGAGAATATGTTTGTGTTTTTGTTATTGTGTTTTGCACCTCATTTCAGTTTCTTTGTAATTTTCAAAGCAATCTTAGAGAGAGAGAGAGAGAGAAAAGGGCATTATGCAAATTTAGCATCCATGGTGCTTTCTACCACATCACCTCATTAGGCAACAGCCTGGTAGGATCCAGGAGTGCTTTAAACTAAAAGGCAGTCTGTTCTCTTGCTCTTTCTCAGGAGTAAGCCTGCTGTCAATCTTAAACAAATTTAATATGCTTGGCTCTAAATTAATTATATTGTTTGTAGCTGTTGCCATTTGTCTGTCTTCCGTCCCAGCTTTCTTTGTGTTATCGTAGGATGGTTTTGCAATAGAGTCCAACAAAAATGAACGTACCTTTAAGAACTTGTGAATAGATAATTAGGTTTCTTTACCCTTACAGAATTCCAGCATCTAGGCAGTATTTATTACCAGAAAAATGGTTTACTTAGGTCATAAGATATATTTTTGCTGAGCAAGTGCTTCCCCATCATACAGTCAGTTTCAAACTGGAAGTTTTAATATGAAATAAATGATCAAAATATCCATGAAAGCTCCCAATAAATCAAGTATTATATGTGTATATTCCAGTTGACCCCCATTGGGGGCCATGAAATAGAATCTCAATAGAAATAATAGCATCTCGATAGAAATGTCCTCATAGAAATAACGAAGGGTTCAGGGTTCAGTTACATGCAGGCCACATCTCCTGAGTCCTCTCACACTTTCCCTTCTTGGTTTAGCTCACTATTTGAGAAGAAACTCGCTTGTCTCCATGGGATAAGATTGCAGCGAGTTTCTCTCCATCATGGAAGCACAGGGTGGGCTGACATTAAGAAATATCTCTGTTGGTCCCCTCTGTCAGTTTCCTTTTGAGAGCCATACTTAAATATTAACTCTGAGTTTAGACAAATAGGAGGTAGAGGAGAGGGTGCCACTACTCAAAGACAGCCCATTGCCCTTAATTTTCAACTCTTCTAATTTACTCTCCGTGTTCTGATTCCAACTTCAAGAAGCAAACATCTGATTCTAATTTGCCTCCCCACATGGTAGCCCTTTAGGGAAAGATTTGGCAGGCTAAAAAACCTCAGTGTCCAGTCCTCTCAGCATTATATTTTTCTCATTACAAATTAATACATTGGCATCTGAGTTTATAATTTGGCTTTGCATGCATCTTGCCCACACAGAAAATGCTAGCCAAGCTATTCCAGCCCTTCAGCAGTTAGTTTTTTTTTTATTCTAAGTCAATCTTAATGACATTTTGATTGTAGATCTCAATCTCACAGACTCTGATTATAATCAGATCAAACTGGAGTGGGCTGATAAGTCACGTTCTGCCAGCAGAGTCTGGCTTTGAATTGTAGGAATCTCATTAATGTGATGTCAGCTATCTTGAGAGACTGTATCAGAGACTTCTCCACGTGATGTAATTTCATCTACTAGCATCAGATGCTGCAAAGTAAGTTTCTTTTCCTTTCTGACATGTCTGAATGCTATGCAAGGCCAGCATTTCGACTGCACTCTCCTCAGAAATAGCTGCCCATCCAATCTCTGCTAAATCCTTTCTAATGTAAGTGAAGCACATTGTCTTAGAAATGAAGCTTCCAAGGCAGTTTTTTTGTTTCACAAGAGCTTATTTTCATAGACCTTTTTCCTCTAATATAACCCCAATTATATTTCCCCTCAGATCATTCACAGATATTTTTAAATTTTTTTTCAGAAACATGCCTGCACATATTTCATTCATTTCATTGGAGAGGTCTAATCCCTGTCAGGAGGTGATGCTCAAAACAGGCCAACAACAATGTTAAGTTAAAAAGTCTTAAATATTTGATAATTATCTCCATCTTGTTCTCTCAGATTACTTTTATTCACATTTATTTAATTTTATTAAAAACAATTATATTTTATATTGATAAAACATAGTCCCTTGCCAGATCTGTATCTGTTCCTATTAAAATACTTTGGATTAAGTTTTATAAAACTGTATCATAATTTCATTTTGAAAGGATGCATTTCTTTCCTGCTTTTAGTCAGACCTCTTCACAACATTCTCTATTCTTTCATTATAAATTCATAAATTCATGCAACCTTATGGCTGTGGCTAATGAGCCGAAAGCTATGTCTGTCCCAATCAGGTTTAAAGCTTCTTCCTGTAGAGGTGAAGACCTACCGTCCATATACTCATTCGTGTTGCTCTGGTTACCTTACCATTTGGATGGCTTGAAATTCAGATGAATGAAATGCTTGGTTTCTAGATGGGCTGCAGCAAGTGCATTCTCTAAAGCAAAAGGAATTAGGCCACTGCCATAAAGACATAGCTATGTGGAAACTGTGACTTCTCTCCCTAAACATCAGGCTAGCTAGAGAGTGGGCTTGTTCAAGGTGCAACACTGTCTTTACTGTCCTTGCCTTCCTGAGGTTGTCTCCCCTTTGCTAGTGTTCCTACCCTTCTGCCCTCTGCCCCTCCCATTCCATGTGCTTCTTTTCTGTGTCTTCTCTGTGTCCTTACTCTTTGACACATGCTTGATTATCTCAGCAGAGAAATTCCCTTCACCTGATCAGAAACAGCCCCTACTCTAAAAGCAAATATCCCACTTCAGGTAGTGAGTAGGATTATCTGTCTCTATCCATATCATGGTCCATATTATCATGTGCCAGGCCCCATCCATCTCTAATCTACCTCCTTATAAAGGAGTTCTCTGTAAACAGGAGGAAATTAATAGAATGAGAAGAGGATATTGGATGTGTTCTTCATGTTATGTGTCTTCTGCAAATTTCTTTTCTTTTTTTAAAAGAAAATATCAACATTTAGTGTTCATATTTCATCTGAAAAAAATGGATATAACCTTTTGCAATATTTTTCAATTTCATCAACCTGCAATTTGCATGTTCTGAAGCACCTTGATATTAAAAACACAAAAGTCAAGTGCTCTATAGAAAGAGAAGCATGTTTTCATTTCTTTCACATCAAATATGCCCCAATATGCTCACAAAAATATTGTCAGGTGAAACATTATTTCTTAAACTACTTGTCAGGGCCAAAGAGAGAACATTACATCAGAAGAGTTCAGAAGAGAGTTTTACAGCTCTTTTGGAATGTCTCTTTTGCCCTGCCACTTAGTAAAAATGTCCCAGTCTTTAATTTTATAATATGATACAACAAATAATAATGCTGTAGTCTAAGAAATTGCTAAAAATTGTTCAAGTGAGTACTTTATTGGGTAGCCTCATATGTTTTTTTTCCAGTTTCTTGGTAGAAAGAACATGACGCATAAAGACATATAAACTTGCATTTTAGCATTGGCTTGGCCTTGGTATGATATTTGCTCTCTTTTTTTTCTTTTTGAGTGAATTAATAAGCAGTAGTGACACTACACTTCTTCAGATATAAAGTAAAAATAGTTATGTTGAATCCAGATGTTAGAGCTAGTGTAATAGGCCAATGTACTCTCATTCCCAACTAAATATTTAATAAATACCAATGTCATACCTGTCTTGTCACCATTAGGACATTCTCATTCAGGAATGATTATCGTTAAGCATTGTTTATCTAATGGTATAAGGGACAGTGCATTATGCTTAAACTTGTGATCACATCCAAAAGACAACAAAGGTTGAGCAAGCCCCTTAAGGGAATTTACAATCTGAGTAGAGGGTCATGGTAGCTACAACAAGCATCCTAGCATTTTTCATTGTCAAAACCTTATCAATGACAACATTGATATGGTCAATTTTCTCTCCTAAAACCAACAGAAGAATGGAGAGCATGAGAACTCTTTCATTTCATTTTGATTACTGGATATGTTTACATGAGAATGAAAGGGGAAATTATATCGGTCCCTTCAGTGTCAATTAAAAGTACCCGCACAACTAGGCTATTGGGGTCAAGATGGACATATCTTCAGTGTCAGCTTTTCAAACTAACTGTCCACTCTCCAGATTTCCCTCAGAAAACAGCTCTGCTTGGAAGCCTTAGAGTTGCTGCCCAGATTCCAAGTTAGAAGCTTGAGCCACCATGGAATTTTCCTCATTTACTCTATGTAAGTAATCTATCTGTACTTTGACCTGAACCTTGAACAAGATCTTCTTCCTCTCAGTCCTGGCAGTCCTCTCAGACAGCCACAAGCTGTGAGGTCCTTTCACACCAGCTCTGCCTTCTACTCCATTCTCCATGTGATAGCCTGCACATACAGTTTGCAGCCATCCCTTTCCCCTCCAAGGAAAACAAAATTCAAATGGAGTGTGAAATCCACTGCAGAATCATCTCCTGGTGCTTCTCCTGCCTTTGTGGTCTCCAGTTTGCTTCCAGCCTCTTACTCCTTTCTGGTAAGTTCTGTACTAATTGATCATCATTTCAGCATCAGTGAGCACGTGACATCTCTTACTTGGAACTACTCATCCACTTTTTTTTCTTAGTTAACTTGTGTGAATTCTTCCAATTCAACTTGCATCCTACATTTCCTGAGACACAGGAAACTCACGTGCATCAGCCATCATTAATTCCCCTTTACATTTTTTTCTAATTGAGACTTTCATAACCACCTGTCGATGCTGTTTACACAGTCTCATGGAGCTCTTTTCCCTGCTGCCATTCTGCCCTTTTGGTTGGCTGTGTTTGTTCTGTCAATTCTAGCCACTCTGGTGTGCATCATGCAACTTTATTAGTTTGTTAGACTCTCTGAATGTGTTCTTTTCATCTTTATTTGCCTCTTTTTAAAGCCTATTTACTTGTATGTGGGAGTGGGAGAGAGAGAGAGAGAGAGAGAGAGAGAGAGAGAGAGAGAGAGAGAGAGAGAGAGAAAGAGAGAAAGAGAGAGAGAGAGAGAGATTGCAAAATGCATGTAGAGATCTGAGAATAATTTGCATTTTTTTCAAATTTTTTCTTTTTTCTTTTTCTATCATGTGGATCTTGGATATTGAACTCATCAGGTTTGGCAGCAAGTACCTCTATGTGCCGAGCCACATTACTGCACCTGTAATTTTATTTAGACAGCTTTTTAGTAAAGGCTGGTTTAAATTCCCTGTCTAGCCTATGGTGGCCTTAACCTTGAATTCCTGCCTTAGAAATGTTGGTAGTACAGACCACACCATGATACCATTTCATGCGGTGCTAGGGATTGAACCCATGACTTTCAGCATATTAGGGAAACACTCTACCACCTGAGCTACACTGCTGGCCCCCAACTATATTCTTCAATATTGTCTTTGATGTCTCATTGAACTATGTCCTCCAGTTTGAATGCTAAAATTAGGGCCCAAAACTAATTAGCTAAATGATTGACCTTTTGATTGATATACTGATTAGCAACAATGAGTTGCATTTACTTAAAATAATTTTTAGCTGTAATTAATTAATACTTTTTAAAATGTCTAAACTCTTTCAAAAGTTAAACATGAAGATGTTTTTTACACTGGAAAATATAAAGTTGGAAAAATGGCTTTCTTTGGAAGTGCTCCAAAGTTTATATTTTTGTTTTTATTTTTCTGGTAAAAATAGGTTATAAGTCACAATGGTAAAGTTGTGTTTTCTTCTCCTTTGGTTGCCACTAAATCACAGTTTGCTATCATCAAAGTATATTGAATTTTACACAGCTTACTTTACAGGCAAAGATTGTGAACATAACTCCTTTTCAATAGATACAAAATCTAATAGTAAACTACCCAAAAGGATGGATAATTTATATGGCTTCTTCCAAGATAACAAAGCAATAAAAGTATAACTTATGAGAACTAGGCTATATTGAGAAATTAAAAGAAATGAAACCCTGGGAACCAACAAAGAGCACTGAATATCATCAGAAATGCATGAAACACAACCACCCACACTTCTGCAATTAAATCAATGTTCATATATGCAGGAAATAAATACTTCAGGAGAAAATTCCAAAGTAGAAGCTATAATATGATTTTTAAAATCAATATATGAGTGCAGTACATTTCAAGACATTCAAATAGGTGCTCTTAAACAGTCTAGCAGTTCCTGTCCAGATAAGTGAAACATCTTAGCCATCTGAAAACACTGGGATTGTAGACTGGAACTGTATTCCAGTAATATGTAAATTTATCTTTCTCCCAGTATCTGATTTAGCAGATTCAAGTTCAAGTTCAAGTTCTTTTTGTGTGTGCAGAGGCAGAATGTTGTGAGGATATATATATATATCCACACTGTGTGTGTGTGTGTGTGTGTGTGTGTGTGTGTGTGTGTGTGTGCGCGCGCATGTGCGTGTGCGTGCGCGTGTGCGTGTGTGTGATTGGATGCACATGTGTGTGCATGTAGAGATCAAGCCTCATCCCTCAGGTTCTGCCTACCATTTATTTATTGGTTTCCTTGTTGATTTATTTTTCAGAGATGGTGTCTCTGACTGGCTTGGAGCTTGGCAGTACTAGGCTAGGCAGCTACCAGTAAAGCCTAGGGGTCTGTAGGTTTCTCCCCCTTTGTCTCAGCTACAGGGTTACAAGCACATGCCATCGTATTTAACGTTTTACACAAAGGAAATTTAGTTAAAATCATGGGGTTAGGGCATTCATAAATAAGAGAAATAGAGGATCATAGCTTGAAATCCCTCACTCAGATTTCCTGACTCCTAAGTTGTGCACACATTGCCTGTTGCTTTATCAAGAGAATGGAAGCAACAGGGTGGTGGGAAGAACTGTGAACCCGTCAGATGCACAGTCATGCTCAGCTATGAGCTTACAAATACGCTTCAGGAAAGAGGAAAGAAAAAGTTAGCTGAATGTTCAAAGTTGTACGTCTGTGTACTCCAAACATTTTTTTTTTCATACGTGAAATGGCTGATCCTGATTGGTCTCTGAGATCCATATTAGGTGGTCACAGGTTTCAATTGGCAACCCCATATTGCCATGTCTGTCCATTCCACATTCCAAGAATACCTAGGTTCAGCTCTGTCTCTCATATAATGTGTGGATATTATTGCCAGCACTCCATTGTCAAGCTGACAAACTTCTTGTGATCATTTCTGTCATTCTAGAGTCTCAAAAGTATTTCCCCATAGACATGTTCAGTAATTATATATCTTTGGGAAAAAGATAAACTGTGGATAACAATATAGGAAACATTCAAATGCAGAGCAAAGATTCCACGCTACTCAAAAATGCCCATAGCATTAGGCTTTCTACAAAAGTCCAGTCTGTTATTTTAACCTGAAGACTACTGCTCACTTACACAACAGTCTGATTAATTAGCTGAAAAATCACAATCTTGAAAGCAGTGAAAGCAAATTGAGAAAGCAACTATTTAAAATATGGGTTCTAGATTGAACTCAGATTCCCATGGTTAACATGCAGATACTGTGTGTTCCTATAAAGTCTACTCTCAAGTTCTTAGGGGACTTATTTTAGAATCATACTTAATTTTTCACTGATTTTCTTCTTTTTCATATTATTAAGTTCACAATTCTGAGGCTATAAAATTAAAGTATGCTGACATTCCTTTGGATCATCACTATTGGTTTTCTAAAATTGGGTAATACTTGGTTATTTCCATTGATATGACCTCATTCCAATGTGTATATGGAACTATATAATTTTATAACTTTTGTTTCTATATGCTTATATGATGGTTAATAGCAAATTAATTCATAATCACATTGTAAACCCAATATGACTACAAGGGATAGCCAAACCATTCCTTTAAAAGTGATTTCATTTTCAAATTTCATAGTAACAATGGATAATACTATAATCCACACATTAACATCCTTCTAAAAGCCATGAAAAAACCAATAATGAATGAGTAAATCTACATTTGCTAGCTAATCATATGGTACAAACAGTTATCAATAGAAGTGCCCAAGTTCCACATGCCTCTCAATTCTCAGTCCTAAGTGTCTTAGAAGCTACAGAGCCTCAAATGACGTCTGAAGAGTAAGACTCTTACAATAAAGAATAACATTTAAGTGCAGAGCTGTTACAGCCTCATTTGATATTCATTTTAATTGCAATGACTATAATGGATGTACTTTGCATTCAAACAGATGGTACAAGTGCTTCTGAGGAATTCAGTCTTAGTTACAGAATGACTAAGTGGATATTTAAAATCAGACGTTACCACAAAAGAGAAGGGGGGGGGGACAATTACAGCAAGCATTAGTTCCTCAAAACAACAAAGTAAAGATCCTTATTAAATTCTCTTCTTTCTTACTTTGACCTATACAGAATACAACATGCAGGGAGCTTTGATATATTAGTAACTTCTGCACCATGTCAGCTGTTCTACACAGTAGCTCACCTGGTAAGGAGGAAAAAGGACTGTGGAACAGGCCCCTCAAATGTAGGCAGAAATACACTTTATAACATCTAGAGATTGTCCCATCAATTGGATTAAAAAACAACACTATATTAGTGTGATTTAGTTGTAAAAGCAGTCAATTATGTATGCCGTTTTTATTTTAGCTAGACAGAGAATCCCTGTTCCTTTTAGTCATCCCCAACATAAAGGGCTGACTACTTAGAAACAGGAGAGGCACACACACCATAAACAGTGTTGCCTAATGATGGCTCATAAAACCACCTGTGAATGTTTGCTGGAAGTAGGCATCATTACTGAATCTCAACAAAATCCTTTCAAAATGTGTGGAGGGCCCTGGGATCTGTATTGCAATAGGCAGCCAGGAAAAGGGGATGTCTGTTCTTGCTTGGAAAGAAACACCTGAGGGTTCATAAAGGAATATTTGAAGCTATGCACTTTTACTCAAATTAGCAAACATGCATCAAGAACAGAGCCTGTGTGAATGAAACAATGACAAGGCATTTCAGCAGAAGGGGGGGCAGAAACAATGCAAAAGCTGGGGGGAGGTGGGGGATGGAGGGAGGACCCCAGGAGAACAAGGCCCTCCAAGTCAAGTGAATAAAGCTCATATGAGTTCACGGATTGAAACAGCAAGCACAGGGACTGCATGGATCTGAACCAGATCCTGGCCTTAGTATGTTTCATAGCTTTCAGTTTAGTATTTTTGTGGGACTTCTCATTGTCTGATCCTTGGACCTGCTCTTGGGAGCTTTTCCTTCTGTTGGCCATCAACTTTGATGTGGCTATTCTTTTTTTTTTTTTTTTTTTTTTTTTTATGTTTCTGTCCTTTCTAAGGAGAGACAGGAAGGGAGGAGTGGATCCTGATGAGAGGAGAGCTGAGGAGCAACTGAGGGGACTAAAGGGAGATGAAACTGTTATCAGGAAAGAAAATAAGAACATGTTTCTAAGAAAAGGAGGGAAAAGAAAAAAATAATAGGATGCTTCAAAAATGTCTGGTATACAAGATGATACTTTTAAAAAATAATTTTACGAGCATGACAGCCTACAAATATCATAAATACAATGTTGAACTCTCTGAAATCCTAAGTACAATACTGTATTTACTACAAAAGCTAAAATTTGCTAGATTTCCATCAAGTAGTTCTTTCCTAAAAATGTCATCTGGAGGTCAAAGGGAAAAGTGTTTTAGTACTTTAGAAAATGTAACTAACATACTATAAAACAAGTTTATTGTTTGTAGTTTGTCCAATGGCTCTAATAAAATATCTCTACAAGATGCAACATAAGGGAGAAAGGTTTTATTTGGCTCACAGTTAAATGTTACAGTCTATCCTTTCAGCAAAGTTAAGGCAGGAGCTTGAAGAAACTAGTTCTATCTATCAACCATCAAGATTCATGAGGAATGAAGCGACCCATGCATGCTAGTGGTTAGCTCTCTCCACTCTTAGACAGTTCAAGGTCTCCTGCTTAGGGAATGCAGCCACCAACAGTGGGGAACTGTTATGAGTAAGTAGTTTTTCTAGCCAGTCTGATCCCATCCCAATAACAGACTAAGACACTGTATTAGATATAAAGCTGTTAGCTTGTTACTAGTGTTTCTTATTGGCTAGTGCTGTCTTAAATATTAACCTATTTTTATTAATCTAAGTATTCCCACAAGGTCTCATCTTACCGGAGAGAGGGCCCAGCGTTCTGCTCTCTCCATCCTCCATCTTGAATCTCCTCCCTACTACTTCCGGAATCCTCCTAGTCTCCTAGTCTCGACTATCTTGCTTTCCTATTGGCCAACTGTGCTTTATTCATTAACCAATATGAGAAACGTATTTACAGAATGGCATCTCCTATCAGGGAACTCTTCCCTCAAATAAGTAACTGATGGGAGATGTTATTCTGTATATATGTTTCTCATACTGGTTAATAAAGCACTGTGGCCAATAGAAAACTAGATAGGCGGGGCTAGGAGACTAGGAGGAGGAAAGAGGAAGTAGAAGGTGGAGTCAAGATGTAGCCCGGGGAAGGAGCAGGACGCCTGCTGTGCGGCTCCCTGATAAGACGACCACGTGGAAATACTTAGATAAGTAGAAATGGGTTAATAATTAAGACAGAGCTAGCCCATAAACAGTAATGGTAATTGGCCAACAGGATTGTATCAAATACATAGTCTCCTGCGTGTTATTGGGGGCCAGGACGCCAGACCAGCGGCTGGCGGAAACTTACATGCTACAGATGGTGCCCAACGTGGCTATAAGAACTTTCACTTAAAACTAATAAGAGCTTAAGAAATGTTTTAGAAACAAAGCAACAGAGTAGCAAGACTTCTTAGTAGCAGCATTTTCTTGGTTGGATTTGTTTTGCTGTAGACCGAAAGTTGCGCGGCTCCTTTAAGGGAAGTTTCCAAAATTAGCATAAGCGGCAAAAAAAAAAAAAAAAACCCGCCTTGCTTTTAAAGAGCTCTGCTAACAATTCATTGCTGTGTATGAGAGCTACAATGAAGGTTTACACTATGTTTTAAAAAATATGCTGGCTTGGGAGAGAAAAAGAAACAGGGTACAATGGTTTAAAAAAGAAAAAAGAAAGTAAAATGGATGGATGTAATGGATGGATGTAATGGCACATGCCATTAATCCCAGCACTCGGGAAACAGAGGCAAACAAATCTCTGTGATTTCAAAGTAAACCTGGTATGCCATGAATTCCAGGACAGAAAAAAGTTACACAGAGAAACCCTGTCTCAAAATATGTAAAAATAGAAATAGAAGAAATAGAGTAATAAAAAAGCCACGTAAAGATGGAAAACACAGAGAAATTTTGGATACTATACGCGATTCTGTTGTCTTTAAATTATTTGCTTGCTGAGAAAATAACAACTATTGATAAAAGAAATACTGCTGGATTAATTCAATTTATATATTTTAAAAATGCTTTGACTCAAAAATTTAAGCCTAAGGACAAGCTACTGGGGAAAAAGGATTTCTATTTTTATTTCCACAGAAAATGAAAAGCTATGGATTCTTTCCAGACTTATGTGGTTTGATCAAGCCAGACCCCCTGAAACAACTCCCCAGGTGATCCAACATTCAAAGCAGTTGAGACAAAGCCTTGCAGACTACTGCCAAGATTTCTGCATCTTCTTTGGAACCCCATGACAGCACCCTCTACCAGCAGGAAGTAGTTTGGAAAGAACGACGCCCAAATTCCCAAATATTGTTTATAAATGTTTGTTTTCATTTAAATGGGCTTGGTTATAAATGGCTATAACCACAAGCAATCTTTTTAAAGGTAAAAAGGGAATTATGGTATAGATATGAATACTTTGCTTTGAAATGGATTTTCTTTTATTGATACAATTTAGGTCAATTTTGTGATATGTATATTTCTCCTCTTGTTTAGGTATTGTGTTTATATAGCTCATTGGAAAATGTAATGTATAATTTAGTACAGATTATAGAGAGTTACCTATAATAGTTAAAACTTATAGTTAAGTTAGTTAGGATTTCTAGATATACAGAGATGTATTTGAAATGGATAGGCATTCTTCAAACCTTTCAAAGACCTACAGAATATGGCATTTAAAATGGTTTAGGGTTTTTCTTGACAGGGAGGCACAACTGCTCCTGGTAACACCACCTGCATCAAAAAGGAAGATGGACATCGAAGAAACTCGTTATGAAGTTTGCTTCTAATATGGCAAGACTAGCCATTTGAGCAAGGTACTTCTCTTGTCTAGACTGTTTGACTTTATGTTGTAGAAACTGGACATGCAGGACCCACAAAAAGATGACTACTGATGCAAGATAGACATTGCTACAGGGTTCCTGCTTCATGGAAGAGGCTACCAGACAGCCAGACAGTCTCCAGGACACAGAGAAAAGTTTCCTGCCTTGTTGAGGAGTCTGGACACACACTATGGCCTATAGGCTGAAGATGGAACATTACAGAAGAACTTCGGGTGACTGACCAGGCAATGAGTTGTCTCTGTCATTTCTAGAATTTATATATTATCCTTCTGTGGTCTTTGAAAAAATTGAAGACAGATAGTTATAGTTATAGTTTTCCTTAGTTAGGATTAAAGATAAGTTACATATAGGACTTTAGACTCACGAAGATAGAATAGATGATATTTTCTTTAAGTCTTACAAAATGTAAATGGACTAAATATTGTTAACTGTGATTCTTATTTGATAACTGTTGAATGGTATATTTTGCTATGTTAAGGTTAAATCCCTTCTTTTACTTTAGACAGAAAAGAGGAGATGATGGGAGATGTTATTCTGTATATATGTTTCTCATACTGGTTAATAAAGCACTGTGGCCAATAGAAAACTAGATAGGCGGGGCTAGGAGACTAGGAGGAGGAAAGAGGAAGTAGAAGGCGGAGTCAAGATGTAGCCCGGGGAAGGAGCAGGACGCCTGCTGCGCGGCTCCCTGATAAGACGACCACGTGGAAATACTTAGATAAGTAGAAATGGGTTAATAAATAAGACAGAGCTAGCCCATAAACATAATGGTAATTGGCTAACAGGATTGTATCAAATACAGAGTCTCCTGCGTGTTATTGGGGGCCAGGACGCCAGACCAGCGGCGGGTGGGCTGGCGGAAACTTACATGCTACAAGTAACCAATCAATATGAACTCCCACAGACAAACCTGATCTATATAAGCTCCCTTTAACACTCCCTTCTGAAGTGATTTTAGATCTTTTCAAGTTGACAGTTAAAAACACCACATGTCTCTTATTTTAACTAAGCTTTGTATACAATATGCTATATAAAGGATAGTAATGGGCATGTGAGATACCTTATGGCTGAGAGGAAAACATTATTGATGAAGGAAATAGGGAAGATTACCTATTAGACCAAGAGGAATAAAGGTTAGTTGCCTTAAAAAAAAAAAGCCTTAAATCAGTTTTTCTGGTACCTAAATGGTATGTTATTAGTATACTTATTTGGCAGCACTACTGTGTTTTTAAAAAATATATTATTATTATTATTATTAATTTAATATTTTTTTCTTATTTTACATATCGATTCCAGTTCCCTCTCCTTTTCATCTTCCCATGCTCCCCACAGATCCCCTCATTCCATCCCCCATTCACTCCTCATAAGGGATTATCAAAATCCCTAGTGCTAGATTTCTCTTTAAACCTATAATGGCTCCCTCTATTATGCTATCTCTTTTCTTACTCTCCTCTGTTCTTCCACTGACTCAATCTTCCTGGTCCCTCGTGTTCTTCTTTTTAATGACTTGAAAATTTTGATAATGGAACTTTGACTGCACCAATGAAAGTACCAAGATTTCTTTATGATGAACAATTTGTACCACTTTCTCTCCTATTCCAGGACTGGTGACTAATTAACTGAAATCTGTGAATGGAGCCTCTGTGAGGAGCACTCTCTCATGAAACAGAAAAACAAGCTGATAAGATTCATTAATGAGTCTGCCCTTGGTTTTTCCAAAGCCATTGACTGATGCTTGCTAGAAATAGAATCAAGCTTCAATAAAAATTTCTGAGTGCAGTGAAGGGCATCAGAAACACCTGTTGGGCTGTGTAGAACTCTCAGATTCTCAGAGTTGGTCTCCAGACCATTCAGATTTGACACCATCTGAGAACTCACCATATATCTGCTAGAACTGCCAAGCAAGATGCTATAGGCAGCAGGGACGTTGAGCAGTGGGAATGTATTCCCTTGTTGTTCAGCAGGAAGGAAGGCTAAGTTCAAGGAGCTGGTAGATTTAGTTTGTCATAACATAGGCTTCCTTGAGAGGAGAGAGAGGGGGAAGAGAGGGAGAGAGGGAAAGAGAGAGAGGACAGAGAGAGGAGACAGAAAGAAGAGAGAGACAGACAGGTAGGGAGAGAAGTAGGGAAAGTCTGAGGGAGATTGCAAGGGAGAGAGGGAGAGACATCTTTAATCTTTTTTAAGGGTGCCAGCCCTGTTTGGATTAGGGCATCCCTATTCTGACTACAATTCTGACTAAACAGTTCATCTCATGACACTCAAAACAAATGTATACCCTCAACCTCATTTTAGATCCATTATTCCAAAAATATCAGGGGTGGAGCCAGACAGTTGTTTTCCTAAATCCTATGTGTTGTTCTCAAGCACACACGCAGGCTCAGGACAGGGCAGAGACTCAGTCCACAGCATAGCTGAGGGTTTCTGTCCAGCACCAGAGGGCCATTCCTATCACATCTACTGCCATCCATTCCACAGCAGCAACCTGGGGACTTCTTTCTGCCAAACAAAACAAGCCCTACTGTTCTAAACCTATCACTTTTATATTTTCAGATTTTACTCTTCTAGAGTCCATGGTGTGCACTATAAACACTAATTGCACAAGGCTTTGCACAGAAGGAACACACAATCATCATAATATCATCTATTTATTTTTGTCTCTAACTCTTCTGCGCAAGCAGCTCCCAGAGAAGACTAGATCTAATCCAGTATTGATTTAGGGCACCACATAGCCCACTAGTCTTTGACACAATGCAATGTTATAATCTTGCTTATTAATTAAAAACATGTCTCTCATGTCTTTAAATGCCATAGACCTCATAGACATTCTTATACTAATTTGACAGAACCCCCCCCCCCCCCACACACACACACAGGAAAATGAGCAGGATAACAAGAGAGCCATAATAGAACATATTCACTATGGTCTGTAATAGTGATATTGCATGTTTGAAAATTGTTCTTGCCACAAAAGGCAAGGTATGTATAAGCAAATTAGCTTTATTTAGTCATTCTGCAACCATATTTCATATTGCACATGACAAATAGATAACAGTTTTACTTACTGCATAAGATAAGCAAATACCCACAAAATATCCTAAAGACACACCTAGAAAATCTCACAGCTGCAACTCTGAAAGCACAATCCCCTCCATTCAAGGCTCATACTCATTTTTGCTGGGGTGATATGGACCAAAGGTTGCATATCTTTGCCAACATCTTAAATTTATTGTCATGCCTCATCCACAACACATGAGAATTTCTTGCAGAGAAGGTATTTTCAGTATAACTTTGGAGTCTTCTTTATTCTTCAAACCCCAGTCTTGTACACACACACACACACACACACACACATTATATTACTAAAATATACTGTCATGATAGAAACTTCAGGGTAGGTTCCTTAAGACAGTTACTGTTAAATAACAATAAAGAGCCCTGAAATCTCTCTCTGCTTTATACCAGGTTTCCTGCAGATAGCCTTCAGAAGGCTTTCTTCTCTACAGTAAAGACACCAGAGGAACTCAAAGAGAATCACTTGAAAACTAACAAGGAACTCTGACAAACTTCTGCCAAAGGTAAATGCTTGATAAACGAGCATTAACAACACACCTCACATATATGCATAAAACTGAAAAAAATCCATAAACAAAATAATGGGAATTGCTTTAAAAACCATGCATTCTGAGCACCTCTGTCCAAAAAAAACAATTCCAACCATTAAATAGGGCTTGTTTGCAGTCATCTGCACATTGAAGACTGAAGACTGGACAGTAAGGTAATAGCCCACACCTGTTAGATTGTTCATGCAATTGCAAACACCAGCTGAGAGAGTAATTAAAAGTAATGTTCCATCTCAGCCTACCTGGGGTGTTCAACAGCCTGGACATCCTGCAGAAGTAGGAGACGTACTGCTCACAGTATTCGGCACTGCTGGTGATGGCACTGATCTGGTCCATAGAGGCACTGTAGATGAGTTGTGTCACCGAATACTTTTCTGGGTTGTAGCCCACCACTGTCGTCTGCATCTGTAAGTCATGAGACACTATGGTCCACACCTTGTCCTCTGTGGGCAGAAAAATAATTAAGACAGGGGCTCATTAGTACTCTGCTCTGTGATCTTTCAAATGTCAGAAGACAATTGAGCTACATTTTAAATGCTATTTTCATTAAACTGGCAATAAACTGAGTTAGAGGGAGCAATCATGACAGTATTGTGTGTGTGTGTGTGTGTGTGTGTGTGTGTGTGTGTGTGTGTGTTGTATGGACATGTGTCTGGTTGCCTGCAAGTGCAGAGGAGGAACATGTCACTCACTTCCTAGTGGACTTCATAAAAATATATTTATTTGTTATGTATACGGTGTTATGTTTGCATATATGTCTGCAGGACAGAAGAAGGTGCCATATATCATTACAGATTGTTGTGAGCCACATGTGGTTGTTGGGAATTGAACTCAGGACCTCTGGAAGAACAGTTTTAACCACTGAGCCATCTCTCCAGCCCCCCTCCAATGTGCTTTTTTTTTTTCTTCAAATGCTTTTGTAGTATTGATTCATTATTACACAACCAGGATCTGATTACCTTTTTTCTTTCATCACTTAATTGCAGTGAACTCACAAATAAAAACTTCACCCTGCTAGATTAAGAAGGCCATTCAAACACTTGCCCGTGCCTAAACTCTGTACATCTGAACAGACTTCCATCTATTTAGAATAGCCTTCTGAAGCAATGGAGCTTTTCTTAGGGTATTATACCCTCATTTTAAATTACATTTTTATTGACTTATCTACCACAAAAAAAGGAAAAAAAAATCGAAGGCAGAATTGAAGCTAGAAAAACAATTAGCTTTATGTCCTCTTCCATAAGTATGTGCCCCTTTGTCTGTATTTTGTTCTCCTTTGTCACCAAATATTACCATTCCTAGATATTTTCTTCCTAAATAATATACTATATCCATACTTAACAACTGTTTACTTACATACATGAACACATGGCAGTTCAGGATCCACATGAATGAAAAGATGAGTATATTTTTTCTCTCCCTCTCTCTCTTTTTTAATAGTTTGTGTGGCTTTGCTTAAAATTACACTCTCCAAGCCCATGCATTTTCCTGAAAATTTCATTTTTCATTTACAACTATTCCGTGTTATAATGGAATAGTTATCTCACGTTACTTTTTTGAGATGGGGATCTCACAGAATGTGAAGCTCAGAGTTTGACAGGGGTGACCAGCTAGTAAACACCAAGGATGTTCTCATTTGTATGCCCAGTATTTGGTTTGCTAAGACATATAGCCATCCCTCTCTTTTATATGGGTTCTGGGGACCTGAACTGAGGCCTTCTTCCTTTCATAGCAATTTTTCATAACTGATGCTTCCCAGTGCTTTCTTAGCTCTACGGTTTGCTTATAAGAACAAAGTAGAAAATAGTATTTTATTAAAATAATGAGAGACCTTACACTAACAGAGAGGAGTGTTGGTTTTGGTTGGGGGATTTGACATCTGTCTACAGCTCCACTGTGAAGCTCATTGCATTCCCACTCCATCCTGATTTTGAAACCTATCACATGCATTCTGATAACCCAACTGTCTACTGTTTCTGAAGTGACCTCCATCCCATAAAACCATAGCCCTTCTTGAAAGCTGTTTGCATTTAACAGAACATGCATCATCTTTATGAGCAGATGCTCAGTCACACTGGCTTTCCTGGCAAATGAGATACTCCCTTCTCAGGCATTGAACTGCTCTATACAATGTGGAGTAAGGTGGAGAATAATTATCATTGTGTTTGTGAACCTGGTAGTCTCAAAGAAAGAAAAGTAGAATCGATTATAAGCTTTATAAAATTAAATTAACTAAAACTCATTCCCCATTTGAAATTTAATTGAAAACATCAGTAGGAACCTAAGACAATATCTGTGTTTGGAAATGTCGACCTATGCTTGAACTTACTGCAATGAAAAAAATGTTCAGAACAAGATGCCATGCCTAATAACAAATGCTGCCATTAAATACTATTTGCCATTAAGAAAAGGAATTAGGATCTGTGAAGAAATGACTGGGTTAAAATGCTGAAAGGAGAGCCAAAGACAACCCAGCATTCCAGAAACAAATATGCCATGAGATGCATAGACAATTGAAAAGATCCTGTAAGAAACTAGGAATGCTATACATGACTGTAACCCCAGAGCTGGGGGGGGGGCAGAGGCAGGAGGATAACTGGGACTTAGTACTGTTGGCCAAAACTTCAGGTTCAGGGAGAGATCCTGCCTCAAGGAAGTAAAGGAGAGAGTAATAGGTCAAGACAGCCAATGCTCCCCTCTGACCTCACACAGTACAACACACAGTTGCATGGGCACACTCACTGAAAAATAGTGGCTAAATTCAGTGTGTGTGAAGGCAATTAGCATAATGAAAGTAAAATTTAAAACTTTAAGCAAAATCTATATACATATTGAAAGTGTAATTAAAGCTGATGTTACATATATTTGAGAAATTATTTATCCATAGTACGAGAATAAAATTTAACCCATATCTTTAACACTACATCAAAAGATATTTCAATTGGATTAAAGTCTTAAGAGAAATGTGAACTTTCAGATAAACATAAGCAGACATAAAAGGATATTTATATTATTTTTAAACAAGGCATAAAAGGAGGGTATTATCATGGCAAAACCATACGTATGAGAGTTTGTTAAAACTAAACTATCTTTTTCATTGAAATATCAAAAGCAATGTGAAAACTAAAGCCATGGATTAGAAGAAATATTTATAAAATATAGATCCAACAAAGATCAGCACCTAGCTACATTAAGAGCATCTGAAAATTATAACAAATAATAATTTAAAAAATGACAGGAATATGCATTTTTTCCAAGTGGGTCAGACAAGTGGAACACTAACACATGGGGAAATATACCTATTTCATAATCAGGGAAATACAAATTGAGACTATAGTGATTTTATTTTGTGTTTATCTGGCTGGCAAGGCAAAAATGTTTGATCTTACTTCAGTCAGAATAGCCAAGATCAATAAAACAAATGATAACACATGCTGGCAATGATTCAAGGAAAGGCAAACACTTATTGCTGCTGGTAGAAATTCTCACTGGTATAGACACTATGAAAATCATTGTGGGTTGCTGAAATATCTGAAAATAGTTCTGCAATAATATCAATTTGCATCACTTTGGGGCACTTACCCAAAGGGCTCTCATACTACTACAAAGACACTTGCTCATCTGTGTTTTTGGCTACTCTATTCATAACAGCCAGAAGTTATCAACATCCATATGTCCATGAAGTGATGAATGGACAAATGGTATGTGATACATTTTTTTCCACATCAGAATATTATTCATCTGTTAAGAAAAATTACATTATGAAATTTGCAGACAAATGAGTGGAGGTAGAAACAATTATCTGGAATGAGATAACCCAGACCTAGAAAGACATAGTTTTACATATTTTTGCTTATATGTGGATGCTTGCTTTGCTTTAGATATGCATATTTCATTCATAATAACTAAGACATTAGGTAGCTAGTAAAGGGCTAAAGAAGAAGGAGGGGAATCTTCCAAGGAAGAGGATATAGAATACAGTATTATAAAGAGATAAAAGGGAAATTAAAACAGGTGGATTGAATAGAGAGGGTGGTGGAGACAGACTAAAACAGTGGATACGGGATGAATGACTAACTCTAAAGTCCTTTTGAAAGCTCATATGGAATCCTATTATTATAGAATGTTCCTAAAATGTATATATACACATATAATTAATGTATATTTTATGCATAATTTTTGTATGCATGTGTGATGAATTTAAATGGAATCATCATTTAATAAGGAAGATGATGCCCCAAACAGACATCTTTATGCCATCAAGTGAAACCTCCAGGAATGGATTACATCTGAAGTTGCTGGCAAAGGGGTTCGACATTGCCTCCCCAAACATCAAACACTATTTCCAGCGCTATTGGCTACCACCCACAACCTGATGGTGAGGCCCTATGGCTGAAGACATCACATACTTAGAGCAGAGAATATGGAGAGATAAGACTGATTCACACCTGGAAACTTCACTCATAGTGGTTAGTGTACAGTGCCAAGAGATGCTATACATGCTACTAGAGTAGAAAGAAATCATCAAGCTCACCCAGCTATGAAACCCAAAAGCTATAATAATGACCCAACTACAAGATATACCCACTGACACTAAAGTGTCACAATGCTAAAATAGTAGCCAACCACTTTTTCATTGAATTTAAGGCTCATTACATGATGGGAAACCCATACCTGATAGTATGAAGGAGACCAAGAACCTTGGGTCTTATGGGAAAACCTACTATTTGTCTACTAAATGATCATGACAATACAATTACTCCTAATGATGTACTGCTATAGTTCTCAACCCTCATCAGAGAAGCCTCATCTTGCACCAGCTGGAAATTAACTGACTCACAACTGGACAATGGGCAGAGAGAGAGAGACTTTTGAACACTCAACCATAAATGAAGTGTTCTTATAAGCCTTTCTCTCCAAGGCTCAGATATCCATGTGGAAGTTGGGGTAGAAAAACTGTAAGATCCAGAGGTTGTGGACCACTTTAAGAAAAAAAAAACTTAAGCCCAACAGGAATGATGCCTACATGAACTCACAGAGACAGTGTACACAAGACCTGAATATGCTCCATTTAGACAAAATCTTAGCAAAGAGTTGGGGAAGTGGACACAAAGCCATCAAGATGCTATTTGCAAATGATCGCTGCTGGGAGGGGGAAATCAGCCTTTATTTTCTTCAATAGAGCAACACTGGGTATATCACCCATACTCAAGGGCAGGAGTAGTTAGTTGTCCAAAATAAACCGGACTTTACAATTTTTAATTTTTGTTTTATTATTTCTTTATAAGGAAATATAGATAATACATAGTACAGAGATGCAGGTGATAGATAAATAGATGATAAATAGATGCAGATGATAAATAAATAGATGATAGATAGTAGATAGATACAGATGATAGATAGCTAGATATGAGAGAGGGAACATGAAGGAGGAGGAGGAGAAAGATTTGGAAGAGATGGGGGACACAAAAGGACCTTTTACAGTTTATAAGAAAAAAAATGCCACCATCAGACTGGCCTGCCGGCAAGTTTGTGAGACATTTTCTCAATTAATAATTGGTATGGAGAGGCCTAGATTACTGTGCTCTTGTCTGGACTGTTTGACTTTATGCTGTATAAACGGCACATGCAGGGCCCACAAAGAAAAGTGACTGCTGATACAAGATGAATATTGCTGTAGGATTCTTGCTTCATGAAAGAGTCTACCAGGCAGTCTGCAGAATACAGAGAAAAGTGACTGACAAACAGCCAATACAAATGGGCAGTTTAAAGTTTTCTGCTTTGCTGAGGAGTCTGCCAGATACACTATGGCCTTTAGGCTGAAGACAGAACATTACAGAACTTCGGATGACTGACCAGGCAAGATGTCTCTGTCATTTCTAGAGTTTATATATTATCCTTCTGTGGTCTTTGATGGAATTGAAGACAGGTAGTTATGGTTATAGTTTTCCTCATTTAGGATTAAAGATAAGTTTTATATATAGGACTTCAGGCTCACAAAGATAGGATAGATGATTAAATATTTTCTTTAAATCTTGCTAAATGTTAATGAACTAAATATTGTTAACTATGATTCTTATTTGATAACTGTTTTGTTATCCATTTTACTATGTTAAGGTTAAAAAACTCTTTATTTTAGACAGAAAAGAGGAGATGATAGGAGTGGTCATTCTGTAAATAGATGATAGGAGTGGTCATTCTGTAAATATGTTTGTCTTATTGGTTAATGAATAAAACACTGTTGGCCAATAGGAAGCAAGATAGGCGGGACTAGGAGACTAGGAAGAGAGAGGAAGGAGGAAGGAGATTCAAGATGGAGGATGGAGAGAACAGAACATTGGCCCCTCTCTCCAGTAAGATGAGACCACATGGAAATACTTAGATTAATTGAAATAAATTAATATTTAAGACAGAGCTAGCCAATGAGAAATGCTAATAACTGGCCAATAGCATTATATCAAATATAGTATCTCTGAGTGTTATTTGGGGCCTGTGCGGCTGTGAGTCCAGGCCGGCAGGAAAACGTGCTCTTAACAATAGACTGTGACCTGAGATATATTAGCTAAATAAGCCTTTCCACCTCAACTTCCAGTTGACAACATGGTAGTATCATGTGAACTTGATAAAATGTTACAAATCTTCAAACCATGATTCTGACAACTCCTTTGTAAAACAACTTGTCAATAATTAAAAACTTTGAAGATGCATATATCTTACAGTAACAATTATTTCTAATTATTGGTTCTAGAAACAATTTCAAAGATTTATCTATGAAAATATATTATAATTACTCTTTGCTATAGTATGTTTAAATAAAGCCGAAAAGTCTATTAAAAAATGAATGGAAGATAAATTAATCTGGAGTATACAATCAAATATTACAGCATATTTTAAAAATAGATCAACTATAATGTTTTTTTAATTGATGTAAGGTAACTGAAATAAAAAGATTGAATATAAAATACAAATAAGAATATTTACAGAGCTGTGCTATATAAATCTGTGTATTTATAGTATGATGACATTGTCACAAAGTTTAAGAGCACAGGCTATTATAA
Organism: Cricetiscus sungorus; assembly: GCA_030556225.1. Classification (NCBI taxonomy): domain Eukaryota; kingdom Metazoa; phylum Chordata; class Mammalia; order Rodentia; family Cricetidae; genus Cricetiscus; species Cricetiscus sungorus. Next base: position 27,781,927 of record JANBXA010000031.1, read on the forward strand.
AGAACTTTAAGAATTGGAAAGGAGAGCAGAATTAAAAAAAAACACTTTTTATTCTTTATTATATTTCTCAGTTTTGGTTTTAGCTTGCTATAGTGAGTATAAGACTATAATTGGAGGTCACCAGATGTACATGTGTTCACAAACATACATGTAGGCAGGATACACACACTCATATATTAAAAATTAGCAAGTCTTAAAATAAAAAAGGGAAAATGTTAAAACAAATAAGGTATGCCTGGTTTTAGGTAAATTTTATATAAATATTCAGATACACAAAATTGATTAGCAAACACTGGTCACTTAAAAAACCTATGTGTAGTATATTGAAAATTTAACAAAATGACTCAGATGCCACTTCTAATTATTTGAAAAACTCACTTTTACAGGACTGTTTTACAAAACATTAAGATAGATAGTTTCCACATAATGTTGTAATAGAAGGGTTTTAAGTCATTTATAATTGGATTCATTTGAGAACACCACCAATCTTCAGGTAGGTAAGTTCATCAAACAATAAATCACAGGTAATAATTTTTGGAAGGTTTTTCAATATTTATATGATAGGTTTGCTGTCATTGTTTATATTTTCCTCCTCAAATATGCGTAATGTGAGTCCCTGCAGGCGTACGCTTGGAGATTCTATGCTATAGCTGGCTCTGGCTGTTTGGACAGGCTATGTACATCACTCAGGTGGTGTGAGCAGTTTTAATCACGTGTTGAGAAACAAAGTATGTAAAGCAGATGGGACTCTGAGAGAATCAGTGAAGAAATTAGTTCCCAGGGCAGATGATGCTTCTGCAAGTGGTGGGAAATAGTGATGAGTTTTCAGCTCACAAATCCAGGCCAAAGATGGATGGTGCATCAAGCCATGAGAACAAGTATAAATAACTGTAGCTCATTCTCATCCATCTGAATAACAATTTGGAATCCATGTCCTTTCTGTTTTTGTTTTTTGTTTTGTTTTGTTTTCTTACTTTCTTGTATACTATTAGTTATTTGTTAATGTTTTTTGTTCCACTGGAGAGTTTCTGAAATTCTCTCCCACTACATCTAGAGTTGGTGACTGCACTTACATCACCACAAGCCAATGTTCCCTTTCACTTTTTCCCCATTGGTACAGATGCCTTTGTGAGTATTTGTCAGTCAAGAGCTCATCTATAGCTTGTGTGATGGTACATGCCTGTAATCCTAACCTTTGAGAGGCTGAGGCAGCCTGTTTCAACCCAATAAAAAGGGAGTTCAATGACAACTATGAGAAGCATTCAGGCCATGTGACTAGTAATGTCCCTCTTTGATGCTTGTGCATTAGGAGAGTAACTAGATCTTAACCTGTATTCAAACTTGGAAACAAAGGAAATATTACCTTGAGTCTTTGGACAATGGTGCCTGAGAATCTGTGAATATTTCACTCATTATCTACTAAGATTTAAAGACAAGGTTGTATGCATTTTGTTGAAAAGAATGATTATTCCTCAATTCCAAATATCAACCCCAACACATTAAACCTAGCTGCATTTCAAATAGATGCATATCAGTACTTCTTTGTGGAGGTCATTTTGTGTTGTCTGTATCTTCTCTCACTATATAGTAAGAATTTGGCTTTTACTGTGTCGATTTAGTTTACTCTTAACATCCTTCATCTGGAACGGTCCTGCTAATCTGCAGTAGTACAGTGAGTATTGTGCCAACACTATGTAATATGTATTTGTCTGCTTAATTTCCAACAGCTCCTTTCATTGCCACTGAACAGTCCTGTGAAATACTCATTTAAAGTGTAGATTTTGGAGCTGTAGTTTCCCACAAGAGAGCTCCATAACATTTAGTTAAAAACAAAAACAAAACAAACAAACAAACAAAAACAAGACACCTACATAGAAAGTATTTATAGGTGATACAATGAAAGCAATTTGAACTTCATGATTTGATGGTATCAGTGATTTGAATCTAGAAATTCTGGTGGTTTCCAATGCTTTACAGTATTTATAAGATATTGAACTTTAAGAATTTGAGAAAGAACAAAGCAAAATCATATTTAAGATGCAATGCCTTTATCATCACCATTGCCTTTTCTTTTTTTCTTGTCTGATAACATTGTTCGGTGTTTAGAGCTGGTCCCTCCTCCTTACAATAAACTCGTGAGTATCTGAGCTTTTATTCAACTGCAGTGTGATCTAGTCCTAGTTCCAGCTAGGCTCTGGTGTGTGAAGATAGGTTCCAACCAAAGAGTTAAGGGAAACAACAAGAGAATGGCTAGGGTAATCCAAGCAATGGCATTTAGCACATCACACATACAAACCCACTGTAATTTAGGCAAAGTTCTTCAGTATATGTAAAATCTATGTAAAAGTTCACTTGATTGTTGAGGAGTTTATATTCAATTGGCAGTGAATTCACCTGAGAAATCACACCTGCTGCCACTTCCATGTGAAAATCATTTGTCACGGTCAGGGATCCCTGCTGATATTTCTAGGTGCTTGTACCCCAGGCCTATGTACTTCAAGAGAATCTCCACCTTATTCTGCCTTGCTTTGTTGTCTCAAAAGTCACACAGTTGAACATTTCTGCTTGGTTCGACAAAACGGAGTAGTCTCCTAAGGTGGCCCTCCCTTTCACCTTGACCCTCAATCACTGTCACCCCTGCACATGGGAAGCAGCAGCCCCATAGGAGAGGTCTTACTGTGTCCTAGATTTAACCGGCCCCCTCCTTCCTCCATCCCAGCCACCAGACTCAGTTAAAAATTTCTTGATGAGACAGATGACATTTTTCACCTTGGAAGAAAATCCCCAAATAATCAACTGCTCTAAGTATCTAATTTTCCCCATTAAGTCAGTTTCTATTCACTGGAGCAGCCTCCATTGTGAGGAACATTAGCAAGACAGGCTGACAGATTACATTCCTCAGTGAGCATAATTAGCTAGAAATAACTTTTTAGGGAAAGAAAACCCTTCAGATAGCAGGGTGCACATATTCTAGGGACTCGAACTGGTGTTATCACCTTAATTATAACAGAAGTACAAATGTATTAGGTGATTTTTCTTCCTCCCTTTATCTCTCCCTTCCTCTTCTTTTTTCCCAGCAAATTCTACTTACCCACTGGAGAGACTGTCTCACTTGGCCTGGCATTTTTCTTAGTCTCCTAGCTCTCTACATATAAGTACTTGTCTAGAAAATACTGCCAGCCCCCAATTCCTCAATATCAGACCAAAGGAAGATGTTTTATCTGTCTTCTGCTTCCACGACAACCTGCTTACCTCCTGTCTCCATTTATCATATTGTATTGGTAACATATTTCATATAGCTTGCCTCTATGAGGGCAACGGTGTTGTCATTTTAATTGCTGAGTCCTTGTTGCCTGACATTAACACTTCATATTGGAACTTGTTTTCAAAAAGTACTTATGAATAAATGGAGTGGTGTTGAAAATAATGCAGTTGAAGGCACCCTGCTCAGATACCAGGTCACCTGAAATCCAGGTAGATGCATACAGAATTCAATGCATGTCTAAGGTACCCCATCATTTCCCCACAATACCAACAGATCTCTGATGTGGCTATTTGAAAAGATATATTGTTTTGAAGAAATGTGTTGAAGAAAACAAATCAGTGCTTCTGTTTGTCTGGTTATTTCATCATGTTTGCAACATTAATAAGATTTGTTATTTCTAAGTGGCATTTTTTTTTCTGCAACCTACTCTTAGGTAAGAAAGTGAACTTTTGGTCTTTTTACTATTTTTATTGTCAATAAAACAGTTTTTCAAAAGTACTAGGAAAAAGTTGAGGGAAACTTGTAAATAAGTAGAGTAATGACTCTACTTACCAATGGCCAATTGAGCAGGCTGGACTTTGTCTAGCAGGCCTTGAGAGTTGTCAGAAGTCCTTGGCTAGACTCGATACTCATTGGCAAGGGAATGACAGGCACTATTATTATGAAGGAAAGAGAGACCAGAGCATGTGAGATGGAAACAGAAGGAAAGAAATAAAGAGGAAGGGAGGGATATTGAAGAGAAGGGAAGAATTAATAAACCAATAGTCATAGAAACAAAAAGTGATAAAATAATTAACTCTCAATTACATAATTTAGACAAGAGGCAGAATGCATGATGGAAACCAACGCACTAGAAGTTAGACGATTTGGAGGTAATAAGACGCTGTGCTGTGAATTTGGATAAATGACTTACAATAGAAAGGGTTACTTTGCCCAAGCAAAAACATCTCATTCGTGGATATTAGATTAGATCTTCAGATATTTGTGATTGAACACCCAGAGAGGTCAGGAAATGACTAAGAGACCATGGAGAGATGATTTCCAAAGGAGAGGAGATAGAAGAACTAAAGTTTAATGGAATAAAGAGTGCTAATAGAATCAAAGGCTAAATTGGAGCCGGAGAAGGGAAGGCAGAGTGTACTTGGCCCGGCAATCCCAAGCCAGACCAAATTCCAGCAGGAAGCTGGGGGCTGGGCAGAAAACCCCACCCCAGTGACAATCTTTCACTGTTGGGAGAAGGAGAGACAGTTTTGTCTGAGACTGTAATCCCTGGTAAGTTTACTAAACTCCAGTGGAAGACCATACAGCCCAGATTTAGGCAGCACAAAGGTGCAAGGTGGTGGTGGTGAGTGCCTTCAATCCCAGTACATGGTACATGGCAGGCAGAGGCAGAAGGATTGCTGTGAGTTTGAGGCCAACCTGGTCTGCAGAGTGAGTGCCAGGACAGGTTCCAAAGCTACACAGAGAAACCCTGTCTCAAACAAACAAACAAATAAAACGTGTGATTAAAAAGAAAAAGAAAACCAAAAGGACACAAAATTGACTGGGTAGGGAAGGGGATCAAAACATGTAGGAAGCTTTCAGGGAACTAATAAAAATGTTTAACATGTGGTATCAGATAAAACGCGCTCTAAAGCCACTTTCAACTATGGAAGCTGAAGGTGTTCTCCAGTCACTAAATTGTGCTTACTGTTGGGAACAGACTATGCTTGCCCTATGCTACTGTTTGTTGTGTACACCAGCGGCGGGCGTTTCAGGCTCTGCCTTGCCCAGGGAGAGTCCAGGCAGCTTTTGACTCTGAGAATGGAGGATGGCTGTGCACCTGGGTGGATATACACGTTACCATCTACCTGGTACCATCCACACAGTGCAGACAGATGAATAACTTATTACTGCAACTTAACAGTCTTTCCCCTGTTCCTATAAAAATTTCATGAAACTGGTACCATGTTGGAACATGGAATTGGGGGTACCTTAAATACTATATCCATGTTCTTGGGTCTTGGTCATTTATATTTGGCTCCAGAATAAACCATGTTTGATCTCCTTTGCGAAGAGAGTTTGTCCTTTCTTTCTTTCTTTCTTTCTTTCTTTCTTTCTTTCTTTCTTTCTTTCTTTCTTTATTCTTTCTTTCTTTCTTTCTTTCTTTCTTTCTTTCTTTCTTTCTTTCTTCTTAAACATTGTCACTTATGAAACCTCAGGATGAAGAGAAATCTGCCTAGAGAAATGCTCTAAGTAATTGAAGGACATAGGATAACATCAAAATGTTAAGAGTTTTATCATCAATAATGGCTACACAATTGGTCCCCAAATCCTATTAATATCACAAAGCATGATATCAGATAATGTGGGTCTCACACAGGAATATTGCTCTCTCTACCTTTGTTGATATATTACTATCCAAAAGAAATCTAACATAATAGTGACCAGGCTCCTGTATTGTTGCCCCTGGAAAGAGCAATGAAAATCATTGTAGCAAAGCTCATACTCTAAGGATGTGATTTCTTCCTTGAAAAGGATTGTCAGGACAGAGCAGAAAGGGAGAGGAGTTCACACACATAAAGGGAATCAATGTGTACACTTCAGTTGAAAGCTAATCAAATAAATTATACATTAAAGCAATTAAGAAATGACTGAGAGAATGCAGATGAGGGATATAAAATTAAGGATATTTAAATTGTTTTTACATATGTATAAAATGTCAGTGCAGGTATACTTTGTAATAAAGAACTGCTCTGGAAAGACACTTGGTAAATAAAATATTTACTGATATCAGGAATTTTCAAATAATTTCATGGTAGACAAGGGTGAGAGAAAAATGGGAATGTGTTTGGCTTTGAATAGAGCTATCTAAAGTGGAATAACTAAGAGGTTATGTTTTCTGATTTCACATTTTTATAGTGGTTGACAAAAAAAAATTCACCTTTCTAATAATAATCAGGAGAACCAGGTTAGTACCTCATATCTAAGATTCCAGTACTCTGGAGGAGTGAGTTCAAGGCCAGCTGGCTTACACAACAAGACCTTTCCTGAAGAAACATAATTGATAATAATAACCAGGAGACTATTATAATACATTTATATCTTTTATAAGGAATTTTAGTTCATTTCCCAATTACAAATGAACTGTTACCTTGTCCTTCATTATTTGAACTGAAAATGATTAGATTAAGTTAACCAATGTAAAACGATCAAACATATTTTAGAGGCAGTGGACATTTACTTTAGGATTATATCAGCTAGTGAAAGAATGAGATGAAGAAAGGCAAAAAATAGAAAAGAAAGGAACAAAAGAAGAGGGAATTAAACAGTCCCACAACACAGACCTGTGTCCCTGAGGTCTGAGCCAGAGGGGCCAGGGGAAGGCAGACAGCCTGGCCAGAGAAAGGAATAGTCTAGGTAAGAATGCAAGAATCTGACTTCTCCCCAAGCCCCTTGAAACAGCCTCAAACTCTGAGCACATTTTATATCTTTAAAGAGGCAAGGAAATCAGAGGAACCATATGGAAACCATGGTATTCACAGGCAGTTCTAATAGGACCCAGCCACGCTAATTTGGGTGTGGACTATCTGTGACTGTGAAGTGTTCGTTACCATGGCTGATTCTATCAGGTGTCACGGTGAAGATTTGGCCCGTTGGGCTTCTGTTTGGTGTAGGGGCCTCCATAAGGAAAGTTTACTAACCTAGCAACAAAAGCTGACAAGCAAACAATTAATAATAGTAATAATAATAATAGTAGAAGAAATAATAATGATAACAATGCAACCAAATGTCAAGTAATGCAACAAAAATGAGAGCCAAGAACACTTGGCTTTCCTGGGAATTTTATGTCTGCTAGAATGACCTGAGAGTTGACAGTGTGCTGGGAATTGAGCCATGAGGCAGATCACTCCCATATCCAGGTCATGTTTCAGGTTCCTGCCCACAGAAAGAATAATGATCTAAGTATATATGTACATGACACACATTTCCATTTCTGTGTGCAGACAGACTAAAATGCTAGAGTTTAGTTATCCCGGCCACCATTATATTAACATCACCAGGAAAGCAATGGATATGAGCAAATCCAGGGTTCCTGACACACAAGGGCTGGATAATTCCACCCCCATTGTTGTGCCCACCTAGAATCTTTGAATAAGGTTTTCTTGGAAATAGCTTTCTCAAAGATCTGACCAACTGAAGGTGAGTCCATACTTGGGTCAAGGATAAGCCCTAGTCCAATGACTAGTATTTTACTGACTGATTGATTGGGTGGGAGGACAATTTGAAGCATTCGGTTCTCTCCTTCTACCATGTTGGTCACAGGGAGTTCAGGTTTTCAGGCCTGGTAGGAAGCCTACCCTTTAGTCACATCAATAATCCAAGTGTACTTATAAGAAGCAGGAAGTCGGTGCATGGGCAGGGATGTGGGGGTGTCCTGTAAGCTGTGCTTATGTATTGCTTTTATTGGTTGATAAATAAAGCTGATTTGACCAGTGGCTTAGTGGAATATAGCTAGGCAGCTAATCCAAACAAAGACACAGAGAGAAGCAAGGCGGAATCAGGGAAATACCACATAGCCTCCAAAGGAGTAACATTCTGAAGCATTCATTACCCATTAGCCACAGCCTTGTGGCAACAAACAGATTAATAGAAATGGGTTGATTTATGAGAGAGAGCTAGCCAGTAATATGTCTGAGCCACTGGCCAAACAATTATAATTTAATATAAGCCTCAGAGTGTTATTTCCTAAGTAGCAGGAGGCACCCACCTGGCAGGAGAGAAACTGGTCCAGTGGGACAAGGCAAGACAGGAAAATAAATTCTCGACTACAAGGCAGGGATAATGCTAGCTGACAGTGGAACAGAAATTAGACTAAAGCAGCTGTATGCCAAAAAACAGCAAGAATTTTGGCCACTAAATGGGGAAAAACAGAAAATAACCCCACTATGATCTGCAGATGCAGCCTGGTTTTGGGGTACGGAGACACCCTGATCTTAGACTCTAACTCCCACAACTGCTGAGCACAAACTTCCATTGTTTCACCTCACCCATCTTGTGGTGCATATCAGTCAACTTTATACCCCATGGAAACCTCTATTCTATATTGTATGTAAAATTTAGGTGTTATGTAACAATTCCTAGAGTGTTGTCTCATACTAGACAACAGGTCATTTTAGCCCACGCAGTGGTAAACATAAAAAAAAAAGAAACAGCCAATTTCCTTCATTAGTTCACGATTTGTGAGCATAGGATGTCTCAGAGGTGCTGGGAAACGTCTTAATGAGAAGGGCGCTTGCTGCACAAGCCTAAGAACCTGAGATCAGAGTCTCAGCACCCGTGTAAAGGCAAGGGATGATGACATATACCTGTAACCTCATCTCTGCTGACGCCCCACAGGTAAGGGATAGGGGACAGAGCAGGCAGATTTCTGAGATTTGCTGGTCAGCCAGCAGGGCTAAAAAAAAAAGCTCAAGATTCAGTGACAGTTTAGTGCCTGCCCCCAAAATTACGTGAAGCACAATAGATGATTTTTGGAATTAATATCTGGCCTGCACAAAGGCATACAAGGCAGAACACACTCAGAAACATACATGTGCTTTGGTCTGCGTGTGCACACACATGCACCAAAAACAGTTGCCTCTGAAGCTTCCAGATTGGATTCCTGAAGAGAAACGATGTGGTTTGTATGCAGTGGTCACTTGCAGGCACCATGTCCTTAGAAAAACATAACAGACACACAGGAGTTCTATGGGCTGCTAACATCGAACTGCCTGTGTTAAACACTGTTGATGCATGCAGAAACCCTCTCTGCCATCCAGGCTCTAAGTGCCCCCCCCCAACTGCCTTTGGTTTCCACACAATCACTGGGAGCCCCCAGGTATCATGATGTTTCATTTCTTGGCTCTGGGAATGCGCAGCTGGAGGGCTTATTTTCTCATGGGGGTAACAAAGGAGCCAAAGGAAGGAGCCAGAGGCACTGGTGGGGGGGGGGGGCTACAGCAAAAGAATCAATCCTCTGATCAAAGATCTAGAACAAATTTTATTGAATTCCAGGGAAACCACATTTGCAAACCTGAATCTGAACCCCCATTTTTGTTCATAAGAGCCTGGGTTGCTTCTTAAGGAATTTAAGTAAATGTGGGACAATATTGGAAAGACAGTAGCTTTACTTGTGTGGGAAAGCACTTGGAGAGAATCCGGGTTATTTCAAACCTAACTCTTAAACATGTTTGTAAGTTCAAGTATTTGTTCAGCTAGCAAGTCCTGCTGTGGTGAGTAAGACAGCCTTGGCACTGATTTGCAGAGAATACAGTACCGATGAAAGGAGAGAACTAAGGAAAAGGTTCAATGAACGCATACATGATTTTCATAAAGAAAACGGCTGGTAACGGAACTCGCAGAAGGATCCCTCTAGGCTGAACACGACTGATTCAGAGCAAGAGTCATCTGAACTGTTCCTAAAAGGCTGAAGAGCAGGTCGTGGAGGGGAGCCAGGAGCACAGGGAGTCTGAGGGAGCAAGTGGTACACACAGGTCTTACAAATGAACAAACAAAACCTTGCTCAGCTCAGGTTCGTGCAGGGCAGTCACTCTCTACAATATTTCAGGCCCCAGAAACAGCGCAGTGTGTGCTGAGGAGCCTGTAACCACACAAATGTGATGGTGGCTAGTGCCAGGGTGATGATGGCATAGCATAGGCAGGGGTAGGTCAGTCTGGTGTGATTTTGGTAATAAAGGAAAAAGGAATTACAGACCTGTGCTAGGGAACAACTAGGTAAGTATCTGGGTTCTACTGGGTTGTTGGAGCTGTGCAACAGAGAGCTGTATTCGGTGAGAGGGAGATGAGTGTGTGAGGCCGAGTGAAATGCTAGGGAACAGACAAAGGGAAGAAACCCAAACTTAGGCCACAGAGAATCTTGCAGGGGTCAGTGATTATGACCTTCCTCTACCTCAACCTCTCTTTCACTCTCTGTCCTCCCCCAACTTCCTCCCTCCCTCCTTCCCTCCCTCCCTCCCTCCCTCCCTCCCTCCCTCCCTCCCTCCCTCCCTCCCTCCCTCCCTCCTTCCCTCTCCTCCAATGTTTTCCATGGCTTCTGAGGGGGATACAGGCTGGGTAAAGAGTCAGGCATGGAAAACATTGGAGGAACTGAGAGGGAGCGTGCTGCGTCCCCATGACAAGATCTGGGCTGTGATTGGAAGAGCGTTTTGAGAAGTGAGATAAGGCCATGAGTATTTAAGAAATGCAAGATGAAGAATACTCTTGAGGAGATCATTTGATGCCATCAAATGTGTTATTTCAAATGAGACTGGGCACATCAGCAGGGGATATTTCAAAACACCTAATATTTCTGAAGTCCTGAAACTTCTTTGATTGGTAAGTATGAGTTCCATTTTTGATAGGGAAACATTTATACCCAGAGTGACATAATATTTCCAAAATGATGCTTCCTTGGAGTTTGAGAAAAAAAAAAGCAGGTGGGGCAGGACAATAGAATTCCATGCATATATTGATGAATCATTTAAATGAAAACATTAACAGATGGGTAAAGAGGTCTAGCCTACTAAATCCAGGCAAGTATTCCAAAGAAGAGACAGGTAATCATAAAAGACAAAGGACTATAGCCATTGGCCAACTGTGAGTGACACAGTGAGAATAAAGGACACAGAATGTTTACAATCTCCTTATTGAAAGACACTGGTGTTGACCTTCACTCTTATCCTTGCAAGTCCGTCTTAGCTATCTGTTACAGGATATGTTCTGCCTATATCCTGGAGTTTCACAAGCTCAGATGGGAGAGAACATCTACCATTTTCCCTACTGTGTAGCAAGAACTTTATTTCAACCATTTTTGCCCCTTTGAGCACACAGTTTCTTACTTTCTGCTTAGTTTAATTTATGATAATATGTCACTTTAGGAATTCATGGAAAATTTCTCTGTGAAATTGCTAATTTTCTAGGGTTTCCTAATGCTTAAACAGAAAGTAGTCAGTGCTGAGTCATAACTCTTAGTGATATATTTAGCATCCTTTTTCTCAGGCTGCCTTAAGACCTTGGGAGAGATGGTCAAGGAAATGACCAAGAATGCAAGACAGTTGGCTAGCAACTCAATTATGTTCTTGTGGTATCATAACTGATAAATCTCCAGTTTGTTCTTTGCTAAACCATAGCTAAGTATCCAAGGCTACCTTCCAAACCTATGTGTTTGCTGGTAGGATCTTGCTATGAAGTACGTGTGAAACATAGATGACAGCCAGGGGACTGTGGGAACCTCTCTTCCTACCAGACACCATGGCTAGCTCCTGGACTACAGCCTGGGTTGAACATCAGAAACAGGGGCTTGGGAGGTAACTCCTTTCTTGCCTTGCAGTGTTCTTGTAGAGATTAGGAGGTATTAGGTATTTAATGTTCCAATGTGCCAGTGTCATCTTTAATGTGGGTAATAGGGAGTCAGCACCTGTCCAGATTACTGTTGTTTGAGAAATGAGTTAATATTAAGCATCTTCGACCATGCACTCACTAAATATCATCAGTGGTTTGGCCTCCTGTTTTTTCCTAATCTATAAAATTAATAACAAATATAGACATTAAAGCCGGTCACTCTAAATAGTTTCAAAAGATTCTCCTTCAAAAGTTCTTCAATTATTATTTTATTTTTGAGAATCCCATACATGGATACACAAAATGTGTTTTAAACAAATCTATTCCCCTATTCCTTCACTTCTAATTTCTCCAGTACCACCTGCCACTTTTCCCTCCCAACATCATGTGATGTTTTTAAACCCATTAAGTCTGTCTCTCTCGTGTCTATGTCTGTATGTGTTGTGTGTGTGTGTGTGTGTCTATGTGTGTGTTGTGTGTGTTGTGTGTGAGTGTGTGTGTGTGTCTTTGTGTCTGTCTGTGTGTGTGTCTGTGTGTGTGTGTGTGTGTCTGGGTGTGTGTGTGTTGTGTGTGTGTGGTGTGTTGTGTGTGTGTGTCTGTGTGTGTCTGTGTGTGTGTGTGTTGTGTGTGTGTGGTGTGTTGTGTGTGTGTGTGTGTGTGTGTCTGGGTGTGTGTGTGTATGTGTGTTGTGTGTGTGTGTCTGTGTGTGTGTCTGTGTGTGTGTGTCTGGGTGTGTGTGTTGTGTGTGTGCGGTGTGGTGTGTGTGTGTGGTGTGTTGCGTGTGTGTGTTGTTGTGTTTGTGTGTGTGTGTGTGTATGTGGTGTCTGTGTGTGTGTGTGTGTGTGTGTGTGTATGTGTGCCTGTATGTGAGCCTGTGTGTATGTGCCTGTGTGTGAACTGTCTAGTAGGACATGGATGATCTCAGGGGATCATCCTTGAAAAATAATTTAACTCTCTTACATCTTGATCTCACTGAATGCCTTTTCTCACAGTTGGAATACATGTAGAATAACACACACCTAATACTAATGCTATTTATGTACTCTAAGCACTGGACTGACTAGTTTCCCACTTAATCCTACAAGAACATTCCATAACCTAAACTTTAAAGTGACTTTTTTACAATACAGGAAATAGAAGCTCTGAAAGTCTAAACAATATATAAGGTTAACAGTGGCTAAGTGGTTCAAAGAATACGGAACCCGGGTTCTTCTGGAATCAGAACCCACAGATAAACTGTCCCAAATTTAAAACAATTATCTCTGCTTTACATGTATTTTACTCCTCAGGCCTCCTAGAGGAAGGATTTTCAGTACATTAACCAAGACTCTTGTCTTCTTGCTCAAGTGAAAACAAGTCTGCTTACACTAAACGGTCGATAATACCCTGTTCATCTTTGGACAAAGAAGATACAAGGGAAGGCTTCCGTAAACCAAATTTATTTCTTCATTCTTTTCCTTAAATCACAATGCCTGTTTCTTTCTAAATTTTTACCTAGGCAAAAAGTCGTTGTGTATGTGCACCTAAGGGCGATGCCTGATCTGTTGGGGATCTAGAAAAGTAAAGACATTTCTATGACACCAGTAGGTAAGATATAACTGTAGTGGAAAAGCTGTGGCTGAGGTCTTTCTGAGTCTTTATCTAGCATCCCGCAGCTAAGCAGCAGGTGAGTCATGGGCTGGCTGTCACCTTCAGAGCACTGGGATGTGACCACTTGGAAGAGCTTCTCCATTACAGTAGGTAATTTTAGCTTGAAGTTACCCTTCATCAAAGATCAGAATATCCATTTGTCCTTTGGGCCAAGACCTGGAGCAGTTATGAAGGACATAATGGAAATTTCACAGTAGGTTGGAGAGAAATTTATTCTTTCAGCCTTGTATATTAGTTGACAGAGGTACATTAAAATGTGGATTTGTGGTAGAATGCAATTTGTTCCATATACCACATTTTTCATCTTACAACAATGAAATATAAAGAACAATTTAAGGGGTGAGGAAACTTGGTGAATTTGCTAATAAGCATAAAACCGTGGAGTGTCCTTTTGTACTAAGACTACTGAAAAGAAAGCCAGAAAAAGAAGTAAATTTTGTATAACCTCACTACTTGAAAAACATTTTTTACTTACTAATACAATATTAATTTTCATTGTCACTGCTATGCATACTCTCTCTCTCTTTCTCTCTCTCTCTATATATATATGTGTGTGTGTGTACACATTCCTGTTGGTTTTTCCTAATAAATTCAAAAGGTATTTTAAAAGCTATAACAGTAATATTTAGAATATGGGCATTAGTATACAGAAATACTGTACAAAAATATTCCATGTAGTTGATCTTTTGAATTATTTTGTATGTTAGTCATTTATCTATGTATCCAAAATTTACTAAGCACCTAAAAAACTGGTTGCTAGGTACTGAAGAAATATGAATAAATAAAAATACTGCCCCTGAACAGAAGGTGCTTAGCCCAGGGCAGGCATGATTATGTAGTATGTTACAGATATGAAAGGTAATGTGATAGATGACATAGCAAGAATAGCTAACTCAGATCATTCTGAAAATGAACCTCTGCTAATGTTTTCCTCAGATGCTACTAAGCTCTGCTCTTGGGGATAATAAATTAATAGAGAGATTTAATGGACTGGATTAGAAGAGAGGTGGTACTTCCAAATAGAGGGTTTTTAAAGGTCTGTACTGCAAGAAGTTTTGTGTTACGTCTCCGGAGATGAAAGTGTTCTTGGTGAGAGGCAAGCCTGGGATGAGGGCATATGCAGGTTCTTGAGGGTTCAATATGCCAGTAGCCATTATTTTGAGGCTACTGGAGAGTCCAGAAAGGTTCAAAGAGAATAAAACATGATCACACTTCCAAGTTTCATGATGATTTTGCTTGCTTCAGGGAAAAGTGAACTTAAAAGTTTGAGCCAGATTTGAGAAAGCAATGACCATAAATGAAAGGAGAAGGAAACTTAAGTAAGACACAGAGTTAAAAGTGACAAAGGGGGATTAAATTAAATACAAACTTACTGGCTGAAATGTGCTCACTCAAATTCCATGTGATGAGACTCTACCTGTGAGAGCCCCATGATATTTGGCAACAGGGACCTTAGAAATGATTAAGCTAAAAATGAGGAGGCTGGGTAGGTACCCAGTTAGCATGACTGGTGATGTTATAGGAGGAGGAATTAGAATATCTAGAGTGTGTGATAACCATGTGCACGCACATACCATGGGAAGATCAATAATAAGGGGCAATTGCAAGGCAAGGACTGAGGCTGCAGACAGATCACACCTCCTGACATGTGACCCTGCACTTCCAGTCTTTGGAGGGTAAGAAAATGGACAGTTAAGCTGTCTGGTCTTCAGCACTTGGATGTGGCAGCCTTAGCAACCTGATTAATGCTAAGGAAACTTAAAGTATACATTAATGAAAAGGTGTAAAAGAAAAAAGAGTGAAAGGAGATCTGAAGAAGCACTCTGATTTGGGTAGTACTTCACAGAGTGTGGCTTGAACCTCAGAGATTATATGTGGCCAAAAAACAGAAAATACTCTTTAGTCATTTACTTTCTTTTTTTGTCCTTTCCTGATATAGCTCACTGATCTCAGGTACATGCTACCTGTGAAATCTTTGTTATCATCCACCCCCCCTCTATGTGCATGAGTGCGTGCATGTTTGTGTGTATGTGTGTGTGTGCATGTGTGTGCATGTGCGCGTGTGTGTATATGTGTGTACATGTGTGTGTGTGAGTGTGCACTCGCTCACGTGTTTGTCCATGTGTATACGTTGTGTGTGTGTGTGTGAGGGTGTGTATGTGTATATGTGTAGGGGTGTGTGTGTGCTCGCTCGCATGTGTGTATATGTGTATACGTGTGTGTATGTGTGTAGGGGTGTCGAATGTGTGTGTGTGTGTGCACTCGCTCGCGTGTGTGTCCATGTGTATACATTGTGTGTGTGTGTGTGTGTAGGGTGTGTGTGTATGTCCGTGTGTGTGTCTGTGTGTATGTGTGTGTCGGTGTGAGTGTGTCTGTGTGTGTAGGTTGTGTGTCTCTGCGTGTGTGTGTCGGTGTGTGTGCAAATGACGTGTGCATGTGTGTATGCAGGAATGCTAGAGGTCATTGTTATTTCTCAGGTTTTTTTGTTTGCTTGTTTGTTTGTTTTGTTTTGTTTCCTGAAGCAGGGTTCCTCATGGGTACCTTGTTGCTCCTGTTTGGCTAGACTAGCCAGCCAGTAAACTTCCAGAATCAACCTATCTCAGAGTTCCTGATTACAATCACTCACAGGGTGACAAGGCAGATAGATTTTATATAGGTGCTTGGATTTGAACTGGGGTCCTCATGCTTGCTTAGGTAACATATTACTGATGGAGACCCCTCCCCAATCTCCTGCTGATTACTCTATCTTTATAAGATATTTTTGTCACTATTTTTCAAAACATAATATTTGCATAGTTTCTTAAACAGCAACTCTTGCTGTTTAAGTGTATGGCCTTAGAAAGGTTCACATCTTTAAGACAGGGATCATCCACAGCAGGACTAGTCACACTATGATGAAACTTACTGACAGTCCAAAGTTCTATTACTAGGAGAGTACAGATGCTCTGTTGATAAGTGATGTCATTTTGTAAATATGTTTCTCTTATTAGTTAATGAATAAAGCCCTGTTGGCCAATAGGAGAGCAAAATAGGCAGAGCTAAGAGACAAGGAAGAGTCAGGGATAGAGGGGGAGGTTCAAAATGGAGGACCAAGTTACCCTCTCTCTGGTAACATAAAACCACGTGGAAACACTTAGGTTAATAGAAATGGGTTAATATTTAAGACAGAGCTAGCTAATAAGAAACACTAATAACAGGCCAACAGCTTTATATCTAATACAGCATTTCTGCATTTTATTTGGGGCTGGCGCAGCTCGGGACCAGGCTGGCAGGGAAAACATGCTTGTAACACTCTGTGGTCCAGGAATACATAAATAAACCAGTAAGGCTTCAGAGTACAGTATAACATTATGTTATACATCTTTTTGAAGTTTTAAAACAAAAACCAAAAGTATGCTTTATTCCAGGAGCACATTTCCATGCAATGACAATACACAAAAATTAGTAAGAAAAGGCAGAATTAGGGTTTTAGGCTTTTGGTGAGTTGGGTGGTGTAGAGAAAAATGAATGGCCATGTTTACCAAATAATTACCAACGTAATAGCTCCTTTGGGAGATGATGAGGTCTTAGGCCCTTACTATGTTCTTGTTAAATAAAGTTTAATTGATTACTAATAGACACATCAAGGGTTATTGATGATCTTTCCAATTCTCTGTGTGTGAAATACAATTAGAGAGAGAAATTTCCCTAAACATGACTTCCACATGTAGCACCTTCATAATTGGCTATTTGAGCTAGGGGAAATTGTTTTAGTTCTCTAGGCATTTCTTTAAAAAAAAGATTCATTTATTTTTGTCAATGAATTTTTGTGAAGCATGTATGTCTGTACACTGTATACATGCCTAGTGCCTACAGAGACCAGAAAAGGTGTTGGATCCCATAGAATGGACATGACAAACAGTTGTGAGCTACCATGTGGACCTGGGCAAGGGAAGTGAACCCAGGTCTTCTCCAAGAACAGCAAATGTCCCTAACCACTGAGCAATCTCTCCAGGGCCAGGCTTCCATTTCTTAAGCCAAACAAAAAGGAAGAATGATTTATGCCAAGGAAATGTTCCATTCCAAATACCTGTGGTTCTATCATATGACTACCAAAAGAGTTGTTTTTAATTTATATTTTAAGCAAATATGTAAAAATAATAAATGTCTAAAACACAGGATTATATTCTGGAGAACAAACATTCTCTTGGGGCTTCAAACGCCAATTATTTTCTACATGAAGCAATCACCTCATCCCTTTACAATGCAGAGCAGTGTTCTTGATTTAATGGCTAGTTGCTATGCCCCCTTTGTTATCTCTACAATTAAAGAAGCTGTAAAACCAGGACATGAACCAGTATAGATGTCTGAACCATGAATAAGTGATGAGGCACCTGTCAATAGACCAGCTGCTGGCCAGCACTCATGAGGTAGTCTGAATTATTGATGTCATACCACAGCTTCTATCAATGACAACTGTAGGAAGAGGCTCACAATGTCCATCTTTTAATGCCAGGCTGGCCCAGCTGTCTTTCTATTATTATGTAAAAAAATGATCTGAGAGGGCAAGTCTGATTACCTTGAGTCTGATTATTGTGCTGATATAGGGAAGACAGATTTGATAGGTTAAAATTTTCTTTAGATAGTCAATAATTAAAACTTGAGGCAATATTCTGCATTTGCTAACTAAGACATTCAAATCTCTGGAGCACCACATTTGGAAGTCACATGGGTTGGGGGCAGTCATTGAGATTCAGGCACTTATGTGTGTAGCATTTGAGCAAGGCGTCATAGAGAGAAATTAGTGAAGCTTTCCCCCAATCGTTGCCAGTTGGAAATTTAGAACCAATGGTTTCTTCCTGGGATGAGATTTGGATTCAAGTTAGGTTGGGTTGATTATCTACCTTGGAAATATGAACATGGCTTTTGGATATGTTTCTATTGACTTAGATTCTTTAGTATTAAACTAGCTATAGCTCTAGCTAACTCTTAATAAATATTCTTGAAACCTTATAAAATATTATTTTTATTTCTTATGTAGCTTGATTGCCTTTCTAAAACTAAAAAGGTCCTAAATAGATCCTGAACATATTTCTGTCCTTATATAGTGTGTTCTCTTTTATTCTATCTTAAAATAATCATTGACTTTTATTTCTGTATATTTGAGTAAGTCAGCATGAATATATGTGCCCTGTGTTCATGAAGGAGCCTGCACAGGTCCTAAGAGGGTGTTGGTTCATCTGGAATTGGATTTACAAGCTGTTATAGGCTACCATGTGGGTGCTGGAAACTGAATCTGGGTCATCTGCAAGAGTAGCAAGCACTTTTAATGGCTGAACAGTCTCTTCAGCCCAATTTCTACTTCTCTTCCTCCATTTCTTTTTTGTAAATAAAATAAAACACTACAATGTAATTCTGTAACATCTAAAAATAGTCTCCTTTTAAAGTTCGGAAACAATTCTGCAGAACTTATTTTTTTCATTAGTATTGTGATGATTGCCAACTTACAAGTTTAAGTTGTCCCTAGTTCGATGATTTCATTTTTTTTTTTAATTAGAAAACATCCAAGGAAGCAAGTCTGTGTCCTTATCTTACAGTTATTCAAAAAGTAATGACAAGATTTCAGACTCCTGATACAGTATATGTGGTGATATATTATTTATGATTTAGTAAAGATTGCCTGAAGTATCAGAATGCAAAGCCAGACACACTAGTTAGCTGTAGAGGCCAGGCAGTGGTGGCACACAGCTTTAATCCCAGGCAGATGGATCTCTCAGGGTTCAAAGCCACCCTAGCCTACACAAGAGTGAAGAGTAACAGAGCTCATATCTTTGATCCCAGCACTAGGGAGGTGGAGACAGAAGTGATATGGCTGGGCAGAATGAGGAATAAAAAGAGGAGCCAAGAATAGAAAGGCTTTTGCTTCTGAGAATTTATTGAGACAGGATTGCCATCTCAGCTTAGTTAGAGGTAAGGTCTACTGGCTTGGTTGCTTTGTTTTTGCCACTTTCAGCTTGAAGCTTGAACCTCAATTATCAGTCTCTGAGTTTTTATTTTTTAATGTTACAAATATATAATTCATTTTTCTTCTTTATTGGAACATAGAGAAAAAGACTATCAAGAAGTAAATGTAAAATATTTATTTAAAAAAATCCAAAACATTCAACTATATTCACTTGTCTTTAAAAGGATGGCTTATCACTAGGAGAGCTCGGGTCAGACAATAATAGACTCATGGGATTTTGCTGGATATCCATAAATCTTTCTGTTGCCTTTAGATAAATGAATTTTCAACAAAACACTTTTAACTCTTTAGGTGGTGATTTCAGTGGCAATCCCATTTGTGACTAAATAACAGGTGACGTAAAGCCAGGAGTAGAAAATGTAGTCAGCATCAAGCTCAGTACGAAATGTAAACGATGCTGGTCTGGAGATTGTGACCCTTTGAAAGAGCATGTGCCAGAGGAGCTCAGCCATTCGAATACTTGGTGTGCAGTGGAGGTCATGCTTGGGGAGATTCAGAAAGGGCAGACTTGCAGGAGGGAGTGTGTAACCAGGGACTTGCCTCTAGATGACTAGTTCTCATACCCCTTCAAGTTTGTTCTCTCTCTGCTTTGTGTTTTCATGCAAAGATTCTATATGTCAGCTTCCTGGTCCTGCTACAGTGCCTGTCACTTGCTGCCATGCCTCCTGGCCATGATGGACTCTTATTCCTTTGAAACTACAAGCTGAAATAATTTTTTTCCTTCTGAAAGTTCCTTGATCATGGTGTTGGAGCACAGTAACAGAAAAGTAATTAATATAGAGTCACAGGCTGCTGCAGAAGGCGGGATCAGGAGGCTTACCTCTCCATCACTTAATCTTCCCTGGGTGTCCAGTCACTGCCATTTCTTCTGAGTTTTGGAACAGAATCTTGCTCTCCCATCACTTCTGAATTGAGAAAGCTTTATATTTTAAATACTCTAGCACTATGAATAGATGCTAATTCACATGTGTTACAAATGAGATATAAATTACCACTGGAGAAACATTTGCGGCTTAGGTACTCAAGTGATTCCAAGAACATGATTGTCACATTTTAGCTCTACTGCTTTCTCCCCTCCATGTCCCTTGGGCTTACATTGGTGTTCTTCTTTGGTTCTTTAGTCTTCCCGTTTCTATTCTAATTACACACATACACATGTGTATATACATCCATACACAATACGCATACACACATGTACACATGTATTCACACACTCATGTGTGCGCACACACAACATATGTACACATAGTTACACAAATACACATGCACACACACATACACATACTTTGCAAGTGAACTGCTTTGCACTAAAGTATCACGGCTTTAAAACCAAAGTGGCAGGATACAAGAATAACTAAAAAAAATCAGTAGCCCAACTATATACAGACAATAAAGGGGCTGAGAAAGAAATCAGAGAAACATTACCCTATACAATAGCTACAAGCAACATAAAAAATCTTTGGACAATGCTAACCAAACAAGTGAAAGACCTATATGATAAGAGCTTTGAGTCTTTAAAGAAAGACATTAAAGAAAATATCAGAAAATAGAAAGATCTACCATGCTCTTGGATAAATAGGGTCAGCTTAGTAAAAATGGCCATCTTGCCAAAAACAATCTCCAGATTCATTGCAATCCCCACCAAAATCCCAACACAATTCTTCATAGAACTTGAAGTATGCAACTTCATGGAAAGTAAAAGACCCAGGATAACCAAAACAACCCAGTACAATAAAGGAACTTCCAGAGGCATCACCATCCCTGACTTCAAGTTTTACTATAGAGCTATAATCCTGAAAAACAACCTGGTATTGGCATAAAAATAGACAGGAAGACCAGTGGAATCAAATTGAAAACACTGTATTAACCTATTAACCCACACACATACGAATGCCTGGTTTTTTACAAAGCAGCTAAAATTATACAATGGAAAAAAAGAAAGCATCTTCAACAATAGGGCTGGCATAACTGGAGGCTGGTGTGTAGAATACTGCAGATAAATCCATATCTACTGCCATGCACAAAACCTAAGTCCAAATGGATCAAAGATCTCAACATAAATCCAGCCACACTGAACCTCTTTGTAGATAAAATGGGAGATACCCTTGAACAAAATGGTACAGGGGAACGCTTTCTGAACATAACACCAGTAACACAAACACTGAGATTAACAATTAATAAATGGGACCTTTTAAAACTGAAAAGCTTCTGTAAGGAAAAAGACATGGTCAACAAAACAAAATGGCAGCCCACAGGATGGGAAAGATCTTCACCAATCCCACATCTGACAGAGGGCTGATCTCCAAAATATACAAAGAACTCAAGAAACTAGTTACCAAAACACCAAATAATCCAATTAAAATGTGAGGTACAGAACTAATTACAGAATTCTTGATAGGAGAATCTAAAATGGCTGTAAGACATTTAAGAAAGTACTCAATATTCTTAGCCATCAGGGAAATGCAAATCCAAACAACTCCGAGATACCAGAATGGTATCAGAATGGCTAAAATAAAAAAACACCAAAGGCAGTTTATGCTGGAGAAGATATGGAGAAAGGAGAACACTCCTCCACTGTTGGTGGGAGTGCAAACTCATAGAGCCACTTTGGAAATCAGTATGGCGGTGCCTCAGGAAAATGGGAATCAGTCTACCTTAAGATTTAGTAATTCCACTCTTAGCCATATACCCAAGAGATGCACATTCATACAACAGGACATTTGTTCAACTATGTTCATAGCAGCATTATTTGTAATTATTTTTACTCTGGCAAGCAGCTGTACGCCACACCATATGGCTTGTGAGTGGAGTGGAATCTAACCCCAGCATGGATTTAGGATGACTGGCCCAGAGCAAGCTACATAACAAAGCAGTGAGCCTGGTTTCCACACACTTGACCGTTGGGTTGTGGTAAGCACTTAGTTTTGACTTTTTCCTTTATTTGTACCCTGTTTCTATCTCCTTCCTTTCGTTCTTTTCTCACACTCTTTATCTCTTTAATAGTGTAAAACATCAGAGCAATTTCAGGTGAAATGTTAAGCTGCCTAAGGTGTGAGGCTGGTGCAGCCCATGAGCTGGAGGCAGAGCCAGACATTGCCGCATAGTGAGACCCTGCCTCAAAAAATAAATGAGTGAATGAATAAAACACAAGTTAATTAAGGGTAGCAAGTTGTATAAACAGTTATATTCTGGCCTCTAAATTATCTCTATTTTTTCCTGCCATTTATGCATTTATGTTACACAATTACATATATTTATATATAATGATTACATATATGTAATATGTTCTATAAAATTTATACATATGAAACCGTCAGTGGTGGGTTTCTGCCTGATACTGATTAATAATATTCATTTTCTTGTTACTTTAAATAGTTACAGCAGCATACAAAGTAACTTAGAAAATATATAATTTTTAAAAGAAGCAATATAATTACTTTGTATATTTAAAACTTACTTTGTGATTATATGTCTCTCTGATTTGAATTGGCCTCTGTGGGTATAAAGTTGAATAAAGTTTCAAAAACTTATCAGGATGGCTTTTTAGTATTTGTAATTGTTTTTTATGACACTAAAGTGGAGATTATGTCTCATGGGAGAAATCAAGATTTAAAAAGGACCCAGAAGTCCTAGAAAGGTGCCCATAACCTCCTAGTGCCCAGGAGCATAAAGCAGAAGGACATGAGTTCAAGACCATCTTAGGGTATAGAGCAAGTTCCAGAGTAGCCTCAGCTACAAAGCAAAGACATATTAACAAAGAACAACAGAAGTAGTTGGCTCTTCCTTAAAAACATGTCTAAGGAGGCCTGGGAAGTCAATGGTACCTCTGACAATGGATCCAGGATGTATCCCTAGTGCAGGAAAGGATTTCAGGAGCCCATTCCCCATGGAGGGATACTCCCTTAGCCTAGAGACATGGGAAAGAGCCTAGGCCCTACCCCAAATGACTTGACAGACTTCGATGTTCCCACATGGAAGTCCTCACCCTCTCTGGGGATTGGATGAGGGATGGGATGGGGACGTCTGTGGGGGGCATGGGAGAATGAGAGGCATAGGGAACTGGGATTGATATGTAAAATAAAAATATTTTTAAAAAAGAAAAAAATGTCTAAATTGTTTAACACACATATATGGAATATTGCTTAAAATATGAATCATATTTTAAAATCCAGGAAACTATACTTTTCAAATATGTCAATTGTACCAGTATTTAACATATCACAGAGAAATAAACAGAAATACCTAAAAAAAGAATTTTTAAAATATTATTTAACTGTATCAGTCTTCAGCATACTTGGTTAGGACATGTATATTATATATACGTTAAACTTTTTCTTCTAAATCATAGTTTAGATATTTTGAAACATTTTGCAACCAAAATCACTGGGATCCCCAGAGAATGTTTCTTTCTCAATAAAATGACACATATGTTAAGAGCTCTGATTTGAGTTGGTTCTTGGAGCTTATATAGCGTAGCTTACAACTGCCTGTAACACCAACATCTGATACCCACATCTGGCTTCTACAGGCACCAGGGTAGCACATATGTCACTCTGTCTCTCTCTATCTGACACATACACTCACACATGCATGCGCGCGCACGCACACACACACACACACACACACACACACACACACACACCTTTTAAAAAGGAAACACTCAATCTTAGGTTCTTTAGAAGCATGCTACTTTCCTATTTTTGGAACTTTCTGAAATTCACTGAGACTTGATATGCAAATTTTGACATAAGTACAACTGTTTCACAAATATGCACATGCCATATTGTCTGCTTGGCCAACAGCAATCATAAACTGTTATAAATATTGTTTCATGCTGGTTTTGGACACTTTATTACTGTGGAAACATTTTGTATCAGATAACCAGTGTGCTGCCGTTTTCTGAAAAGTTGACAACAAGCATAATTACTCATTCATATTTCATAATGTTGACTTATAAGGTATCTCTTCTTAGAGAACATGTTGTAAGTTCTTTGGTGCCTCATTGTAGAGTGCATGTAAAAAATGAGTAAATGAGAAATAACATTCTCTTCAGGGTTAAACTTTAAAGTTGGCACATGGGTCAGGGTAGAAAAATAAAAGCTAGAGGTTATGATATAAACTGACCTGCTAGGAAAGAACTCATTTCTGTTCTCGATACTAAAAAAACAAAATTATGAGAACTGTTAACTTGTTAATTCATGGAAGCTTAGAAGATAGAAAAACATGTTCAAGTTGTTGGTGATTATCAAGAAACCCATGCAGTTTAGCTTGGATTCTTTACAGTAGGTCCCAAAAAGGAAAGTGATGCAAAAAAAAAAAAAAAAATCCAAGACTTTGCAGGCTATCCTAAATCCATAGATTAATGTGATTCTAATATTTCCTTTTATGTTGATTTCAAGTCCCCACACTGATGTGCTTATGCAGGAATGCAATAAAAGGGGAATCAGTTGTGATGGGAAGTTTGAGTATTAGTGTTTCTAGAGCTTCCCCCCCCAAAACAGTTTTTCATTTTATATTAATCTAAAGCATTTTAGTTAATGGCGCATCAACTTAGGTTTTCACATCTTGTTCTTTAACAATATCTCTAGACAATAATATTATCACCAGAGATGATTATCACCCTGTGAGACTTCCTAAGCACTCCTTAGCTATACCAGGAACATGCATAGTTGCATAGTTATTTTTTTTTTAACCTGCTTGGATGAAGAGGAAGATATGGCCATCATAATTAAAAAGAGTGGTGGCTAGTGTCAGCATTATCTGACTACAAAGGCCAGGCTGGCATACCTAGCATTGGTTGTAACTATTGTGTTCAACAATGAGAACAGAGATAAGTTCAGGAGCAAGCAGACTGTTTCCTGCACTGTAGGGGAAAATATAACAAGAAGCCAACGCCATAAGTAAATCAAGAAATAAGAAAATCCATGAACTTTTCTGTTTATTCTGCTGTCATGATAAATAGTACATGAAAGTCACTATTTCTTACTGTCTTGGGGAATTCTTTTAGTACTAAAGCCCTATGAGGAATTGATTCACTTGTTAAAATACTTCCAAGAAGGGATCAATGACACTTCTTTTGTATTTGTCCAAGTTTTATGTCTATGTATGAACATTTTCACATACAGCATTTTGATTTGATTCTTATGAGTTAGATTTGAAAAAAACACTAATCTTTGTTACATTTTCTTCCTGCAAATATATAAGACATGGAATTGGCAGGCATGGGGAGATTTAGACCTTTGGAAGTGGAGATTTCATTTTGGTAAAGTGAAACCATACGACATGATGGATGGCCAACTCAATGCAATCTCTCAGTGTCACCTGCAATAAGAACATTCAGTCTACAAGTGCCAGTGTGAAGCCATTACAGATGAAGAATTGAGTCAACAAAACTAATATATAGCACCACAACTCTTATTATGAGAATGGGCCATCAGTAAAAGACATTCACTTGCTGAGAACCTGAAGCAATTACATGAATTTTGGGGAAAGTATCAAGTCTTCGGGTAAAGCATTTCAACAAAGTCTTAAGTTCCCCTTCCTCTGATAAATGGCTGTTCATCTTTCACACCACAATAAGAAAATAATTTTAAAGTCAAATCCAATAGCTTGCATTATTAAATGTCTAAACGGAAGGACTTCCTGTGCTATCTGTGATTAGCTATCAGAGATGTTTACTAAATGAGTGACTTGCACGTATACCTTTTGCTTTGCCTACACTACATGCTGCTATAGAACTCCAGCCATGAGACACATTTAGGTGCCTATTTAGCTTCTGACAACTATGCTGAGTGAGTGCAGTTGCTCCTCCACAGCTGTGAAGTAGGAACGGATAGATCCACCAGATTTGGATGGGAGAATGGAAATTCACGGTATGATGGGTTGTAGTGCTTTTGCAAGGTGAGGCCCAAAAACGCATTCTGAGCCACTGGAACCTGCCTTTATGTGCTTTTCTCCTGGTTGTCAGTGGGGAGAGGATCATGCTGACTTTATTTCCAGATGGTAAGACAATGTCAAACATATTTAGTCTGTTCTCCATTTCCAAACCCCACTGCGGCAGGAGGCAATGACCACTGCCTTGCCTAGAATTACATGTGTGTTCCAGTTAACATGGACTTCAGTGACTCTCAGTCTTTCTCCACAAAAGTTGCTTTGGATTTTAACACCAGCCAGAGGTCTCTCAGACCTCCATCTGTGGAACACACATGTTTCTACTTCACACGTGTTTGAACTCGACTGAAAGCATTTTAATGCCACGAACTGCATCTTCTGCATCCACACTGCATTTCATACCTGTGGTGCAATATAAAGAATACAGCTACAACAAAGTGAAAAAGGTGAGGTCTGTGGATCCACAGAAGCTGGATTCCATTCTCGCAGTTCATTTTTCATACCAGGCCAGTTATAAACCTGTGTGTTAGTTGCCTGATATAAATAAAGAAATGTTTGTCAATGTTACTTATATTGTATGAAGTTATTTTCATAAAGCACAGTATCCAGAATACAGTGTTGGCTAAATGTCAGGCTGGGCACTCTCATTGTTGTTGCTTATATTTAAAATGAGGGTTGTAAGGAGGGTATTTTGTAGTCCGGGTAACATAACCAAAATTGCTTTGCAGGCTGAAAGGAGTAAGTGGCAAGAAATATTTTTAGGAATAACTCAAAAGTCTTACCTGGGGGGGAGTGGTTGTATAAATATGAATCATCTAATTTGAACGTTATTCAGATTTGTAACTGTGACTGGCAAAAACACAAGTTTCCATATTTTCATATGCAAACTGTAATGTGATGATTCCGTCGATTTGCTTTGCTCAACATTCAGTGAGCACAGTACTCATCGTCACCGGTGTAGGTTTAGTGGGACTGAGACAGACAAAGGGGTCAGAGAAGGCAAGGCTACAGAGAAAACTTGTAAAGTCACGAATGGGGGTCACCTTAGAATGTCTTGGGATAGCATTCTCTGAGAGAAAGATATAAAGCGTAGTAACTGCTGATTAAATATTAAGTCGGTTCTAGTTGGAAGAATAAAAGACAGAGGAGAATGCCTGAAGGACAGATGTAGAGAATGAAAAACACTTCACTCGGCATGAATAAACTATTAGCAAAGAACTGATTAGGATCCAGTTTAATAATTGACTAACAAGTTGCATTTGTGTTTTCAAGTGAAGTTCCTTGCCACAGCCTTCCTTGAATTAAGATAAGCCATTTGCTTTTTAAAAATGTGTGAACTGTACCAGTAACAGGCTGATAGTTCATGAATGGAAATAATAAAACGAGAATACAGTTTCTGTGAGACATATTTCCTCAAAGTGAATACCACTGTTGTGTGGGAAATATTATTTGATACTATGTTCCATTGTAGCATATAATCTGATGTTTGAACAATATGTTAGGAAAATCATCAAGTTTACTAAACATTAAATCTTTTGAATAGTGTTGCTAAGAATGATATTAAGTTATTGTTTAAAGCATACAATTTAAAGAATGCAATTTATTTAAAAATTAAGTAGGTGTTTGAAGTTTTGAAGATACGTGAAAACAGTATGCTACTGAAGATTGGTAGTGCTGATTCTAGTTTACACATGGGACAATAATTTATGTTGATATTTTTCTCCTTTTAATGGTTCAAGGTCCCAGATATGAGCCATTTTGACATTGATATCTTATAATTCTAAATTATTTTGAATCTGTTTATACATTTTTATAACAGTATAAGCACTACACAGTCAGACCTTTTGCATAATACATATGTCCCTAATGCTTGGAATATAATGTTCACTTGTAATATTAATTAAGAAGCTTACAATTACATAAACTTAAGCAAACATGTTAAAATTCTAAAAATCAACCAGGGAATAAGTGGACATTTTGTATATGCAGGAAAAAAAATCAAATTCTCTGTCTATGTCTCACAGAATCTCAAAACACCATTCTTGCCATTTTATTTGATGCTATTGATAGTAATTTATTAAAATATGTATTGAGAAATAAGTAATAATGATACTTTAGCAATTATAATTCTATGTGAGGCACAGCTTTTACAATCCAGCTTCGATGGACAGAAAAATCACAGAGCCCCAGCAGCATCCATTCCTTCTATGACCACAGTCTCTCCCACCTTGGTTATCTCTAGATCTCAGACAACTTTCCACAGTCTTCTGAGGATCTGCAATGGGACCCTGCTAACTTTATGGAGAGTTTTTTTTTCCTTGTGTTTCAAAGCGACACCTACCCAGAGTTGAGCTAGAACCGTTTATGATACCCAATTTGTACATCAACACCAAGTTATCACAAGACTGACTATTTATCTGGTCTGAAATCTGTCAACGTGAAGTAACAGCAGCAATCTGAATAGCAACCCAACAAAAGTGAGACAAAGAACAACATAACCCCAGATGTCTAAGTCCCATTCCAAAGACACAAAGAACTTGACAAACCAATATGTCTCCTCCCAAAGCTAGAACTCCCAAAATAATGTTCCCGTGAAAAGAAACAAAAGATGATGATCTCAATATAGAAATTATAAACATGATTAAGGAACTGAAAAAAAGGTATGAAAAGTGCAATAATGAAGATCATGAGAATGCAAACAAACATCTGAATAAAATAAACATTTCAAGGCATGAATGTAGAATTTAATAAAGCGGTAGCATTTTTTGTAAGAAAACTTAAACTGAAATAAGGCTTGAAATGAAAATTTTAGGAAGCCCGATATAAAGCTTAACGGAAAGCCTCACAAACAGGATGGGGTCGAAGAGGGAAGAGCTTGAAAGACAAGGTAGAAGGATTGGATTACTCAGAGGAAAAAACAATTACGTGTGGTAACTAGTGAATACTATATAAAAACAAACATATGATCATAGTTATAGACAAATGAGAAACAGCCAACATCAAAGACAGAGAAAATACTTTCAATAAGGTCATATAAGGAAATTTCCCAAATCTAGGAAAAGTATATTTTAGATACTAGAGGCAAAAAAGACACCAGATTTAGGCAGGAACATAAATGAAACTCCCTGTCCAGAACAAAGAAGGGTTTTGGAAGCTGCAAGAGAGAAAGACCAAGTATAAAGGCGGGTATCATCCACAGTAATTTTTACTGCACACTTTAAAAGCCAGGAGGGCTCCTCTCTTGATGCCATGGATGTTCTGAAAGGTTACAGATGCCAGCTCAAACCACCATACATAACAAAGCTATCAGTCACAATCAAAGGCAAAGGAAAACTTTTCCATTTTAAAGGAATTATGACCATCAAGTAATCCCTACAGAAGATACTGGAAGGGACAATTTGGATTGAAAAAAGGAATAAGAGGTGACAGGGAAAAGCAACAATTTAGGTGAATGAATAAACAAAGGAAGACTGAGAAAATAAACCCCATAAAACCAACAAAATAACAGGACTCAAAAAATCTTTCAATAATAACTTTGAACATCAATAGTCTGAATATCTCAATAAAAATTAGAATAGACGAGTGAATGAAGAAGCAAGATCTGTAATTTTCTGACTTCAAGAAATATAATTCACTATCAAAGACAGGCACTACTTAAAAGGGAAAGCATGGCCAAGAAATGAAACCAGCAACAAAACAGGAGTTTCTATTGGAATATCCAGTAAAATATACCTCAATCTGAAACTAATCAGAAGATATGAAGAATGCCACGTCATGCTGATCAAATGGCCAACATATGAAAAGACATTGCAACTATAAGCATATATGCACCAAATTCAGTGGCATTCAACTTCATAAGGAAAATATTTGGAGCTTGGTCAGTCAGGTATTAGGAAGTACAAGTATTGACTTAAGGATTAGGTTAAAAAAACAAAACAAAAAAACTGATTTGCAAGAAGAATATACATTTATATTTTTCCTATTAAGATATATAGTAATCTCAGTGTTAAATTATGACAAGATGGCTGACTTTGATTCAAAGTTGGTTTTGCTTTCAAAGCTGAAGAAAATCAAATGGTGGAAGGGTTATAGCTCTTTCAAAAGCAACATCTTTTATTTCATTTTTATTTTGTGCAGGGAGACTTACCTGAATGTTTGTCTGTGGGACATGTGTGTGTTATGACTGTGGAGCCAGAAAATGTCATTGGAGCACTTGGGGCTGAAGTTACAAATGGCTGTAAGCTGCCATATGGGTACTGGGAGTCAACCTAGGGTCCCCTGGAGAGCAGCCAATGCTGTTAACCATTGAACAGCCTCTCCAGGCCCAATGATAATTTTTTGATGTACAGTTTTAAAGTACTAAATGAATGGCTTCTTCTGTGATTTTATAAGGGGAAAATTGATTTTGACATTCTTATATAACTTCTATAATTTTGTTATGTTTCAGAAATAATTTATGCACTGAATTATCTCCCACCATGATGCAGAAAATTAATATCTTTTAAAACAAGAGTATTATAATCAGGGGACTTTAACACAGACTTGTAACCTATTAACACATCCTTACATGAGAACACTGGAAGACAGCCTTAGTTTGCTGACATGATTTTGAATGTTATTTTTCTTCCTTTCTTTACCTGCACCACCATAAAATGGTGATAAGAAAAGTATAACTAAGGCATGCCTGCAGAGCTGAAGGCAAACTGACCAATTGCCTTTAATGGCATTATAATAGTGATTCGAAAAACGCTCTGTAGGGTCACCATGTTACTTCTGGATGCCTCATGGAGTTTCTGCTTAGGGCTTGAAATGAGACATAGAAAATGTCAGTAATTTTAATAACAAACCTCCAAATTTAAGTTCTCTGGAGTTGTCCTTTAAGTAGGCAGCTCTTGTCCCCCATTAAACCAACAACCAAAAGTAACATGCTTGAAATAATCACAAATTGATAATCACACAGATTAGCGAATCACAGTGTCCACAGAGCTTCGGCTAAGTCTGGTTAAGTGCCTCTTGCCCACCCTTAATTATATTCAGACAGAATGCCAGGTTTTTACAATCAGCAAATATTCAGCTATGATACAGAAAACCAGAGACTTGTGTTTCGAAGTATCAATAGGAACGAAGATCAGGTTTTCAAAACACTAGAAATGAATATTGCATTGGGGATACTAAATATTTTAATAAACACAGCCTAGAAATTTTCACAGAGTGCAGAGAATTCGAGGGGAGTAGGGGCCATGGAACCAAACTGCCCACAGGCATTTCCCTTTCCACCGGGAGGAACGCCTCTCTGTGCTCTTTGATACTTTGTTTCTATGACATATTGGTGCTGGCAGTGTTCTCTGATCTCATTTCTCCTTGGCAGTTCTCTATGGTGTAGAATGATTAGGGAGAAAAGGAAAACAGACTTGTTACAAAGTACATGTTGGAGTAAAACAGTCAGAGAAAAGTAGAAATGGACGGTTTTCCGGTTCACTAACGAAAAAGAAAGTTTTCCGTGCGTGAGACGCAGGGACCATTATTTTACGTGTGTGTAGGAAATAGTGCTATGCACAAAGAAGATTGAAGGAACAGTTGGTGCTTTGCCGTGGAGCACTATCTCTATGTTTTCATTATTTTGTGCTATTTCTTGAAATGGAAATACCACTAGGGGAGGAAATGGATCATATTACTACGTTAGAGTCATATCGGCTCTCGCATCCCTCCTATGGCGAACGCTGGAAAGAAGGCTTTGTAAAATTACGGTTTGAATGCGAGATATTTTTCCACACACATGCTCTCTCTTGTGTTTGAGCATGTGGTCCCTCACCGGCAGGACTATTTTTGGAGGTTATGATACCTTTAAGCTGGGAGGCACGGCTGGAGAAATTGGATCACTGGACACAAGATTTTGAAAGGCATAGTTCATCTTTACTACCAGCCACTTTCTGACCTACTGAAATGTAAACAAGCCACAGGCCAAGCTCCCAGCATTATGGACCAAGTCACTTCATCTGCCACCTCCTCTTCCAGGATGGATTGTATCATTGGAAAATGCGAACAAAAAGAAACACTTCCTTCATGAAGTTATTTCAGACATGTATTGTTACTGCAAGAAGAAAAGTAATATACTGTAACAATATGGGCCTGCAGTAGAAGAAAACAACAAAGGAAAATACACAGGAAACTTGTCCAAGCTAGTCCTGGAACCACAGTTAAAATCATGAGTGTCTTAAAGTGGCATGATATTAATGAAACCCCAAAACATCATCCATAACTACTTCCAGGATGTTAGTCTGTTGTGCCTTTCCATACTTCGCCAGTGTAGTAGCATACCATACTTTACATGTGATTTCTAAGCTTAGTTCTTTATGTTGACATTGATTCTTTTATAGATAGCTTGTAAAACAGTGAAAATGTAATGCCAAGTAAGTTTGCAAGTTACCTAAAAAATAATCCACATTAGTGGTTTGAAATGACAATAGATGTAGTAACAGTGTGTACTGGTCTACAAATAAGGGTTGGTAGAGGCTGTTAATAACCTTAAGCAATATTGCATACTAAATAAGAGGTTGATTTGCTCTTCAGAACCTTAGGTTTGTGGGAATATACATATACTAATGGGAGTATACATTCTACTGATTACAACTCAAACGCCCATGGTTGCACAAGTAAATATAATTGCAAGCTCTATAAAGTAGGTTGTAATTTTGCTGATAAAACAGATTGCCAATATAATCTGATTAAAGGATATATTCATATTAGAAAATAGATTTGTGAATCCTTTACTTTTTGTATTTCATAACTGTTTTGTTTCTAGATTGTTTTTTATTTGCTAAAAAAAAAGTCAGAAAAGCAAGGGATGCACACAGGAAAAAAAGAACAGATTTTTTTTCAGACTATAGAATACATTGTAGAGGCAACTTTTGAGCTTAATGTTCAAATAATATGTATGAAAATTTATATTACTTCCTACGCAAAGGCAATAATAAATTATTTGAGAATTGCAACATTCCTTGACTTATATATAACACTTACTAATTATAGTAAAAATTGGGGGAATCTAAAGAATTTTAAAATGTATCTTTTAAAGAAGTATATGTGCATTTCTATTTTCTGTGTCAGGAGATCAGGGGAGGATGCTGGATGCCCTAGAAACGGAGTCACAGATGGTTGTGAACCACCATGTAGGTGTCTGAACTGAACCTAGATACAGCTGGTACTCTTAACTGCTGAGCCATCTCTCTTCAGCACCAAAATGCATCTTTTGAAAAACTGTTTGGGTCTATATTATAGGATTAAAAACAAACCTCGGTGTGGTGGCTCACACCTATGATCCCTGCACTCAGGAGGTGGAGACAGGAAGATTGTCATGAGTTAGCATAGTGAGTTCCAGGCCTGCCTAGGACATGTAATGAGATATTATCTCCTTCTATAGAAAACACCAAAATGTAAAAATAGCAAAACAATAATACAGAGTTTTTGGGTGTAGAATAGTGAAGAAACACTGACATTTGTTTTAGTGCTAGAATATATAAGTTACATGCTCACAAACTTGTATATACATAAGCATATATTCATTACATATATATGCATATATGTGTGTGTATATATATATGTATAACATATATGTATAGACATATCTCTTATCTCCCATAAAGTCTTAAAAACCATGAGGCAGCAGTATAATAGTGATAATAATTTTGGAGGCTAGAAAGCAAATGGGTACATGTTAACAACTGAATAGATCTAAAGATTTTGAATGATCACCTGGCAGTTTACAAAGCTGAGAAGCAATGTAACTTCACTCTATGAAATAAATACTTGATGTAGTCAAGAATGACACATAGGACACCTAACAGGTTCATGAGGGAATGCAATGAAGAGAAGTGGACTGTGGTTGTTTAGCAGATTATAGATTGGTGCCCTCAAGGTTGGGCTGATTGTGTCTGATTTACTCTGGAAGGTAACAGCAGTTTTGTCCTTTGTTTTGTTTTGTTTTTTTGGTTTTTTTCCTTCAAAAGTTCCTGCTAAGAGAAGTAGGAGGCACAGTTGGGAGTATAGAAATGAGAGACAGGATGGGGATTGCCCTTATCCATACCAAATTCTGGTGCTTATACTCTCAGAAGCATCAAATTGGTCCAGAGATTCTGGAAGCTTCATGTGCAAAGAAACATGTCTGAAGTACTTGACCGACATGAAAGACTTAAATAAATTAAGAGCAAGTGAGGAAGCCTAAAAACTATCCCACCCAGATTCTTCTAGAGGGATGTGATCAAGTAATACATCATCCAAAGACACAATGGACAGTGAAACAGGGAGTTATTAACAATTATATCAGGGCTAAATAGGAGTGTCCCAGTCTGACCAGGATTTGGGCCACTGTAACACGGAGTGACACTCAACGTCATCCGCAAGACCTTGTTACTTTTAGTAATCACACATGGCCAATAATGCCAGGAATTTAAAGAAAACTCTGAAAACCACAACAGAAAACAAAACAAAGAGAACAATAAAGGAACCTCAAGTAAACTATAGAAGGCAAAATCATGACCAGATAATTGAAAAGAAATAGTTGTCAGCATGCCAGTGAAGACTCAGCAAACAGCCTAGGCCAAGGTGTGCTATCCTGGAAATGGGGTCTATTTCAGTTACCTTCCCTGTTATAACAAATTTCCTGATGGATGGAACTTAAGGGACAGAGGTTTAATTGGATCCAGAGTTCAGGATGGTAGTTCTTCATGGTGGGAAATTCATAGCAGCAGGATATTGAGGAAGCTGGTATCACAGTCTGAAAGCAGGCAGTGGTGGATGGATGCTTGAGCTCAGATCACTTTATCCTATTTGCATTCAGAGATCCCAGCCCAGAGAGGGAACTGTGCTACCCATAGGGGGCTGGTCGGCTCACATAGACAGTCCACAAGAGCTCGCCCAGCCTAGATACTAGCTCACAGGTGTGCCTGAAAGCTTGTCATCTGGGGGGTTGTAGAGCTTATTAAGCAGATGATGAACACTATCCATCAACATGGCATTATGGCAAAGGAAAGATTTTTCTTAGTTTCAAAGAGATGGATAGGTCTTATCGAAGGACTAAGAAATGACTGCAAGACACACCATTTATGACTCGGAGAGTGAGATCAGAATAGAGACACTATGAGAAAAGGGAAGCATGGTTTCCAATATGGGAAAAATGAGGCAATT
Source organism: Cricetiscus sungorus (assembly GCA_030556225.1). Classification (NCBI taxonomy): domain Eukaryota; kingdom Metazoa; phylum Chordata; class Mammalia; order Rodentia; family Cricetidae; genus Cricetiscus; species Cricetiscus sungorus. The sequence goes on from JANBXA010000031.1 coordinate 27,817,281, forward strand.
CTGTAATAAAGAAACATGAACACATGCATGAAAATTTCATGTTGGTGGTCTGTCCTAGGTAGAGAGGGCAACCGTTTAGCATGCAGTGATGTGAAACATCTGTAGACCTCCACGGTGACTTTCTAGTCTGGAAACCTGAGAACAGAATGTTACAGGTGGCATTCTATGTTTGCTGTGCCTTGGCAATGTCCTAACTCACTTCCTAGAAAAGCTGCTTAAACTTTGAAACCACGCTCTCTTAACTCTCAAGCCAAGGGCAACAAGAAGTGAGTTTAGAAGCAGAGTGAACAGAGCAGACAAAGATAGGAGTTTAGCATAGATGTTGTTTGAATTGGTTATGAGAATCTCATACCTTGCCCTCTGGTGTGCTCACCTCTAGTCTCCCCATGTCTGTCCTCATCCCTAGTGACCTCCAATGCACACACACACACACACACACACACACACACACACACACACACACACACACACACACAAGCAATACATTTTGTGTTGTTCATATACTAACTCCTAGTGGCCAGTCCTAGAAGGGAAGGTGAGCCTTTCTCCACCTACACGCCAGCCAGGAGCCATCCAGTGGAGAGCCTTGCAGCCCAGCAGTGGCAAGGGGCAAGGTCAGCTCTCCAGGGCACCATACTATGACCACAAGGGGCAGAACCAGCTCTCCCAAGAGTGGTTAGTGTTTAGACACATTTTTACCTGTGACAAGCAGACATGACTAATCTCAGCTTTTGATACTGATTTTGGTTCTTCAATATAAGTAAAAGTAAAATATGAGATTAATTATTATGTGGAGAGAGTTTTTCCTAATGAACTCCTGTGTACAGAAATGTGACAAGCATTATTTTGACAACTCTATCCTCTGGGACATCGTTTCTAGTTCCCTTTTTGACCATTGCCAAGACAAATAGCAAATGTTCATATGGCAAATTTTATGGTTTATATTTATTTTGTGACTTGAAATAGTCACCTCCTAGGCTCACTTAGTCCTGTGTACATTATTTAACTTTTCTGATTGGAGAATTAGATAAAATTCAGCATCTATATTAAGCTTCCCCTCCAAAAAATGTTTCTGGGTTATCTGCTATGAAAGTCTATTAACTCAGAAAGAATGAAAAGTAAACTATAAAACTGAAAAACCCTAGAAGAAAAGAACCCCAGTCATCCATGTTGTTTAGCTGGGAGAGAAAAAGAAAAAATGTTTGGCTTAAAAGTATGAGCTTATTCCTAAAGAGGCTGGATTTTTACGATAACAAAAGAATGAACAGGCCTGAACCGCATTTCCCAGGGTCATTTTTTTTTCCATTTAATTCACCCCATTGAACATTTGATTACTGTAGGCTGAACAAGAGATTAAGGCTCCAAACATCAGAGGAAATGAAACAGTCATCTCTGGTGGTAGACAACGGGAGGCCACCCTCAGATTCTGAAGGGAGAAACTTCACAAAGGGTATACATTTAAACTATTGTGTGGCCACGTTGTGTAGAAATATTCCGGTACAGTTAACGTTCCATCTGGGTCTCGTTTTAGAGGCTCTCATAGACTCCGAAGCTGTCTGACCTTGTTTTATTTCTACATGATCTGGCCTGTGGTGTGGGTCTCAAAGTCCATTTTAAGGTTTTCCTGTCCCTTTCTTGACTTCAAGTTTGAAAACCGTTTGAGAACTTTTGTAGTATTAACCTATCACCATGACTGACACACAATGAAGAGATTTCAAAGAAAGCCTGGCGGGTAGGAGCCATGTATAGAATACGGGAGAATCGGAAAGAAAGTGTTCGGTGAGAGTGGCAATCAGTCAGAAGAAGAGTCCTTCCCTGGCTGTGTTTGATCAGTGAGTTGCTTCCCGGATTTTCAATTGAGGCTGTGTGAACAGAATTGAATTCAAAGATTTATACTGATTGTGAGGAAACTGGAAAAGCTGAGCGCGAGAGGCGGGAGTTGCTGAGTGATTGCAAAGGTTTATTACAAAGACGGCTCATGAGAGGTCGACAAAGAGGAGAAGATGTGGTGGAGGGAAGACAGAGCTGAGAGGGCCTGCACATAGGTTAACTATTGAGGAGGTAAACTAGGTTAGGAGACAGGAAAGGAAAGTACCTTTGGAAAGATTAGAAGACAGTTGGGGAAGGTATACAATGGAAGTCAGTGTGTGGGGCTTGTATTCGGGATACACACACACACACACACACACACACACACACACACACACACACAGAGGCAGGGACAGGGATACAAACACACACACACACACACAGAGGCAGGGGCAGGGACACACACACGCAGAGAGGGAGAGAGAGGGGGAGAGAGAGAGAGAGAGAGAGAGAGAGAGAGAGAGAGAGAGAGAGAGAGAGAGAGAGAGAGAGAGAGAGAGAGAGAGAGAGAGAGAGAGGAGGGGCAGGAATAGGGAGAAAGGAATACTAACAGGAACATGAAGGGATTAAGAGCTCATGAAGTCCAAAGCTCCCTTACACAGAACAGAATTTCGTGGCCTTATTTCTAGCTACTTCCTTAAATATAGATGATCCTGTAATATTCTCAAACAAGGTAGTATCCAGGTCAGGTTAAGGATAACTTTCTGCAAAATCAGCCAAGTATTAAGGATCAAGTTTAAAGACCATCCTGAAGATCGGACTAACATGTTAAGAAACAATTGACAGGAGATTCTTTGATAAATAAACACAGACATGGTTGAGGGAAATTCTACAGTGGTGGCCTGCCCTAAATACAGAGAGTACATTCAAAGTCAGGGTGTGTATGAGTTATCCTAGAATGCCCTCAGAAAATTGCACATGGGGAAATTCTTCTAGATTAATTATGAATTAAAACTGGTAACAGTTACTTTATTGTTCCTGTGCTGATTTCATTTAAATGTGTTCTCTGATTAAAAACCCCAAGGCATTGGTGGGACAATTAAGAAGTAAATAGTTTATAGTCAACATATTGCCCAAGCCATAGATAATGAGTTAGGAAGCTTTGATGATGATGACGAAGAGATGCTAATAAGAAATTGCTCGTTTCAGAAAATACGTTCGTTCCAGATTGTAGCACAGATCCCAAGTGAATACTGTTGTTTATATGTACATGTGAGCTTGCACACTCATGCACACACTCATACACATACACACACATGAACACACTCTGACACACACATTCACACACATATTAACTACAGACTATTTCTAAGCACATCAGCCTGGATAAACAGCCAGGGCCCATGGTTGACAATGCACATGGTCTAGGACTTAACTTCTCTCACCTTTAATGATAAAACCAAGAAAATAATTGTAATTTTAGCTACCTTGTGGTTTTTATGAGTCACTGGAATATTTATGTATGATGTTCTAAAGGTGTTCTAACATCTCCTTTGTCCTTAACATCAATCTATATGTGTATGTATGCATGTATCTATTTATTTATCTTTCTTTTTATCATCTATCTATCTATATGTAAACATAAAATTTAAAAAAAATCATTATCATAAATTTCCCGATATGTTATTTATTCTTCGTTGAAGCAGTTAATCTTTGTTTTATGTATAATCAAACCTTTTCATCAAGGAATATGTTAAGATTACAAGACGACACACCTATTAAACATAATACTTTATAAGCTTTCTGTGCGCCAAACACACAGAAAGGAGGGTATGTTCTAGAATTTGAAACAATATACAGAGGGACATAGTAAGATGTCTCAGACCTTAGGCAGTACTGTCACTGGGTGAGTGTGCCCTTTGGGATGTCCTCTTTTCAAAGGTGAATGGGAACTCCAAATATGATAGAATAGACTCCAAGGACTGGTCACTAGTCCAGGTGAAGAATTTGCAGATAAAATCGGATGTCAGAGTAAGCCAAGTGAGCAACTGTCCTGTTAAACCCTACAGCGTGTGTGCTAGTGAAGGGTTAGCATATCAGCCTTCCTGCCTGGCTCAGAGCTAGGTCCTCCACCAATGACCATGAAGGAAACAGGACCATGGACCTTAAAACCATGAATAATCAACTCTCCCAGAAGCTTCAAATAAAAAAAAATCTAAACCTTAGAGGAAACCAGAGCCCTAGTAGACTTTTGGGTCTCTAGTGTCCTCAGAATGTGCAAAGTGTATCTAGCTCACCTGTGCCAGACAATCGCATAGTCATGGAGAGTTGTTGCTACTGCAAGCTTCTAAGGAGACAGGTGATTCAGGAAAGAAGAAAGGTAAGGAGGTTTGAGATGAGACGGTATGCACAGGTTTGTGAGGGTTGTCATTAGAAGCCACATCTGTCACCCCAGTGACTCATCACCCCATCCCCTGTCCACATTGCACCATGAAAATATGTGAGAAGCACAACAAAGTCAAAGAAAACAATATTCTCAGTGCCACTGCATAGGGACTTGAGCAAGAAGATCTCTATAAATATTAGATTAAAAAGACATGGACAGCTTTTACCATTATAGACCATAATAGAATTTGATTAGCTAAATCCCTTTATAAAGCAAAAATTATGTAAACAAGCTTAATGGCTTTTTGATAAAACTACCAAGCCATTGGTATGAAGAATGCAAGAGGTGTTTTTCTTTCTTTTTTTCTTTTTTCTTTTGTTTCATTTTCTTTTCTTTTTTCTTTTTCTTTTTTTGACTTAAAGCCTTATGCACAGAGCACAGATGTTTCTTATTCAAATTTTTTTTTATAAAAGGAGTTTAATATAGAGACTGGGGAGATGGTTCAGTGAGTAAAAGGCCTGCGCAAACCTGACAATCTGCATTCAGATCCCTAGAATCCATTAAAAACTGGACCCAACAGCACAACCACCCATGATCCCAGCATACCTCTCTAGAGGCTGATAGGTCAGGCAGCCTGGTTAGTGCAAGGAGTCCCTGTCTCAAAGAGGGTGATGCGCAACCTGGATTCGAGGATAAAACCTCAAGGAAAACAGACTGGTGACTTTATTTAGAAGGGACTTGTTGAAAACATCACTCCTTCATGTCAACTCCTCAGCACTGGAAGGGATGAAGTTCAACTGTGGGCTTCTTCCATGTGTCTGTGTAGCGTCTATTGATTACCCATTCCTTCTGGGTTTGGCATAGTTCTAGAGTCCTAGCAGGTATTATTTGCCACACTTCTGTTATAGCACCATATCCAGTGCGTACTTTACAAGTGATTTACAAAATCACTCTTCTGTCCTCCACACTGAAATCGTCGTCTAGAATCTTGACCATTATTTCAGTCCCTCTAAATACTGTTGGATACTTTTCCTTCCTCTTTTACTGTGCCTATGTGCCTATGTGGGCCCACATACATACTCATACATGCCATACAATCTTGCCTGCTTATCTGCTGTGACCCTTCCTGTCCCCCTGCCTGTTAGCCCTTCTCTCAGGCTTACTAAGCCGCTGGGAGTTTAGTTCTTTATAATGAAGCCCTTTCATGCTGTAGGGCATTGATTTGTGGGGTTCTTTTTTCCCCCTTACCTTTTTAGCACCTTATCTTCTTTTATGTCTTAAGGTTTGTATAGCAAGAATAATTTCTCCAGACATGGAGTGATATATCTAGACTTTATAGGCTATCTCAGCCTACCACCACTACCTTGGCTTTACAACATTTTCTGGATATGGAGCAGCACAAGTGAACCTTCATGGTATTTCACTTGGTGATGGCAATCCTGTCTAAATACCATATAGAACATGGCACTCCTAGAATGTTCGGTGAGTGACAAAGAGCTAAATGACATTTTTAGAGTTATTGGGCATGCTCAAAAACCTGTAAGTCAAGATTCTTCAAGCATTCTTGGACACACCAGTCTTCATAACTATCAAGTTCAGAGAGTTATATTGTTCTTACTGTTCAGACTGTGCCAGGATCCTTGGGTTGCATCCTTATGACTGTCTAACATGGAGATATGGGTAAGGTGGAATTTGTAGTTCTGATGAACATCGTGCTTCAATGCCCAGCAAAGCATCCTTCCCCACACAAAACCTGTCCTTCCTTTTGTGTGTGAGGGTTGTAAGCATCATGCTTTGGTTTGCAGTGTCTCTTCCTAAATGCCGATGGAAAGTGAAATCTCAGTAGGAATGTCTTACGGTTAACATTTGAACTTCATTGTGCCATAAACTTAATAGGAGAAATCAGGGTCAAGATACACGAAGTTCTCACGAACTATGTGCAAGCTCTAGTAAGATTAAAATGAAGTTCAAGAAGAAAGGGCCAGAGGTCATTGGCAAGTCAGCCATTAGAACAGTTAGCTAAAACTTTCTATAAGCTGATCCCTCTCTGGTGGCCCCAGAGTCCTTGGTGCAGGAGGGAGTTTAGGAGACACTAATTCCCATTTGTGGTCTTCTCTACGGGGCTCCCACGCTGAGTTCATGCCCAGCTCTTGCCTTTCTCCCTTCCACTCTGCATCATGATATTGTGGAAATTTCTCCACTGAGTCCTTGCTGCCCATGGTGCTATTGGCAGTTTCAAGTTTTAGTGGTAGGATCCCATTTCCACTTGGAATCCTTAGACACTTGTTAGGGAATAAAAGACAGGCAGAACTCCACAAATGACTCTGAAACATAGATCTAGGGATCACTGTTTTCAAATAGATTTCAACTGCAATCTTTTTAGAACAGTATGGACAAATTACTTAATTCTTGGAACTTTGAGAAATAGGAATATCTTACCTAATTCGTTCTCATTGGCCTAGTATGCTGAAAATTGTCTGGGGATTCTATTACTTTATTTGTACAATAATGGTGGTTGTAGGCAGTTGCATCACTACCAAGTAGTCTACTTGGTAGACAAAAGTATGGAAGTTTAGAGAAATTAGTGAAGTTAGTTAAGGCACCTATGATTATACAGCTGGTATGGAGTCAGAACACAAACACTGTTACTATCATGAAGAACTTATGGTATGTAAGAAGATGTTATAGCAGTTGCATGTAGCCATCAACATACTACTATGTAGATCATGTATTGCCATTATCCTTCAGTATCCTAAGACTCAGGAATTTACATTAAGTTCTGCTCATCTCCTGGAGCCAATAATGGTGAATGGCTCAAAGCTTTTTGGATTTTTGGAGTATAATATACTGACAAATATCTATTAGAAATTTCTCTCCCATCCTAGAGAGTTGTACATCATATACTCTGCTTTGGGAGCTTGCAAGAATCTACAATCTCATTTCCGTGACCTGAAATTTAATATGGATTTGAAGAAAAATCAAGATTTCTTCCTAAATAAATTTCATGAAAGCTTTGTGTAATCTTTGCAATTTCCAGAAAGGGATCTGAGTAAACAGAGGGTGCCCTTCTACAGAAAACGGAGGAAGGTCAGCAATGGCTCACAAGCCTTCTCCAAATATTGGAAAGGGGAGACTGGGCAGCGATACATTTGCCCAGCCTAGGATGGTAAGTGAAATGACTTCACATGCCACTTCTTCTTGTGAACTTAAACTCTGAAATTTTGCTGTTTGGTTTTTCCTTTACATGTTGATTTGTCCTTAAAAATATTAACTATCCCATGTTTAACTCAAAGAAAGACTATTTTTAAATACTTATCTTATGCATATGAGTATGTGTATATATATACAAATTGTGTGCCTGGGTACCTATCTATGGAGGTTAGAACATCATATCTCTTGGAAGTGGAATTAGAGACAGTTATAAGCTGTCCTGTAGGTGCTGAGGACTAAACTGAGGTCCTTTACAAGAGCAGCAAGCATTCTTAACTGCTGAGCCATGCCTCTAGCTCCCAAAAGCAGATTTTAAGAAATTGCTGTTTGTTTAGTTGGGCATATGTTTTGGTTAACAAGCCCAACAAAATTTAACTTCTCAGAAAGTATGATGAGAATACAGCACCAGAGAAACAAACAGTCCAGGGAACTGTTTTCTCTACATATTGAAAAGCCATCTTCATGAAACATAAATGTGACATAGTTACCTGTCATGTTGCAATAAACCTTCAGAGGCCCCAGAGGTCCACTGCCATCAGGATCTATCCAGTAGTAATTTGATGTCTGGCCAAGGTGTTTGTATGCTTCACAGGAGGGCTCGTAGATGGCTGAAATGAAATATCCCAAATGAGCATAGCACAAAATAAATGTCTCCCAAGCTCAAAGCACCATTCACATGCCCAATGCTGGCAGACTGTTCTGTAGAACAGTTCTTTTTAGAATAAACACTCATTTTCTCCAAACTTAAATTCTTGACTTAGCTTTTTATTTGTAAGCATTTCTGACCCCTAAAACTACTTATATGACATTATTGCTAGGAAAAAGATAGACCCAGTCAGTAAATTATTAAAAAATACATGTAATATGTGTTTTTATGGACCTCACAGTCCTTTAAATCATACTTATTTGTAGCTTACTATAAGGTACATTATTTTTAAAGATTATAAATAGTTTGAACTATCAACTAAGGTAAAGGAGGTTTTGCTCTCAGTTTTTATGTCACGAATATAAATTTCTTATAAATTATATGTAATTTATAATCTTCTGGTGTCCCAGGCGAAAGGAAAGCTAGTTTCCTGATTAAGTTTCTTACAGGTGCTTTAATTATATCTCATTCAGTTTGCACAGAGAGCCTGCATTTGCATAATTAAATTATAGGTTCTTTTCCATTGTTTCTCTTTTACTTTCCATGTCTGTGACACGTTTTTCTTTTCTTGAAAAGGCTGCACCTGTTTCAGAAGTATAAAATGGACATTTACATATCTCCTTGGTTGTCTGACTCTCAGAAAAGCTATTAAGTAAAGTTTTTTTTCTTTCCTTCAGCAACTTCAAAGTGACATTTATGAAAAATACAAATAATCTTGGTACAGGATGAAAAAATATTCTTAGCGAAAATCTGTTTACCTGGAGCATCAACCTGGAAAGATTTCACAAAGAACTCTTGCACAATGCTCCTAGGATCTATTATGTGTTAAATTAGGAAATAGGCATCCTCTATCTTATCTTGTAGCAAGTTTTCCTGCCCCTCTTCAGCTACCTGTGGCTCCCTCTATCTAAGGATGGTAGAAGTTAAACTCTCTTTTGTTTTACCAATGTTATCACACTCAGTCAAATGCTTCCACAATTCTCTGATTGACTTGTCTTCCCTTCTTCCCTTCCTTCCTTCTTTCTGCAAAGATCTAATGCAAAGGGTCTCTGCCATGTGTCACACTGTATACCTTTCTATGCAAATCTAGCTGGACACAACCCAGATTCAAGACCTTTCCAGTAGGATTTGTTTGTTGATTTTATGGGTATTGCTTATGCTTCAAGTGCTGCTGGAAAGAGCATGTGGCTAGAAAAGTAAGCAGAACCCATTAATCTCTGCCCCAGGGTAACCATTAATAGGCCCACTTTCAATCTCTTAAGTGTCTACAAAATAAACTACATGTTTTCTCTAATTGTGGATGCCATGCTAAGTAAAATGCTGTAATGAAAGGCCAGGGAAAAGATTTTTTTTCAAACGTCCAGCAGGAAGATGCTATAATTATATGCAGGCTTCAAAATGAAAACTCCATGTAGTAAATGGTAGGTTGTAGAGGAATATCAGACTATTGTTGTTATTGGCTGGTTGAATGATAACTGACAGTTGAAGTAAAGCAATGTGTCAAAGGATAAAGTTGGCAGGACAAGGTGAGGCAGTCAGTAGCACAGACACTGAGATTAACTGTTGATAAAAGGGACTTGCTGAAAGTGAGAAGCTTCTGTAAGGCAAAGGACACAGTCACCAAGACAAAAGGACAGCCTGCAGAATGTGAAACAATCTTCACCAACCCCACATCTGACAGAGGGCTGATCTCCAAAATATACAAAGAACTCAAGAAATTAGACACCAAAATACCAAGGAATCCAACTAAAAAGGGGATATAGATCTAAATAGAGAATTCTCAACAAAGAAATCTCAAATCTCAGAAAGGCACTTAAGGAATTGTTCTTCAACCTTAGCCATCAGGGAAATGCCTTTGGATGTGGGAAATTCTGGTAACCAAGAAGCCCTTTTTTGTTTTGTTTTGTCTTCGGATTCTAATAATCATTCTGTTTGTCTTTAGCCTACAACAAACAGGCTGTTGTTGGTTCATCAACACACACAGAAGCCAAGGGCTTTGCAAACCTTTGCATGTGTGAAGATCACAGAGAGCTGGGGGCTCTGACCTCACTGTGAGGAGTCTGCCTGGGCAGAGAATTTGCTACTGTGAGAGGCTCCAGAGTGACTTGGCACTGCAGTCTTCAGACTGCATCCTGTGAAACATGGATCTAATCTTGAGGCAATCAGAACTCAGGAAGCATGCCCTGGTTTTTTGTTTGTTTGTTTGTTTGTTTTGTTTTTTTTTCTTTTCTCTTCTTTTCTTTTAATTAGGAAGAAGCTTGTTTTATATGTCAATCCCAGTTCACTCTCTCTCCCCTCCTCCCCTGCCCCCACCAACTTCTTATTCCATCCCCTCAAGGAGGGTGAAGCCTTCCATGGGGGATCATCAAAGTCTGTCACATCATTTGGAGCAGGGCCTTGGCCCTCCCCCATGTGGTTAGGCTGAGAGAGTGTCCCTCCGTAGGGAATGGACTCCCAGAGTCCATTCACAGTCTAGGGATAAAAACTGATCCACTACCAGAGGCCTTATATATTGCCTAGGTTTCCTAACTGAGACCCCAGTTCAGCAGGACTGGTTCCGTCCTATGCTGGTTTCCCAGCTATCAGTGTGGGGATCCATGAGCTCCCCCTTGTTAAGGTCAGCAGTTTCTGTGGGTTTCTCCAGCCTGGTCTTGACCCCTTTGCTCATCACTCCTCCCTCTCTGCAACTGGATTCCAGGAGTTTATCTCAGTGTTAGCTGTGAGTGTCTGCTTTGGCTTCCATCAGCTGCTGGATACAGGCTCTAGGATGGCTATAAGCTAGTCATCAATCTCATTATCCAGAAAGGGCATTTAAGGTAGTCTCTCCACTATTGCTTAGATTGTTAAATGGGGTCATCCTTGTAGATCTCTGGACATTTTCCTAATGCCAGATTTCTCTTAAATCTATAATGGCTCCCTCTGTTATGGTATCTCTTTTCTCCTCCTCTATTCTTCCTCTACTCAATCTTCCTGCTCCCTCCTGTTTTTTTTTTTTTTTTTGTTTGTTTGTTTGTTTTGTTTTGTTTTTTTTTTTTCATTTGTACCTGAGTACAGCAAATTTAGGTCATCAGTAGGCAATATCATAAAATTTAAATACAGTGGGTGGGGGGCATCTTACACTTCTCTGGGTGATAAATAGGCATGAAACACAAAGCTATAAATAAAATCATGCCAAATATCTACATGTATGACTGCCCCGAAAAAAAAAATTTGAAGGAAATATTGTAGCTGCCTTTGAGCAACAAGATTAAAGGGATCTTATAACTTTTCTGCATTTCAAAAATTATTTAGGAATATGTATCTGTTAGTCTAAGCAGATGTGGGTGTGGTGGAGGCCTATCTCTGCACGTGTGTGGAGTGTATATGCCTTTGTACGTGCAACAGGAGGCCAGACACTGACATCACTCTCTGCATTTGTTTGTTTCTTTACTGAATAGCAAGGGTATTTCACTGAAACTGTAGTTTGTCAGTTCAGCTAGACTAGCTTTCTCCAGCACTGGAATTACAGGCATGTTGAGCCACTATATCTAGTCTTTTACATGGGTTCTGGGATCCAAACTCAAGCAAGCACACCACCCACTAAGCCATCTCCCCAGGCCTCATGCATCCGTTATTTTTTCATTTAAAATTACACTTTAAAGATGTCCATCTAGATTCACGACACTGAGATAAAATGTTCAATAGCTGTGATGCAGTAAGCTTTTTATTAATTTTATAATCTCTATAAGTAATTAAGACATTTTCATTCAAACCTTCCTGTCATTTTCTGCTGAAACTCCTCCTTCATCTTGAATTGTTCCCAAGTATACATACAGACAGTAATACCTCCTTAATGTGGGGGTCAAATGAAACCATACCCTCTGTAAACTAAAGAGCATGGTGCTTAGTTAGATTGTGCCAAGAATAAGCAAATAAGAACGTTTAGGTGGCAAGTCTCAGCTTGTGAGCTCTGTTCCAGTCCAGTCCCAGGTGGGTCAGATTAATTTTGCCGATCAAACTTCAGGAGGCAACAAAGCATGGGGCTAAGGAAGCAGCCACTGCAGGGAAAGCAGCAGCCAAGGCATCATCAATAATCAATGCTGCAAACAGACTGGAGGAACAGGAAGGTAATGGGGCTGATGGCAAAACAAATAGACTCATCAAGTCTACCGATCTATCGGGGAAGTAATTTTTCTCTGTTGTAACTCCACGTGCCAAGTAAAAGGTCTCATATTATTCTATGTATTCATAAATAAATCTCAGTTGTTCAGAAAAAGAATGACTATTAAGCGCATCAGATGGAATTTTTAAAGCATGGGGGAAATCTGACAGAGACGAGTCCCAAGTATCATATTCATTTTCCTAGAACAATGGGTGTTACAGACATCTTTCTGCAACACCATATTGTATGTAGTGGACGGTGATGAAGAGATTCCTCATTAGTTTCCAATAGCTTATGAAACAGATGGCCACTTACTGACGTGATGATGTTACACTAATTCATTACCTCAAATGCTAGAGATAACAGTACAGCTGATAATAATGATGTGTCCCTGGCCACAGGATCGCAATGAGGTCCACTGGGCTACATTCATGACACTGGCAGGGACTCTCTGATTATTCAATGGGAAGGCTCTATCTCCTTGATTTTTTTCCAGTTTCCAGAGGCTGGGAACACTCCTTGGTGCAATATTTCCATGATGATTAACACTGACTGTCACCTTAAGATACAGAATCACCTTGGAGACAGTTTCAGGCATACCTATGAGTAATTGTCTAGATTATCTTAGCCTCTAGGTATGCCCTGTAGGCTCCTATGTTAAACACTGCCTAGATTAGGTTAATTAAAGTGGGAGGACCCACTTCAATAGCAGGTGGCACCATACCACAGGTTATGATCCTGGACTGTAGAAAAATTAGAAAGGAGTTGCACACAGGCATTTATCCCTCTACTTTGTGACTGCAGACATAAGCTCTGCTTAAGGTGTTAGACTGTAATCTCCAACCTTGAGCTAAAGCAAATCCTTTCTCCCTTAACTTTGCTTCCTGTCAGGTATTTTGTCACAGTCCCTTTCTGTGTCTTCTCAGCCATTGTCTCCAGGTGGAGACAATGCTACCTCCTGCCAGCTCTTCCTTTTGCTGTCTCACCAATTCTCCAGCTGTTTCAAGCAGCCCCTTGATAAGTACTGCTCAAATAACCAAGGGAGACCTCCAGAAAGCCCCTTACAAAGCCTCTTGGGCATAGGAGGTAATTTCATCATAGGTTCCAGACATCTGAACTCAGTCATCTTGAAGTAGAGGGAGCATTGTTCTTTCAAGCACAATTGTTATGCCTTGAACATGAAATGTCTCCCATGTGTTTAATTGCTTGACTACAAGCTCATAGCCTTACTTGGAGAAATCATAGAACTTTTAGGACTAACTGGATGAAATGAGTCACTGGGGACAAATCTTAGGGTTTTCCCTCTGGTCCTTCGAGTAGCCAGATCTCTCCTCTTCATGTGATTGGCAGCCATAGCCATTTGCTGCTCCTAGTGCCTTTTCTTCTCCACTCTGGGGGACTGAGTCCCTCAAACCTTCAGCCACAACAAGCACACCTTATTAAGCTTCCTTTTTAAGGCATTTGTTTTCAGGATGACATCTGAAGAGCAACTTTTACTAAGCCACCAACTTGTTCTCAGTGAAAGAAAATACCAACTCCCCCTACCCCCGCCAAACATTAAGTAAAACAATAAAGAAAAAATATATGCACAAAGTTCAAGCTTTGTTTTGAACATTAAAGGTCCACAAGTCACTGCAGGTTATAGCCATCTGTGGAATCGTGAACAAGCACATCCTTTGTTCGTTCAGCCCTAGCCAAGGACAAACAGGGACAACAGCTGTTAAGGCCTCAGATGTGGCAAGAGCCTGAGCAGGATTGGCCAGGAGGATGGCAAAAAAGTTACGCACACTGTTAATTGATGCTGCTTCACTGACTACAGCATTGGGTCCCACAAAAGAGCAAGGACAGCTGATCCACCCCTGAGACAAATGAGCCAAGCAGGCTCTGACTCCTTCACTCAGACGCATACTGTGAGACCAGCGGTTGGGCATGTGACACACTTCTTTGCTGTTACTACTTTGAAAATTGTGCAGATCACTGAAAGTAGGCAAGGATTAAAAAAATGTTAAGAAAGTAATCATGGGTCTGGGGCGCACCCAGCCATACAGGTTTGCTGTGGAATGTTATGAAACAAGATTTCCTGGTTCGAAAGGTTAGGATACAACCCATTTCTGACAAGATTTGATGGAACGCTAGAATACTGGTTGAAGGGAGGGAGGTTGGTGAAACAACTTGATTCATTTGCTTCTAAGACATGACATTTTGAATATCCATAGTCTGTGGACTCTCTTAGTTTCCCACTGTCTGATGTCAGGGTGGTCACAAGCTTACTATACACTATACAGGGAACTGGTCCAAAGGTTCTGAAAAGAGAGAATTGTGTTATTCCTACATGAATAAAAACTCTTGTGAAGATAACTATTGAGGTTTGTGTACAGCCAAGATAACGACCTTGACTCCTCTCTCCATGCAGATTCTATAATTCTAGGGCCATGCAATTATTTTTAATTAGCACAATGTGAGCTTCACAATAGCTAAGTCCCTATTAACACTTCAATATTAACCTCATATGTTCTCTGTCTCTTTGGATCTTGTTTTTTAAGCCTTAAATGATGCCTTGAGTAAACTACATTATTTCCCCCAGGAGCTATTTTCCCATTATTTCCATATGCTGAAGATGATGGTAGAGTTGTGGAGTCATGCATATACATTTTGCATGCTAATATTTAATTATGATTTCTTTCAATAAATATTTCTGTAGGAGATGTTATTCATGTTATCCCTTTAATGGATCAATTCTCCCATCCATGTCTCAGAGGGAAGGAAAAATTTAAAGGAAAATATAAGAAAAAGAAGAAATTTTGTTTTGATTTTCTATTAAAAGAAAATAGGTTATAATTCTCTTACTTAATATGTCCTTCAGAAATTGGTTTCTTTCTTCCTTTTTTAAGCTTTATTTATTATGTATACAGTGTTCTGTCTGCATGTATACCTGTAGGCAAAAAGAGGGCACCAGATCTTAGATGGTTGTGAGCTCTTATGTGGTTCCTGGGAAATGAACTCAGAACATTTGGAAAAGCAGACAGTGCTCTTAATGGCTGAGATATCTTTCCAGTCCCAGAAACTTTTCTGAAACCAAAGTAAAATCTACTTTCACTGCCATTCTTCCTTTCCACATACCCCAACTGACTTGTACCTTTTGCTTGATTTGCCCTTCCATCATTTACAGTGGCTCTAAAGTGCTTTATAGAAAACAACAGTATATGCTTTTATGATAATGATTACAAAATAAATATCTGTCACTGTGGCTACCATCTTTCTTGATGTCATTAATATCCATTCTTGCTATTCTTCATCCCACTAAACACTGACTTGTCCTCTATTTATTTCATGACTAACCTGAATAAGTCTGATTGTATTATTTACCATTATTTTTAGAATTCAGAAGATTTAGAAGAGTGGGAGAAACAAAGCCCAGTGACAAAATGAGAAATTTATGCTTCCTTGATTACTACAAGAGAGTTCCGATACTGTCCACCATTTGCAAAGATATTGTCACTAAGTACCCATGGTGAGGCCAAGAATCTTAACTCAAAATAGTTCAGTACTTGTACATACTTCCTTTGGTGTAACTCTGTAGTAAACAGGTCCTCCCCTCTTTCTTTTTGCTAATTAAGTGATTTACCTAAACTCTATTAATGTGGTCCTCATTCTTTGTAGTGGGAAGGGAAAGAAATTGGTCATGGATTCTAGCTTATCTGTTGGATATACATGTGTAAGATTTGCTAAATGTTCCAACATATATAAATAAAAATCTCAGAAACTTAAGATGAAGGATCTGATGTCTTTATATAGGATAGACTAGAAAGAAATGGTTTTTTATGAGTGAAATCACTGCAACCTAACCTTAAATGATGAGGCGGTGTTTGTCTTAAGCACTCTTGATATGCTAGGCATCATCCCTGTCTTATGCATCCACAGGGATGTTGGACATTACCACTGTCTTACATATCCTCAGAGATGCTGAGCATCAACACTGTCCCATGTACCTTCAGAGATGCCAGGTATCACCACTATCTCCCTTTTAAGTTTGCTACAGGAATCTACTCCTCATTCTCTGTGGTTTTAACAACCATTGTCACTGTTGGCTACCACACCTATGCTTTTATCCTTGATTTCCTCTTGCCCCTAAATGCCTTTTCTCTCCATAAAGAGAGAAGTAGCTATGCTTTGAAGTTTTGCTCTCAAGGCTCTTTCAGCCACCTGCTCAGAACAGAACAATTAATTCTCTTGTCTGTGACTAGTCACCTAGGAAAAGGTAGTGTCAGGACTTGTAAATTACTTGTAAACTCCACAATGTTTGTCCACTCCATTGTCACTGAGGAAGAGGACCTTTTAGTTGTCATTGTTGGAGGGTGGTGTGGAGTAAGGCCTGAGAAAATGATTTTTGAGTAAATATTTTAAATTTATTTGTGTATGTGTTCACTTGTGTTGAGGAAAGAAAATGGGATGGAAAAATTACTGTGTGTGTTTTTTTTAAACAAAAATACAGTTAATTTAATTTTTAAAAAAATCAAACCTATATCTTATTAGAACCTGCTAATTTCAAATGCAAATTTTAGCCATTTTGAATAAAGTTATCTGGATGATTCAAATAATAAAACAGAGTTTGATTTTTTATTTATAACGTTAAAGTGTCCCACTATAATATATCCAATTTAATGAACAAGGAAGTACTACTAATTTTAAATGACAAAGCTATTGAATTCAGTAGAAAAATAAATCATTACAATTTGTGACCACTGAAACAATGTGGAATAGGTTGTTTCCCAGGGCAGAGAAGACTGTGTCTGAACTGCTATGCAAGGCAAACAAACCAAAAGGAAAACCAAATGTCCTCCTCCACAATATGAGCTTCAGAAAAGGATTTCTCAGATCAGGAGTAGGTGTTCAAGTGGGTAATATTCAAGTGTCACATTGGCTGTTTGCATAAAGTGTTTCAAATGGCCATATCTGAAGAATCTTTGACTAGCTTCTACTGTGCATTGTCTATCACTTAAGCATTGGTATAATGGCTAAGTTACAATTGCTTTGGCTAGAACTTATAGAGGTCTTTTGCATGCTGTCACAGTCTCTGTGAGGTCATATGCCTAACTGTAATGTTGTGATTTGAAGACATGGCTTTGCTGTAGTTAATTGTGGGTGTTGGGGAAGAGTTAGTTCTCTTTAAGTATGTGACCCTGGTAGGTCACAATGTCCTGGTGGATGGCCATATACTCAAGAGTGTATAGGAATCATTAAACATCCTGCTTTAGTTTTAAAATACAATGAAGATGCAAGGTTGACTAGGAATTGAGTGGGGTAGGTATATCTGGGAAGAGATGGGGGAGGAAACTGAATGTAATAAAAATACAGTATATGGAATTTTTAAAGAATGAATAAAATATGTATTAAAAGGTTTGGATGTTGACTTTAGTGTCTTTTCTCTAAGTTAAAGTAAGGCTTAAATATAAATGATGCTGTCAGCAGAAAATACTCACCAATGGATTAAAATCAAGAAATTCTGGAGAACGTCAGACATTCCTTGCTCGCAGTTTCAAATACCTTCACCTGGCCCTAATTCCTACCCATGATATTATGACTACTGTTCTTAGACTTCAGAGAGGTGTCTAAAGAATAAATGGCCATGGTAGTTCCTCATATTACCATGGAGCTCAAATGTATGAATGTATGTTTGAAAAAATGGCTCAAAGTCCAAGAAAGAAATAAAAGAATTTCTATACTGGCAGAGGTAATCGCTATTGGTCATGATTAAGAAATACAAGTTGTGTGTAGGAGGAGCATACATGAAGTCCAGGAGAATAACTGTAATGGATGTTTATGCTTCTCTATTTGTCATTAATGGTAAAGGAAAATTGGAGCATCTGTGGGTTGTCAGGCATACAAGGACCTAAATCACCTGGAGGTGAAATAAGATTCCATAGACACAACTAGTTGAATACTGACTGCCTTTAATGTGGCTTTATGACAAATTTTGCTTGATGGAAGGCATAAGTATATTTTGTATGAGTGGATTCTATCAGAGTTCCCTTATGTTCCAAGTATGGTTTTTAAATTAAGTTATTTAATTTAGAAACAATGTTATCTTACATATCAATCCCAGTTCCCATGCCCCCACCAAACCCCCATGCCACACCCCCATCCACTCCCCAGGGAGGGTGAGGCCTTCCATGGGGAATCATCAAAGTCTGTCATATCATTTGGGGAGGGCCTAGGCCCTCCTCCGTGGATCTGGACTGAGAGAGTAGCCCTCCATGGAGAATAGGCTCCCAAAGTCCATTTGTGCACTAGGGATAAATACTGGTTCCACTATTCCATAGACTGCTTACGCCCCTTAACTGGCACCCACATTCAGAAGAGTTGGCTCAGTTCAGTGCTGCTGGTTCCTTAAATATATCCTTTTGGTCACACTATTTATTATTTTTGTTCTATTGTTATTTCCAATTCCTCCTTACATTGAACCATATTCACACAGATATAGTGCCACATGCTGTCATACTTTCTTTGCTTTTGTCTCAAGGTTCATTAATGCTAGGTATAGCACCTAAGGACATTCTTTCACATAAATGACAGAAATGAAACAAAGGCAAATCTTCTGGAGCTACCACATGATACATAAGAATTAATTCCATAAATGTGACAAGTGGGCAGAATGGACACAGTGCTTCATGACGCTCCTCACATTTCCTGTGGGACTTAGTACCAACCAATATGTACCTGTGGTCATAGCCTGCTTGTCAATGTATCTTTGTATGGGATGCTTCTTTTGTAATTAATTTTCTCTGATGATTGTGCTTCCAAACAGTGAAATTAATGTTCCAAAAGATTTATTCACCCAGCTGGCCAGCCTGGGTGGGGAAACTTGTACACCAACAGGCAACCCCATCCTTTCAAGAACAATTCCATGCAGTACCAATTCCTACTGTCTCATCTGTATTTTACGGGGTCATTTACTGCATGAGTAATCTAATGGTAACCTGAACATACCCTTCTTAAAAAGAAAATAGAGCAGTATGAAAAAGGAGAAAAAAAAACATGAAAAGAACCTCTACTTAAAAAGATGAAGTATGTGACAGGTTAGGAAGCAGTCTTAAATGATAAATGGGAGTTTAGATAATTAGACTATTGTAGTGTTTGGCAGTAGCCATTGTGCTGGGGAGTTATAATTAGGTATCACCGCAGTGCTAAGGCAGTTTTGGAAATTAAGTTATCAGCAGAATTGCACTCTGCAGTCAGCTTCTCGCTCTTAAAATGTCAAAGCCCAAGTGGACTTGAGCTACCTGATGTTATAGAAAGGCTTTTGTAAAAAGAGGCATGCTGCTTGGTCACAGGCATGCCCATTATCAAAGCCAAGATGGTGTCACCCTGCTTGAGTTTTCTATTACCCAATTGGTAGCCGGATGATTTCAGCTAAGTCTCTGCTCACTAAATGGAATAACATGTTTAAGACATCTAACAGCCTTCTATTGCTTCACCCTCAGTGAACAGAGAAAGGCCAAACTCATTTCAATCATTAAGCATATTATAAGAAGAGCAGAAAATATTCTTTTAAACAGATCTATGCATTCCAAGAGCAAGCAGAACTATACTGAGGTAAACCATTTTTTTTAAATAATTCATGCTTTGCTCAGCTTACCTTATTGGATACAATTGAAAACTGGCTATATTGATTTCTTGCCCAATAAATGTTGAGACCTCATTTATCTGACGTCATTTGGGAATGAACTGCTCATAGGAGCAGAGAATTTCAGACCCGGAGAAGACCTTGGAGATTATCTAATCTAGCTCCCTCGTTGTAAATAATTATAATAATTACAACAACAACAACAGCTGCTTGAGCTCTCCCCTTGTTTCATATTCCATTCACAGTGTTTTGCAAGCTCAGTGCCATCTGGTTTTGAGAGTAATCCTGTGAGGTAGATGCTTCTCTTTTCATTTTACAGTGAAGGAAAACGAGGCTTAGGGAGATGGAAATAACAGAAGGCTACATAACCTCAAAGACACAACAGACTTGGAGATGAGCTCAAAGATCTGCTCTAAGCAACTGCATTGTTCTGAGTCACAGATGTCCTCTGGTTCACTCCTTTAAAGGCTCTTATTTGCTATGCATCTGTGACCAGACTAGACTCCAATCTCCTGTTCTTACACATCTTCTACTCATATAGATGTTTGTATATTCAAATTCTTTCCCATGAATGTACCATTTTCCTTTCTGCAAACACTAAAGCTTATTTTTATTTAAGCTTTTTAATGAAAATTGCACCAAAGTTCAGTCACCCACATCAGTCATGGATGGGATTATGCTTCAAAGCATTACACTCTCTACAGAGAATTCCAACAAATTAACTTTGCGTTTCTCCTCTTATAACCGCTAAACCCTTCCTATGTTGTCACTTGGGATGTCACACAGGTATTGTATAAATCCCAACAACATGTATTTTTGTCCTAATATAGAGAATAATTGTTGTTCACATCTGTGATAGATTTGTAACACTACAGGCAGGGTTTTCATATAGCATATAGTTGGTAGCTGACTATTTTCCAACATAGTAGAGGTGGCCAGAGGGAGTGATGTTGTGTAAGAGAAGAGATATGATGTGAATGGCTTCAAGAAAGAGAGTGTTAAGTTCTGGGGCATGACCCTATCTTAAATATCATCCAGAGAGAGGTAAGAGTTCAAAATAAGCAATTACTAAACACGTAAAATCAATAACAACTAGAGACCAAATTTTCAAATAATCGGCCAACTCGTATTTTTAAAATTTTAACTTTGATTTATTTGCCAGTATCATTGAGAGCAATTTAAAAAAGACAAGAAAATGTTATCCAAAGGATGTTTGGCTCTGATATAAGGTTGGCTATAAGAAGGCTGTAAATCCAGAAATGTCAGAATGGTACTATGTAATTCTGACATACAATCTGAAACACAAGATGAGAGTTTGTTCACTCTTTGATAAGAGGACAAGAGGGGAAGAACAATCAACATTAATGCCCCTCCTGGACTCTAAGTGGTGATTTTTAGACCATATTAGGATTCTCCCCGACCTGAAACATCATCTATGACATGTAATCAAATAATTGAAAATAACTTCTTGGACTCATATCAGCAGAAATCATGGAAATATATCAAGGAACATTTTATTAGCCATCTACCATGGTCTTCTCATAGATTTGTAGGAAAATGAACAAATTTAAAAGCAACCCTTCCTGTCAGCCTCTTTTCACATAGAAACAGCTGCAGGAAGGCCACGTATGTATGAATGTATGTATTATGTATGCATGCATGTATGCAAATGGATTTCTAGACCATTGGAAAACTACAACCACATTATGAAAGATATGCATGTTCCTGTTAAAATGTTTAAAGTGCTTAATTTTATTTCTAGTTGAATGAAACTCAAAAGGTTCTATGTTACCATCTTGTAAAAAAAAAATGGTTGGCTGTATTGGATTTGCACTTTTAACATATGTTTATTACTGTGCACATATCTATGTGTATGTAAATGTGGGTGCCCACAGAGGCCAGAAGAGGGCATTGGATCCCCTGAGCAGGAGCTACAGGTGGTTGTGAGGTACCCAACATGGGTGCTAGGAACCAAATTTCTGTCCTCTGCAAGAACAGCAAGTGCTCTTATGGGAATAACCATCTCCTCAGCCCCTGCTCTGAGGGGTCTTTCAGAAGTTACTTTGATTCCACATGTGATGTAAACAAAGTTAATTTTTTAATGGAAATAGAGTAATGGGTACTGTCCAATGGAATGTAACACCTTGTGGTTTGTCAGGAAAGCTGTCTCTGCGTTGTATTACTGGATTTGCACTAGGGATTTCTTTTTACATATTCTTTTATACATATCTGTCTATGTACATATCTGTCTATGACCATGTGTGCACAGGTGCCCATGGAGTCCATAAGAGGTCACCAGACCCCAAGGAGCTGGACTTACAGTATGCACTTGAAGAACGAGTGTAATAAGATAAATTTTGTAAGGTGCAATGATTAAAACTGTCTTAGATGGTCTGATTCTAGGCTTCTTGAGTCATAAAAGGCTCAGGTTTTACATGTCTATCCCTTCTCCTGCTGGGCTTAATATATGTGGATTTTCTCTTCTATCTATGTGAGTATACTCCTCTATGAGAAGAGCTGTGATCAGGGTTCCAGGGCTGACTCTTGATGTGTGAAATTGGAAGATAAAAGATGCCAGATCCCTTTCTCTGGGCAAGCCTGCCTTGAAGTCTGCCACTGTATATTGCTGTTGATCAGAGCACTAACAGAGGGTAAATATATTAATCTGTCCTTACTGTGTGCAACCTACTCTGGTAGCTCAAGACTTCTGCTTCTGCCATCTCCCACCCACAGATGGATGTGATGGGCTAAGTGGAGAAGAAAGTTCTACACTGGGATACAAAAGACTTGAGCGTATTATGATATTTCATGGGAAAAATTCACCTTCATTAGGCACTTATAAGATTAAAACTTTAGGGGAAGAAATCCATCCACAGTGAGAACACCAAAGAAATTGGAAAATGATTTAATAGCAGCCATACTGGATTTGAGGAAGCTTTTGTTCTTTTCCCCTTTAGAAATTGTAGAATATTAAAATAGGAAGATGTCTTAGTCTTCCCAATAACTCTGTCTGGCTCCTCGTTTTATAGGCGGGGAAATGAAAGCCTCAAGGTGATGGTAGGTGCCGTGCAGACAGCCATTCATTCATCCGAGAAGCAATTGCAGGTAAAGTTAGATTCCAACTCCATTTCCAGCGATAAGTATTTTTCCAATGAGACTTTAATCACTATTTTTTTGTTAACCCAGCTGACTGTGGCACAGCTGCTGGCCACCTGTTGCCATTCCTGCATTACTATGCTGTGTTTTGGTCTTTCACCTTTGGAGGTTTGGTAAATGACAGACAAGGAGTCAATGTTGGAGATAGAGAGGGTCACAAAGTGTCCCAACTCAGGTACCAGACTTCTGCTTCTCTTTTCCTACTAGACCTTCTGTCACCGAACTGTCAACTTAGTTTAAGTGTGCAAGGGGTCTATTGTTCTGACATGTTCATAAATTCTCTTGATTGTGGGAAAGGAGAGTCATGGAGAGATAGTTGATACATTTCAAGGTGAGGACAGCAGGAATGAACTCTTAACACATATGCACTTCACCTTGGATATGGATGTCAGAGAACATTGCAGTTGTCACAGCCAGGTTCTGCACTCACCCGGAGGCCATTTCACCTTAACATTAAAAATCTGGTCCACTGTTAGATTGTATTTCTGAGCAATCACAGTGAAGCTTTACCCATGATACATTAACAATATGGGTCCCATAAAAGACCCGAAGAGGCACAAAACCAATTACATGCTAACATAGAAGGTCATGGGGTCCCACCCACAGACAAAGAACAGCAGACCACTAAAGAATGCTGAAATAGTCTTCTCAAGTGATGAATTCCCAATTAGTTATTCAATATTCAATATCCAATGTCAAGCCCAAGCAACATTAAATGATGTAGGCATTAGACATATCTACAAAGATTTTATATATGTGTGTTTGTGTGTGTGTGTGTGTGTGTGTGTGTGTGTGTGTGTGTAATAAAAAGAAGGCAAGATTTAGAGAGGGGAGTAAAAGAGGTAGTACCTAGAAAGTACGTAAGAAAAGGGAAAGAGGAAAATGTTGTATTAAATCATTTTTTTAAATTTTAAAACAGTTTTCTCAATTTACATACCAATCCCAGTTTCTACTCCTTCCCCTCCTCCTGCTCTCACCTCCTCCCCCTCCACAAAAAAAAAAATCTACTCTTGGAAATAAGGTTGCTTCTAGGGTACAGGGAAGAGCCTCTGGGTTTCATAATTTTATTTGCACTTGTCAGTTGTGTTATTCCAAAGTCTGTGTGTCCTACAGAATAGTGAGACAACCTAAGTACTTCTGGATCTTTGCTTTGTGCCTGCAGGAAAGCCAGAAGGAACTGAGCTCTGTCTTCTTAACAAGTAAAATTCAATGGAACCATGCCATCTGACTCCGAAGTTCATTTTAATATTCAACATTAGGAATAATACCAGGACTTTTTATTCTGAACAAGACTTGTATTTGGGGCTGGAAATGTTTCTAATGTAGGGCTGCTCTGGGCTCTGGTAAGATATTTATGAGTCATACTGACCTCTGCACAGGAGAAGTCAGCAGCACCCCACCATGTATCAATGTTTGCTTCTCCTGGATGTTTTCAAATTCCCTGAGTGGTCAAAATTCACACCATGATTTTGAAGTGACACCAGTAATACAATGTCTAAAAATCAGGTGCAGCCTCTGCATTGACAGGGACCTGGCCTGCCTGATTATTTAGTCCAAACCCTAAAAACAAGTCCTGACTTCTTTAAACCATGCAGTTTTCTGGATAACTTCACAACTATGTTACAAAGTACTAGGACACTCTTAGCGCTTTACCTATATTGGTGATATAATGCCAAGCCTTATGGGTTAGGAGAACTAGAATTAATAGTTAACACTTATAAAGTACTTCATCAGTCTAAAGTAAATATGAACAACCATTGTTAGTATCCCTGGAATTAGTATCCTAGTGGTTTAGTAGTGTCCTGTACCCTGTGACCTCTGAAGAAATGGAAAAGGGATACACATTTAAAAGTATGCTCAAAATGGTTTCAGCATGCAGCTTAAAATATTATCTCAATTTTGACTTGGAAAGGCTCAGTTTGAATTACGTTTTCTGCTTCACTCCTGTTTATGCATCTCTAAGGAATGCATACAGAGTTCTTGGCTTTTCAACATTCTTTCATGCTCACTTTCCTGGAAATTTATTCTAGAAAGAATTTACTTTACATCTGTGAGCTGTATCAAGATTGGACACTATGAAAACATATTTCGATCATGAAATGGTACCCTCAGTCTCTAACAATTGCAGTAGGAATAAAGCCGGTCTATGATGAATATCCATCATATCTATTTCTATATTTTTAATTGTATTTATATTTTATGCATATGAGTTTCTTGCCTTCATGTGTTTATGTACACTTGCATGTGTGCAGTGCCTGTAGAGACTAGAAAAGGGTACAGATCTCCCGAAACTGGATTTACAGATGGTTGTGAAAGCCACTAAAAGAGTAGCAAGCTCTTAGCATGGAGCCATCTCTATATCTTCCATTACATTTTTAAGATCCAAATGAAATAACACAAGGCAACCAAATTCAAATAGCTCTGACTTTATCACAACCATCCTAGTGATGTTGGAGAAACCACTCTAATTCTTTGTCCCTGTGTTTCCTCATCAGTAAAAGAGAAATGATATACTCCCCAGCATTAAAATGAGCAACAAAAGAATTAGTATATGACAAATTGCTTCAGGAAGGCTACTAACCTATAAAACTTACCAAAGTATTATGCTGGGCAGCCGTCACCTTCCCATTAACAGTATTAATGCATGTAATACACTGAGTGACACTCTGGACCTCGTTAAACAAATGGCCAACACTAATAATTGAAGAGGTTACTACACTCTTCAGTGTAGTACTTCAGATGTAGGACTTCATCAGCCCTAGACAAGTCTTGCAGTTTTCCATCAGATTGATTCTGATCTATTGCAATAATACTTTGTACTTAGAAACAAGATGGAGCATAATAAAAATACTCAGAAAACATATATTTGTTACACACATACATCATTTCATTCTTTGTCTGCAACATGGTAATGTATATCCATTTTGAAGTCACTAATGATGCAACTGTATAGGTATAAACATTTTTATTTTTCAAAGGTATAAACATTTTTATTTTTCAAAAATTGGTGACTCTAACACATAAAAATGCACAATATACTTTAAGAAGTTAAATCTCAACACCCTTGATTATCTAGCCTTTGTTTTGTAAAAAGTTGGTAATATCATCATAAGAATTCATTTAGGAAGGAAGGGAGGGAGGGAGAAGAGAAGACTCTGCTCCAGGTGAGGCCATGATGAGAATAGTCTTCCATAAAATCCACAATGTTATGTTGTAACCTCAATCTTGTTATAACCAAGAAGGAAAAGAATGTTTTTCTGGTGCTCTCTGATTATCCAGAATTTGTGACATACTGCCTACAATGCAGTCATATGAATGCTTAACTAGATAGATAGATAGATAGATAGATAGATAGATAGATAGATAGACAGATAGATAGATGAAGGAAAAGATGAATGAGCAATGAAAAGGAAGAAGGAAAAAACAAACAAACAAACAAAAAAACTAGGCACTTTGGCTTTTGTACAACAGAATAGATCTGCAGTACACACATTAATAATTGGAAACTAAACTCATTAATTTCTGTTTGTGAAATGGAGTGCTTTGAGAAAAACACTGTGAAAAAAAATCAGTCCCAAGTCTTTAGGATCATTTGTTGTGATACAGAGACATTGGACAGATGATACAAGGTTTGCAGAGTCTACCATAGACAGAGGCTACTAGAATGACACATATTTTCTGTGTGGTCTAATTTTAAAGGGATACAATTCCTTTCCCTTTTTGAAATTTACATAATTTCTTTACACCTCGTCCCATTTCTGTCATAGAGACAGACCTATGCCCTGACTGGCTCAGTTCTGCTATCCATTAGCTTCCAGATAGCACTGTATTGTATGTTAGCTCAGTTAGTGTGTGCAGTGTTTTCAGAAGCACAGAAGGTATTCATCCTTGGTCCTTCACTTACTTGTTTGATACTAATCTGGTGTGGTTGATATTTTGTTATATATTCAGTGAACACTTCTCCCCTAAGTGTGGATTTCTATTGCTGTTTCACATTCTAATTTTATTGCCCTCCCTCATGTGTGCCAAGTAGAGTACATTGACTATGAATGTAGAATAGTTCTTAGAAGAAAATTAGCATCCTTCTTACTTCTTATAATTGGACCAGGAGAATCAAATATGTACAGAAAAAGGAGTGATGGTGGAGCTCATCTGTCTATCTGTCTGTCTCTCTCTGTCTCTGTCTCTCTCTGTGTATGTGTGTGTGTGTGTGTTTGTGTAGTCTGTTTATATGTTTAACATATGAAAGAGATGAGGCTGCACACTGGAGAAAGCCAAATTAGGGATAGAGTGAGTGTCATTTAGGGTCCTATGATCTCTCTCAGTCCTTCTCTGATCTGCATGCCATGAGTTGTATCATATTCTTGTAAAAAAAAAATCAATGTGGCCTTAATACAAAGAATCCTAAGCACAGAAGCTCTAAGTGTCATGGCTAATGCAGTCTGCCTGAGCTTTTGACATCTATCAACAACCAAACATGTTATTCTGTTTGTTTACCTCCTTGACACACCTCTGAGGCTAATGGTAGACAATTGCCTGCACTACATCAGCTCTCACTTAAACCCTTGCCTCCTTCCACCCAGATGATGGGCATAATAAATGCACTCTGACTTGTACAGGTATCAGTGAATCAATAACCTCTTAACTGATGCATCAAAAGATCACTCAGAGTCTCTGGTGGGATTGGGCAGAGCTGGTACCCACAGTTACTTCCCTGCTCACATGCCTTCTATTATCTTCTCTCTCCCCTGTCTGTATCTTCACTCCTCCAATTACACTTTTGAGGACAATCTCTCAAGCAAACTCCCTCTAGCTATGTTTTCGTCACTGAATCTACACTCAGGGAACCCTCACTCTCTTGTGAAAGTGCTCAGTTATGGGTTAATCTAATCCCAACCTATCCCAAAGAATAAGTGATTTAAACTACTAGGATTTACATTTGCTAAATAACATGGTCCTTAATGCTAATTGGCAAATGATAATCATATACATAACACAAGTCATCAGGAATACATGTTAAGTTTCCACTGAATATTTGCTTTATTGGGAGGCAATGGCATTCATGCAGAATACATGTTTCCTTAAGAATTATTACCTCTGTGGTTATCTTTCTTAAAATGAAATGGAAATACTCTGATAATATTTAAGTTGTATGCACAACTTTGGACCAAAACACTTCTATGACCTGGAGTATGTTCTCTCAGCTCTCTGAACCCCAGTTTTTTGACCTATAAAATGTGGGATGAAATATTTGTCTTGCATGATTAAAAGAAATAAAAGTTCTACAGTGTTCTATTGGCTCAGCAATTTAAACAGCATACGGATTTTATCTTAAGGCAATATAAACAATGATAAATCAAGTAAAAGAATTAAAAGATCAAGTTACTTAGAAATGTCTTCTTTATCTTCATACTGACATTCTAGTTGGGGAATATTAACCTAAGAATAGGATTCTTCCATCGTCCTATGCTAGGCTAATTTTATCAACTCTGCCTGAACTTGGAGAGATTTTCATTTTCACTTAGAAAGTCTAATTGATTGAGTGAGCTCCCACTGAAATACATCTTAGAATGCATTGACCTATATACTCCAGGTTCTATCTCCTGCTTCTGGTTAAGGCAAAAATGAACATTAGCCTTTAAAATCATACCCTTGTTAAAAATCGTTCCTTCAAGCAATGAGCACTAACCCATCATTAGAGTGTTCAAGTTGATTATATATTTTTCTTAAATATGTCACTTGTCACTGATTTAATCCTCATGAGTGAAACTTCACCCTAAGCTTCACATCTCTATTCTAGACAGGGTGATTACAGCATCTTTCCCACAGACCAGAAGAATATTAGTGCTAGAAGGGATTTCAGAGACGCCTTCATTTCCCCCTGCCTCCTCAGTTCAAGAATAAAAAGTGAAACTCCAAAGAAACAAAGTTATTTGCCCAAAGTCACACTGTCATCTGGATGAGAAAGCTATACCAGGAGCCTGGGTATCTCTTCACCACTTTCCAATAGTATTTAATAAAGCACAGTCTTTGCAATGTTGATTCTTTAGGGAATAGGAAACTATTCATGCCCCTAAGAAAAAGTTTCAGTTGTAAACTAAGTTCAGGCAGCCAGGCACATAGCAGAATATTAAAGAGTCCTGAAAAGAATATAATAGTTCAAAAGTATATTTGCTGAAGTAACCTTTATGACAGGGGATTTTTTCTTTACTAAATATGTGTAACTTCACACTTTCTAGGACATTAAATGTGTTATTAAAGTAATATTTTCTTGTAAGGTTAAGGTATATACTCCTATACAATCGAAATGTTCCAGGACATTGTCAAGGACTTGAGTTCATCACTAGCTTCCATCTGCCACTCACTGAATTCCATGCCTGCTATGGATGAGCTGTTGTCTCTTCCAGTTTTATTCAAGTGATAATGCCACTTCCTCTTTCACATGCTATGTACTTGCAAGGTATTTCTACCCTCTCTTTGGCCCTTCTCTTTATGAGTCCCTCTTTTTTTCTATCACACATGTGTAAGCATAAACATACACACACACACATACACACACACACACACACACACAAGTTGTGTGTTTAGCATGTCCATGTGTTGTTTGTCCCTTTGAACAAGAAGATCTATATTACAGATATGCCCATGATTCTCAACTTAATAATGAACACAAATGTTACATCAAAATGAGCATGCATCTAGAAAGACTGCCTCAACACATTCCCCTCTGTTTGCTCTACCAAGCCCAACAGAACCTCCAGTAGGAAGGATTATCAAGCCTAACTGTTGATCCATGACATTCTCTACTCTCACAATCTCAGTAACGGCTGATAACATCATTTCTTATCTACCAACAAGACAGACTGAAACACCCTCTCATTCTCAAGGCATACATCTGAGGTTTCACCTACTTTTAAGTTCTGGGAATTAGAAAAAACTGTGTGACTTGGGTTAATATGCACATTCATACCACTAAGTCACTGTAGCTAATTTCCATCTCTCCATTTTTACTATATTCCCTGTTTCTCTCCTAAGGGTTCACTCTGGAGATGACCATGGGATGTGGGTTCCTGTACTGAGGTAGGACTTGGGGGTAATCCATGGTTCACTGTAGCCCACAGGTTAGATTCTGGTTTGACATTTGCAGAGTATCCACTTTGCATTGGCTGTGTACCTGTAAGCCAAGGTGGGTCTTGACTGGTATAAGAAAGATAGCTGAGCAAACCAAAAGAAGCAAATCAGTAAGCAGCAGCCCTTAATGATCTCTGGTGAAGCCCTTGTCACTGGGTTCCTGCCTCAAATTTCTGCCTCGACTTCT
The DNA here is from genome assembly GCA_030556225.1 of Cricetiscus sungorus. Lineage (NCBI taxonomy): Eukaryota > Metazoa > Chordata > Mammalia > Rodentia > Cricetidae > Cricetiscus > Cricetiscus sungorus. Next base: position 27,847,571 of record JANBXA010000031.1, read on the forward strand.
TTTGATGATGGCTTGAAATGAATAAACCAAATAAATCCTTTCCTCCCCAAACTTTTTCTGGTCACAGCAGCAGAGATGCAATCTAAGACACCATAATGGAGTCCTGATATATTTCTACAGGATGAAAAAGTGGGCTTAGAAAAGAAAGTAAGTAAAAAAGACACAAGCTCTTGCTTGCAATAATCCAGGCACTAGACTAGGTACCTGTAAGGCACAGTTTCCATTAGAGGGATCATGTGAGAGTGTGGCTCAGAGTTACATTAGTGGCAAAATAGATTCCTATTTCACAAGTGTCTGTAACTTTGACTTAGTATTTATAAAGTAGTGAGAAAATTCCCAAGCCAAGTAAAATGATTGCTACAGTATCTTAATACTTGAGAAAGAGTATCGGTAGCAAATTAGTGTGATTTTCAACATTTGTTTTGTATAGGTAACCTTGATGAAAACCTATTCTTTGAGCCACATTTGGATCCACAATGAGAAATATGCATGGGATATGTGGCCATACGAGGAACTAGGCATGAGAAGGTAATAAAGCAGGGATCCTGCTGTTGGGAAATAAGAGTCTGAGGAAATGGGCACATTAAAATCTCAAAAATTATGATGCATCTGCACAGTTCAGAAGGCCCAGCAGGGAAGCCAGGGTCTTGTGGAAGATGAGAGGAGGGCATGCATCATGTGAGGGTCTTGGAGAATTGCCTGGGATTGGCGATCAGCTGACCCTAGAGAGATACAGCAGCTATCTAGGCAAGTCAGGGAAGAGTGGTGGGCAGCAGAGCCCTGGTGATCTGCACTTTCCACATTCACACCCTTACATAACCCTTCAGAACTCTTTGATCTAGGGACTTGTTATGGTTTGTCTTAGCTTGCTGTTGAAATTCCTGTCTCCGTCCACACTCTGAGGCCGGAGTTACTGGCTGGCTATTACACCTATTCTGTATTTATATGGGTTATGGGGATCCAGATTCAAGTGCTCTGGTTTGTATGTCAAGTGCTTTAACCACTCAACCCTTTTGCTGTTTTAACACAGAAAGTACCCATAACATTTGTTATTCTATAATACACAGCTAATACAAAAGTGAGTTAATTTAATTCTATTTATTTGTGATTCTATTATTTCTCCATGTATATGGATAATACAGGGTGAGATTTCCTTCCTCCCTTTCTTTTGGAAACTTTCTCTTTTTGTGTGTGGGGGGGGGTTCTTTTGGCTGGGCAAAAGAGTATAGAGTTTAAGTAGCATCCATTTGGCATCAGCTACTCATATGTCTAAGTAGATTTTAAATGCTAGTCATTTGGTTATTTTCCCCATACTTTGAAGACAATAGCCATAGAGCTGGGGAATGTAGATAAGTATTTCTACTTCTTACTCTACTGAGCCATTTGCTTTATCATATTACTCTCAGCGCTAACTTTCTCCTTTGAATATCTCCTTTTGTTCTGAATCCCCACTTTTACTTTTAGTAACCATTCTAAATATTATGTTCACAAATAATTTCTTGAATGAAAAAGGAAGGTATAAATTGGATTTATGTTATTAAATGTTATTAAGTGATGGTTGCATCCAGTAATTCAGTCATTCCCAACATGTCTATTGAAAACATCATTGGTGGAGAGAGTATATAATGGTGACTAGGAATAACAAGGTATTGTTTTCAGTATCACTAAATTGCAAACAGGAAACTGAGGATATGGTACGGTCTGAAAGTTTACTCTTCATGCAATTTTTATGTTGAAATCCTAAATCCCAAAATGTGAAAATAGGAGATATGAGATAAAGGATTTGGGGAAGAAATTAATCTGTGGAGGCAAAACTATCATGGACAGGAACGAATTGCTCTTCAGATCTTATCTGTCACACAGAACATGGTGATAAGGCATATCTATGGAGCAGCAAGCGGGTCAAATTTGCCAGTGCATCTAACCTTCTAGCTTCGAGAACCATGAGAAAGACCTTTCTTTTTTGCCATTATAAGCCCCTAGCCTATGATATTTTGTTATAGCAGCTGGACAGACAGTATAAGTGCCAGAATAAACTGGATAACAGAGTGATATAAGTGCTATAGAAAGGATGCAACATATAAGTTTGGGGAGGCACAGGGAATACAAAAAACTTTAATAAATAAGCAAGCTTGAGAAAAACCCTCATGGAGGGCATGATTAGCATAAACACTGCTGACTTGACAGGATTTAGGATAACCACCTTGGGAAAAATTATTCCAGGGAGTAGTTTCTAAACAGGATTAACTAAGGTGGGAAGAAATACCCTAAATATGAGGGAGTTATTCCATGTGCTAGGTTCCTGAACTGTATAAAAAAAAAAAAAAAAAAGGAGAAAGCAAAGTGGGCATCAGATTAGTAACAGTGTATGCGAGAGGCCCAGACACCCCATGATCTATCTGCCTTGTATCCTCTGCCATGGTGAATTGTGTCATTGTCGATGCTAAGCCAAAACAAACATTTCTTTCCTTAAATTGTTCTGTAAGATATTTTGGCCTGGAAATGCATAACGTTAACTACTACCAGAGGTTACAGGTAGGACAAGAGTCCTGGCCTCCCTCCATTGTCCCCATGTGACTATCAAACTACCTCCTCATCACTGATCCTGTGGAATAAAGGAAGGAAGGGCAGAGGAAGTGATGCCTCTTCTCTGAGGTTGAAAGAAGACATGAATCTGATTTCTCCATGAGGCGTGTCATTTCTGAACTGATGTTAAATCCTATGAAAGAAACCAAAATAATGTTCTCTCTCTCTCTCTCTCTCTCTCTCTCTCTCTCTCTCTCTCTCTCTCTCTCTCTCTCTCTCTCTGTGTGTGTGTGTGTGTGTGTGTGTGTATTGTGTAAGCATGGTAGATGTGTAGTTCTCTCTCTCTGTGTGTGTAAGCATGGTAGGTGTGTAGTTCTCTCTCTCTCTCTCTCTCTCTCTCTCTCTCTCTCTCTCTGTGTATGTGTGTGTGTGTGTGTGTGTGTGTGTGTGTGTGTGTGTGTGTAGTTCCAGGATTGGGGAGCACATTAGTCATAGACCAGATAAGTGGGAAATGAATCCACCATGTTGGACTGAGGGACGCCAAATTCATCCAGTCCTAGGGACCCCGAATCAAGGTATTCTGACCAGAAGGGTGATACATAGTCATTTGGTCAAATAATACCATCTTATTGTTGCAATTTATAAAACATTGAGTTGCATGTTCCCTCAGAGGAGATACCCAAAAGCCAGTACTAGTCAAGACAGAAGTCAGTGAAGTCACATATCCACAAGGAAGGAGGTGAACCTTTGGGAATATATAGAGCAAAAATGACATATTAAGAGAAGAAATGGGCATTTCAGTGAATTGGAATTTTGGCAAAAAAAATTAAAACTTAAAGAAGTGGTACATTACCCAGTAACACAGTAAATGTACCTACTATGTCACTTACTTTCCTTTAGCTAACCCACGGCTGGGCAATGATTTCTTAGTCTCCTAAAAGTGTTGCGATGGATCCACCTCTTTCTTCTATGTGGGTTATGATAATGATACCTTAGCTATACTGCAGGAGCCTGAAGGCATCCTTCACTGACCCCTCACACTGACTGGCAGATTCCTGACAGGCCGACTGGAACAGGAGAGGAAAGAACATATAGTCTTCATATTGTGTCTCCCTCCTCTGTAGCCCTAACCTTTTGGGGTAGCACGGATTGCTGTGACTTCAAACACTAAACCATAAAAGGAGTACCTGAGTTCCTAGGAAATCTCTGCCTCTTCCCCTCAAAGACAAAAATGTCTTCCCTTTCATTAGCTTTCCTTTTCCTCTCACCAGCTCCCTCTTTTATATATAACTCAGCTCCCTGGCAAATCTGGGAACAGTGAGATTGCTTACATTTCTCTTACAAATGGATGAAAGGACAGACACACCAAATGCAGCCCTTTCCATGTTGTTTTGCATTTTCTCCTCCTCAGTAGTTACGTGTGAGTGTCTGTGTCCCAAATACTACTTTTGTAAGTCATTTACCTGATGAGCAAAAGGTGAATCCCTTGTTGACACAGGGGAACATATCAGAGATGTCCTCGAAAGCGTTGTATGAACATGATAAAATAAAATCTTTGGCAGAGAAAATAAATTCAGAACTGTCTTTTCTATGTGATTTGCTGCTCATATATGTACGAGCCAGGTGGTGGTGGCACATGCCTTTAATCCCAGCACTCAGGAGGCAGATGCAAGAGGATCTCTGTGAGTTTGAGATCAGCCTGCTAGTTATAGTACAGCCCCCAAAGCCACAGAGAAACCCTGTCTCGAAAAATAAATAAATAAGTGTGTGTGTGTGTGTGTGTGTGTTATTTGTGTGTGTGTACCTGAGCATAAATGGGTGCCTTGTGTATGCCTGAAAAAGCTAGAAGATGTCATTGGCCCTTGAAACTGGCATTGTTAAGTGGGTGGAAGCTACCTGCTATTGTTGCTGGGAGCCAACCCTGGGTCCTCTGCAAGATCACCAGAGCTCTTAACTGCAGAACCATCTCTCTGGTCCCATGGATTCTCTGCTTTTAATGTGCTATCCTTCCATAAGCCTTAATGTGACATGCCATGGAAACGCATTGCATTCTAGATGCATCTGTAGCCTCCCTGCGGGCTGCCAAGTGTATGAGTTCATGAGAGCATTAGCTGAATTTTCATGTTCTGGCTTCCAAAACTGTTTTCTTCAAAAGATAGTTACTAGTCTTTGGAAAAAAAGCAAATGAAAGGAAGATAAACTATTTACGAGTAGGTAGATTCTGGGCCAGGGAGATGGTTTAGTAGTTTACATGTTTGCCATGCGGGCATGAGGGCCTGAGTTCAGACCTCTAGAGCTCAAGTAAAGCTCAATCTGTGGTACCAAACATCAACAATCCCAGAATTCCTATGACAAGCTGGTAGGCAGAGATAGGAGAATTGCTAGGAGCTCATTGGCCACCTAGCCTGGCATATGCTGGGTCGGTCCTATGCTGATTTCCCAATTACTAGTCTGGTGTCCATGAGCTCCCTCTTGTTCAGGTCAGCAGTTTCTGTGGGTTCCTCCAGTCTGGTCTTGATCCCTTTGCTCATCACTTCTCCCTGTCTGCAACTGGATTCCAAGAGTTCAGCTCAGTGTTTAGCTGTGGGAGTCTGCTTCTGCTTTCATCAGCTACTGGATGAAGGCTCTAGGATGGCATATAAATTAGTCATCAATCTCATTATCATGGAAGGGCATTTAAGGTAGCCTCTCCACTATTGCTTAGATTGTTAGATGGGGGCATCCTTGTGGATTTCTGGGCATTTTCCTAGTGCCAGATTTCTCTTTAAACTTATAATCGCTCCCTCTATTAAGGTATCTCTTTCTTGCTCTCTTCTATTACTCCCCTGACTCAATCTTCCTGCTCGCTCATGTTCTCCTCCCTTCTCCTTTTCTACCCTTGTCTTTCTCCTACCTCCCCTACCCCTTATGCTCCCAATTTGTTCTTGTCTCTTTTCCAAGAGAACCACGTATGTCTCTCTTAAAGTCTTCCTTGTTTCCTAGCTTCTCTGGATGTATGGATTGTATGATGGTAGGTAATGGATTATTACTCTGTGGAAAAACAAAACAAAACAAAACAAAAAACAATGAAATCTTGAAATTCACAGACAAATGGATAGAACTAGAAGAGCCCATCCTGAGTGAAGTAACCCAGTCACAGAAAGACAAACATGGTATGTACTCATTCATATATGGGTATTAGACATAGAACAAAGAATTAACAGCTGTTGATTTTTAAAACATCATTTTTATTGTTGTTGTTTAAAAGTAACTCATTTACTCAACAAAAATCATATTTGACACTTCCCCAAGTGTCTTTTAAGGTCATGAAATTGTTAGTTCCAGTGAAGAAAGAAACAAGCAGTGCCCTATGGTGTTGAAAGAACCTGCTCTTGATTTTCGGCACATGAGCAAATAACATTCCTGACTGTGGCTTTCCTTGTTTGCCAATGGCTTTCTGTACTTGATTTAAACTGGATATGTCACTGCAGAGCTACATGATTATTCTGCAGTTTTAAACCCAACTTTTGTGGCATCCATCAGTAAGTAGCTCTAGTGTTCCATTAGAACATTCTCACTCACAGCCACATTGGCTGTTTGTCATGATGTGTATGTTTCAATCTCATTTCCACACTACTTACTGTCCTTCTTAGGTCACATTGAAAATGGCACATTCTAGGTCTTTTTGCCCATTATATTGACTCTGTAGCATGGATGGGCTTCACCCACTTCAGTTGGAGCTACCCTTCACAAGCAAGACTGCTTCTGAGGCATTCATTAAGAATACCTCTCTGTGAATGTCTTCATATTCTAAGTCCCAATTATCTTCCTGAACATCTCAGCAATGATGATTCCCAATGTTCATCCGATGCACCAGATCTTCTCTTTTGAATAGAAGAAGCATGTGGGCTCAATCTAGCTATGCACCACACATAGAGAGCTAAAACAAAGACAACACCTGTGATTTAAGAGTTCAGCATTTCTAACTGTGAAGATTGATGTGTATTCTATCCCCTTTTCTACCAGATGTCTTATGTTTAATCTCAAGCTATCAAGACTCCACACACATGCATAGATACACATACATGTGTATCTATGCATGTGTAAGGCAAGGGGAAACACTAACAAGTATGTCCTGGAGTTAGGCTACATATTTTCACAGCATAGCTTAAAACAAATTCCACTCAGGCAGACTGGATTTGTAAGTCAACTGTAAATGTGTTTTGCTTCCCTGACACTTGTAAGTGGATTTTTCATATTGGCCCCTAATAATGCTTTACAATTAACTAGCATTTTAACACCGAAGTTAGCGGTAAACTTATGTACATTGTGTTTAGCTTTAACACTTTTTTAATTGGGAAGATTAAGAGAAAGTTAATTAATTTGTAAACCCTGCATACTGAATCATTCTGTGCCTATGATTAATTTAGTCAAGTTTTTTATCCTATACATGAGTAACTTTTTAAAGACAAAACAAAACTTGTAATTAGCAATAGATACTTTTTATAAGTCCATGGAAATATTCAGTTGTACAATTTTTGCAAATTATATTATAAGGGTTCTACTCAAATTTCTCCTAATATTTCAAACAACTTCCAACCTCATGTTAACTAACCTAGATTTTCTAAGCTTTTTGTAATAGAGTGAATAGAGTCAGCCTTTGGTTTCCTATGACGACATGGTTTGAGAATGTTCAGTTATGGGCATATTTTAATGTGACTATAAAGACACCAATGGTTATCCATGTGATTGCTATTCATTCTCTGACATTGATTGACAAGGAGCTCAAGGACCTAGAAAGACAGAAGACCAAGCCACTGACATAAAAAAAGAGATGCAAGAGGGTTAAAGCTTGGAGTATGCTCAGTGGATGCTTCTTTAAGCATTTTATAGGTCCCCTGGGTCCTCCTTTCCATGTCTTGGTCATTTTTAGATGTCTGCCTGCATGCCTTCTATCCATTCTTCCTTACAGTAACATCTAGGAAAATGAAGTAACTATCTCAGGAAACATACTTTAGCTTTCCTAGGATTTTTATGTCCTTATCATTCTCCTCCATTCCCTGGTTTGCACAGCTCATTATATGATTATTATACCATTTCATAACTGTATTTTGATATAAGTCCTTCATGTTTTTCAACTGTAAACGTATTATATAAGCCTCTCTTAGCTTTACTTTTAGTCAATTTCATCCAGATTATTTCCTTGCTGTCTACAACACAAACAAATTTATTTTATCCGGTAAAAAAGAAAAGGATTCTTTGGGTACCAACGAGAACACAATGTACATAAAAAGGTCATTACAGTTTGTTTGTGAAATGTCCCCACAATCTTAGATTTTGAATAGGTAATCACTAGATGGTGTTAGTATTTAGGGAGGTTGAAGAAAGTTTTAAGAGGTGAAATTTTGACTGATTTTTTTTGCATGTGGTTTGCTTTGTTTTTGAGAAAGAGAGAGAGAGAACATAAAGTTATATAAGTAGGAAAACTGAATATTCTGGTAGAAATTTGGAGACAAGACAGAATATGATCAAACTACATTGTATGAAGATTTTTAATTAAAGACAAATATGTGGGCCTAGCTGACAGAAGTAGGTCATTGCAGTTGAATCCTTGGGACTGCATTTTTTCTGGGTCCCTCCATGCAGTGAATAGCCTCCCACATACTACCAATGAATGGTATTCAGCACCCGGAACCATGTAACCATGGACTGAACTCTCTGGTAGGAAACAAAAATCAATGTTGCCCTTTATAAATTGTCTACATTAGATGTTAGTTCACAAAACAAGAAAAAGACCTTTAAACTCATGTAATCAACATGCTAAGCACACAGAAAAATAATACAGGTGGATATCTACATGATTGTATATTAGAAAGAGATGAATAGCAGAAAAAATAAGGCATATAAGATTAATGGTAACTGAGATGAATCAGTTACAATTTAGTCATGACCGCCAAGCTAGGTCTTAACAAGAAGATGAACTCAGAGAGATGATTTCGTAGAGATTCTGGATTGTGTCATACAGATAGATGTAAGAATTAAAGAGCAAATGAAATGCAGGTCAGATGCAGTCATGGGGTAGCCACAACACCCAATTCAGCTAAAAGTGAGGGAGGGACCGAGTGTGGCAGCACTGGGAAGAAAGAGAGACCAAGATAAAGAAAGGCCATGCAGTATATATTCTTATGTGGCCACCATCTGTGACCTATACTGAATTGCAAGTAGATTTCATCAGGATTTCTCCAGCTGCTGTGTTATAAGGCAAAACAAATGCAGAGGTGACAGTAGAAGCAGGCCGAGGATATGGAGTCAGAGGCAGAGTGGTAGGACAGAATTAGCTGATGGACTGACTGAATGTGAGTTAGGCCAATAGAGAAGACAAAATTTGGCTCAAGAAATTTAACAATGTGTTTATTACCTTTTTGGTACTCACTGTGTGTCTGTTATAATCAAGCTGGATCATCTCATGTCTATCAGTGTCACATGCTAATTCTTTGTAATTCCAGTCTCACTTTCAGAGAGTATTAATCTAATTAACCACAGACTATTTTAAACACTCCATTAAACAGCATTTGTTTTGTCAGGTAGCTAGGGGTTTTTTTTTGTCTGTGTTTTCTACTCATTATGCAGACTTCAAGCTTTCAAGCTTTATAACATATGCACACGAACACACACACATACACACACACACATACACAGAGAGAGAGAGAGAGAGAGAGAGAGAGAGAGAGAGAGAGAGAGAGAGAGAGAGAAGGCAGGGCCTTTTGTTGCATTCTTATTAATGACTCCAGTAGGTTTCAATGGACATTTACAATCCAATGTTTATAAAATGGCCCTGGTTAAACTATAAACTAATTGGGTCACAAAAACAAATCAAAGTTCATGATGCTAAGAAAGGGACTGATAAATGTGAGAGAGAGTTAATTAGGATCAGTATGGGAGAAAGAGGTATGGGGGAAAGACTAATCATAATAGAGCATATTACATGCATATATATATATATGTATATATGAACTTGTCAAATAAAATTAGTCAATAAGAAAACATGTATGTATATAAGATTTTTTAAGCAGATGATCTTTAGATCTAAAAAAATTGAATTCTACTCATAAAACTGTGAATATGCTTTACTTACAAAATACAACATATGTAAATATCTGTATTTATTCGTGTAATATATAATACCACTATATCCCTACATTAGGAATCTTATACCTTAATCTACTCATAAGTCCAAATAAATAATACATCTGGAACAGTGGCGGTGGGAGAATGCTTGTCTAGCATGCATGAAGGTCTGAATTCAGTTGCTAGCACTACATAAAACCAGACATGCTGACAAATGTCTGAGGAGGTGGAAGCTGGTTCAGGAGGTCAACATCATCCTCAGCTACATCGTCAGTTTCAGCCTAATTTGGGCTACGTGAAACCCCGTCTCAATAAAAGAAAGAGAAGTATGTTTGCCTTTTATTGTTCTTAGTACCTAACATAGCATGGTGAAGAAAATTATGGGGACTGCTTGTGGGGATCAAAGCTTTATTGCTGTGCTTCTGGTAAAAAGGGTATAGAATTTACGTCTGAGGTAGGTCCCAGCAAATGTCAAAGCCTTCTGTCATCCTGAAGATGACCAGTTTTCAGAGGTATCCCCCATTGGGAAAAAAAAAAACAAAAAAAACAAAACAAAACAAACAAACAAACAAAAACAGCATTGTGTGGCTAATGGCTTTTCATTTCTAACGAGAACAAATGTTCCACTGGGCTCCAGGTAAAACACGAGTCTCCCTTAGGACTGAGAATAATTAGATAAAATTGGGAGAAAAAGCAAGAGGGTTTCCATCCTCTGAGAGAACCACAGCCCCTGCAATGAAGAAGGCAGCCACAAACAAGCACCTGTCTAATGTTGCCCAGAGTCAATGTGGGGGTGAGAAATCAACACTCACCTCACTGATGGTAATGATTGTAAACAATAATGCTCCTCACCCACAAGGAGTTGTTTACTGTTATTTTAATGTGACAGCAACTACAGTAAGGTAAACAGAGAGCCTTATGGTTACATTGTTGACAGCAAAACAGGCCTCAAAGAGGGAGTGTTTTGTAACTACCATTCTTCTACTATCCTGGTGGAAAGTAGAGAGTCATAAGAAAAAAATAAAACAATCAACAGAAAGTCTTTTTGCTTAAAATTACATTGTAGTGGGAATGTGGGCAAATAGATACATTTGCTAGAGCTTTAGAGTACAAAAGTACTTAGTATCTGGCCTTTTAAATTCCTATTTATCTTTGTACAACAACGTTTACTAAAAATAATTTTATCACTTGTTACAAAATGACTGCACAAACATGAGATGAACAAGGACAACAACAAAAGACACAATAATGTAGATTGAGCAAGGCATAAGAGGTGTGAGTGCCAGACAGAGAACCAGAGACGACTAAGAAATGGATGGCAGGGAAATAGTCTTCCCAGCAAAGAGCACTCCAAACTGTTATCCAGTACAAAATGGTCAGCCATGGAAACACACGAGTGACATCATACAGAGTGAGCAGGTTGTTTTTAAGTGTTTAGGAATATATATGTGTCCACACATGTACACGCACGTGACAACAATGAATTTGAAAGAGAACTAGAAGGTGCATATAAGAAGTTTTGATTCTTATTCTAATTTCAAGTCTAATTTGAAGTCTAATTTCAAGACTTCAAAATAATAATTTAAAAAATATTATACTTACCTCGACTAAAATTATACATGAAAATGTGGAAAATATTTTATGATATAATCTCACCCTGTCAAAATTATGATACAGCATATATAGATCTCATGTCCCTGTCTCCACCTCCTGAACACTGGCATTACAGATGTGTGCCACCACACCTGGTATGTGCAGTGGTAAGGATCAAACCCAAGGCCCTGATCATGCTTGGCAGGCATTCTAGCAATTGAGCTACCCCCTCACCCCCCCTGAGGTGAATAAAAATAAAAATATTTTTATTTTAATAAAAATATAAAAATAGTTATATTTTTAAACTAGTTACTCTGGTTTTGTTATTATAATGGATGTTCTTGTGATTTCTTTATCAAACAATATAATTCTGCTTCTGATTTTAGGACTTTCCTAGCCTCTCGTTAGATCACCACCTTTTTCACAATATACTCATTTATAGGTGTTAAATTTTATCTTATTTTTCAACATACATCATATTGGACTGAAAATCATGTGCAGGTGCTGGAGCTATGACTTAGTGGTATACCAGCTGCCTTCTGTGTGTGAAACTCTAGGTTCAGTTCCCACTATTACCATACAGGGAGGTGCTAATTAGAATTAGGGGATTATGAAATAAATCATTTAATTAAGATAAACAATAAAACATTTGTGTTTGTAAATATTTCTAAATACATCCTTATTGTACATGTCTATAAAAGGAATGTTGGCCAAAAGATGCTCATATTTAGGTTAACAATTTTGGCCTTTGGAAGGTAAGGATAGACTGAAGTCTAATTTATGATTCATTAAATAACAAATATTAAATAACAAATAACTTTCTTACAGGCTAACATAAGTACAAACTAACATTTGAGAAATCACACCTTAAAGTCATCTAGAAAAATCTTTCTACTGATTTCATTCCTATTTTGTTTTAGTACTAAGATTTTGAGTAAAAATGGTATTTGGGGATTCCCTTTTAAGAAAGCAAACCTTTCTGGGTGAGCTGGTATACAGTTACATTCTTATAATCTAAGAATTTATTCTTATAGTTTAAGAACTCAGGTGGCCGAGATTCACAACGCTGAATTCAAGTTCAGCCCATGTCACATAATATATTAAAAGTCATTTTGAGACAAAATGAAATTAAAACAACAAATCTCCTCACCCAACTGAAATAACTCATAGATGATTTCAAACTTGTCTCTAGTGAGAACCTGTATGGAAACGGATTTGGATATTTGAATGCTGTACCATCGTTATCTGTGTGTATTATATCCTTTCCTGTTGTTGTGATAAAATGCCCTGGCATTAGCTACCTAGCAGCAGAAGGGTTGACCTTGCCTTCATTTTCAGAAGGGATAAAGTCCATCACAGCAGGGAAGATGCAGAAGCAAGAACATGAGTACTGACCAATGACCACCAAGCAAAATACTGAAAGCAAGGAAGGCTCTAAAACACTCTAAGACCCTACTCTCTGATGACAAACTTTCTCCAGTAAACCTACATAACCATCCAAAATAGAACCATTGTCGGAGTTCAAACACATGGCTTGAGGACTCTTCATCAAACTATCACAATGTGCACATTTGTGGTCTGTGGGCAGCGATGCATAGCAAGTGTCTAAAAAAATGTCCCCCGTGGGATCCAATGTTCCAACACTTGGTCCCCAGTAGAAAGTGCTGCTGTTGGGGAGATTTAGGAGTGCAGCCTTGTTAGACAAAGTACATCAACGCCTCCTGCTACTATCCCCAGTACACTTGAGAGCTCCCTACATCCTCTCCCCCTTCCTCCTTCCTCTTCTCTCTCTTTTTCACATTCTCTCCCTCTCCCAGCTTTATGCTTACTGTTCAAGATGTGACCTCGCAGTCTCCTGATCCAGCTGCCCTGCCTGACTACGGCCTCTGCCATGCTATAACGTACTCTAACACTGTGAAACTGTAAGAGGAAATATTTTTTTCTCCTGTAACATAGATTAAACACTATAGGCGCTATCCTATCTTATTTTTCTCATATTTTTAAGATAGAAATTTAAAAAAAATTGCTTTGTGTGTATCTTCTTTTGTCTCCTGGAATATTATAAATTTGGCTGGTATGTATCCATTGATATAGTAACATATAGGCTAAATTGTGTGTGATGAAGACTAAATAGACAACTTCTACTTAGGTTCTTTATAGTACCTGGACCTCTCACTATACAAAGCATTTATAGGCACTGTGCTTTGTTCATGTGAGGTGGGAGAAAATAGGTCAGGTCATACCCAAGAACAACCAGGAGATCCTGAACATAAGAAACAGGTGGTTTTCTGATGCCTTCCTTTGCAATTTGTCAGTGATCCATACCATTTGCCATGTGCACAGTGACTTTGTACGATCAGATGTTGTTAAATACTCAGATTCAGTATGTTAGAGATATATGTCTGTTTTTAGCCTCCTCTTTTTGCTGACAAAACTTTAAAAACTCAAGCATGCTCAGATTAGAAACATTATGCATACATAAAAAATATGCACCACATGATTCGAGCTCTTGGATAAAACTCATTAACTTACTATTAGAAACTTACTAAATTACATCCTAGTTTTATTACGAGATGCAAAAAAATGTTGTTTTAAGGGATAATTAGCTTTTTCATTAAAAAAAAAAACAGCTTGAAGAAGAAAGGACCCTTTTCTCAAAGGCATAGGGAATTAAACAGTGAAATCATTACCCTATGAATTCTTGGTGCTGGTGCGGCTCTTAAATAGTATATGAGGATCAGAACAAAAGGAAAAGTGCTAGACAGCATTCAAAGAGGTGATGGGTTTATATTCATTATACTAAAGGTACCACCTTTTGTCACTGAGATAGAAAAGATAACTGCTGGGTGAAAAACTAAACCGGCCTATTTGTATTTGTACAGAACTTAGTATTTCTTATTTGGTCTGCTTTCAGGGCCATGGGAAACAATATTTCTTGTGTGTGTGTGTGTGTGTGTGTGTGTGTGTGTGTGTTTGTGTGTGTGATGGAGTATTATGGAGATATTTATTGAATTTAAAGCAGATTAAGCATTCTGATATAATTGAAATACCATCTATGTTGAACATGAATCTCCCCCATTCTTTGTCAAACTGTTTAGAAATGATTAACTGATAACTTGCAATGTTTGAGTGCTTCATTTACATTGTTACTTAAAATGTAGAATTTTTAAAATCTGATCTTTGTTAACACAAGTTATACTTTTGAGAAGGATTTAAGAAAAGGGTTTCTATATGTATGGATATCATGTCTGCATATATGTCTGTATACCCTGGACATGTAGGACTCACAGAAGCCAGAAGAGAATATTAAAATCCCTGAAACTGGAGGTGCTGACAGTTGTGAACAGTCATGTTAGTGCTGAGAATAGAACGCCAGTCTTCTTAGCTGCCGAACCATGTCTCCAACCCAAGCAGAACTTCTTATGTTGACATGAGTTTTAGTAACCATGAGCACATATTCAACATAAAGAATCTGAATGATGGGCTCAGGATGTAAGACCTGCCTTACATCACAAATGGGCTACCCCTATGGCAAGTATGAAAACCCTGAGTTTCTCTACTCTTGTGTAGTGTTGTTGGCATGTCTTTACTTCCTGGTAAGGATGAGGTGATTAACATCTCTCTGATGAGAAGGCGATGAGCTCATGAAGGGGCCATGAGGGGAGGGGCTGGAAACACATCCATAGGCTAATACAATGCATGAGGCTTGGTGAAAGCACACTAATGATGTCACATCACTCTGAATCTGGTGATCATGAAGTCAAGGAAGGAAAACCAGGAGTCAGGAGACTCAGAGTACTCAGGATAGAGGAGAGAGCTGGCTACACCTGCCTAGCCAAATTGGAGTGTTTCAACCATTTCCTAGTCTTCTACTAATCTTGTTAAAATTCAGACTCAGAGGGGAGGATGATGGAGTTCCACTAAGAACACTTGTGACTCTTGTAGAGGGCCCAAGTCCCAGCAGCTACATGGCAGTTAATCAACCACCAGAACTCCAGTTTTAAGGGATCTGATGCCATATTTTGTCCTCCTTGGGTGCCAGGTAAACATTTGTTGTACACGTAGGCAAAATACTCATACAAGGGAAAAAGACACAAATCTAAAAACATCAGCTGCATAGACCTTGTTACAAACTTGTGAGATAGCAACCAGAAATCTATATAGCTTATTTTACCCTGGGGTGGCTACTCAACTGTAGTCAAATAATTGCTTGTTTAGAGATAAGAAAACTCAAACCAGGTAGACACAGAACTGATATATTGAAAGATGGTATCCCATTCCACACTGAAATACAAATCTTCCTTCCTTTCAGTTCCTAGATAATCCACTAAATCTCTAGATTAAAACATCTGCAGAGGAAACGTCTGTGTCAGAACACATTCTATGAGGTACAGAAGGGTTAAACTCTATGTTGGAGGCACTTTTAAATTAATAAAACAATAAGAAGGGAGTTCTCCTTTCCTGAAATGTCTTCAACCATGAAAGCAACCTTGAATGCTGCCCACCCCCTGACATAAGTGATAAACCATCTTAACATGGAACAGGTAGGAACAGTGATGGGGATTGAACTCTACTCCTTCCAAAGATGTTTGCAATGTTCACTAATAATGGATTTTCTTCACTTGATACAGAATAGAGGGCACTAGTGGACAGAGGAGGGAGGGAACAGAAGAGGGAAAGCCTGAAGCTTTCAGCCCAAGTTCAGCACCAGTTTTCTAACAAAAACCTCTACTGTAGTTTGGAGGTGTCAAGCAGGGGGTATGGACCTCCCCTTTCATCATACTGTAAGCATCTGTTGAATTCCTATTGTGTATAACTTGCCCTGTGATTTGGTTTAAAAATCAGTTGGCAAATCTGCATTGCTTTCACTGACAAGGTCTGTGTTCCCTTCTGTGGGAGAACAGAGGGTGGTGTCTCAAATAAAAGGGATTCTAGAATGCTTCCTGCAGTATATGAGACTATACAGAAAATGAGGAACATTTTAGGGGTAATTAATTAGAGAGGGAATAGGAAACATAGTGTTGCAAGACTTGTAGGAAGCATCAGTTGATGTTCAACATAGCTGCAACAGGGGGGGGTGCTGGAGATGAATGGGTACAGTCAGGTGTGAAGGGACGTCTATTTCTCAACTTTTATCTGACAACCTTGGTGACTTCTTGAAGGGTTTTACCCTGAGAAATAATTGCATCTGGTACTTGCTTTTTGCAGAAGTGTGAAGAATAAACTGAAAGTTCTCAGGTCAGAACTTGGAAGATTCCTGAAGTAATTCAGATGTAAGGACCCTGCACTGAAATACAGGTCTGCAGAGGAAGATGCTGAATGGAGTGAATGATTGGGTGTGGTGGTTTTCAGATGCTGCCTTCAGGAGCTGCTTTGGTTCCTAATGGCCAATGCTGCCTTATGGAAGAGCAAACATTGGGATGGGAGAAAGAAAAGGTGAATTCCAACATGTAACAAGTAAGGGTCTAGAGATGGCCTACTTATATTTAATTACTTATATTTAATTACAACTGTGTCCTGGATTCCCAATGAAGCAGAATGTTCTGTTCTCCTAATTAAGAAGCAAGACTTCCCATCTTATAAATGGAAATTTAAGTTATAGTGACAAGGGGAGCCATAGAGAAGAATTAGCAGGTACCTACAGGACTAAATTCAATGTGACTCCAGGGCATTACCTCAGGGTCATTACCAGTGTTTTGCCTGTCTTCTCTCATGTGACCTCTTTCATTTCAGTTGGTAATGGGAGCCATCTGAGTTTTCCTGTGAAAAGATCATTCTAAAGAAAGAGAATTTTCAGTGCCTGAGAAGGCTAGGGATGGCTGATTGACTCTTAGATCCATGGCTACTGCTTTTGATGACCTATCACATATGACTAATGGTGAACCCCCATTTCACATTGTATAAGTTTCTGAGACCCAGCGGAAAAACTCCTGACACAAAAACTACTGCCTTCATTATACCTTAGAAGGGGGTGAGGATCAAGTCTATTACTCTTCAACATATATTCTCCAATTAATACATCACAAGAAGAAAGAAGTTGAACAGTTTGGACAAAGACCCTAAAAGTCACCTTAGTCTGTCAGTCTTTTGTCAGAGCAAATGTGAAACCAAAACAAGACAATGCATAGAGGTTGGTGGTTCAGGCAGCTTCACATGAAGTTGACCTTTCTACTCTTAGATCACACAAGCCACACCATCAAGGAAACTACATCTAATAGAATGTTTAAAGAAACCACACTAGCAGGGCATTGGTGACACATGCCTTTAATCCCAGCACTTGGGAGGCAGAGGCAGGGGATCTCTGTGAATTCAAGTCCAGCCTAGACTACAGAGCGAGTTCTAGGACAGGACAAATACAGAGAAACAACTCTGTCAGGAAAAACAAAAACAAAAACGAAAAAAAAAAAGAAAAGAAAAGAAAAGAAAGAAAGAAGAAAAAAAGATACCATTTTAAAGAGGTTAAATGCTTGACTACTAGCTATTGGATAGATGTATCAAAATGTATTTCAAAGGATAAAAGTATTTGTTGATCACTGTTCTGCTATCTTACTGACAAGTGTGAGGGTACTGTTGGTGCCTGCAATAGTTTTTCTTGCTATCACCCTTAATCATATTGACTTTGTCACAAATAGATAAAGTAGAGGCTGGAGGACCATAACATTTCCTTAGCCTACAGCTCTAGTGACCTGTTATTATCTTTTCTCAGTGTTCACCCAGAGCTGCTGTCATGAGGAATGAGGCCGGAGCTTGTTCCCACAGGACCCTTCATGAAACTGGAAGGGGACAAATGACACTTTCCCATCACAAGGTCTGACTCAGAGCCTTTGACTCTGATCTTTCTGGACCTGCAAAATATCCATTTGTAAACTCAGAATTTCCCCAAAAGACATTGCAGGAAAGAATGGTATAGTCTCTGACATGAGAAAGCTTTTACTGAGCATTGCTTTTCATTGCTTTTATGTCTCCCATGATCCACAACTCTACAGGTTGCAGAATACTTTATACTAGCCGGTAATGCAGTGTTCTAGAGTTGTTTGTTTGGTAATCTATAGCAAGACTTAAAATGAAACTTGAAAAGAGAAAAATGAAATTAAGGAAAAGGATACATTTATTTCATTTAAATAAATCTCTTTGTTCTATTGCCCCTAAATTCTCCCAGATTTACATTAGTGTGTTGATAATTGCTGGAAACAGCCATGAACTTTACAGAATAATTGGCCCTATTTTAAGACACTATTTTAGAGCGCATACTACACATTGTAGCTATACAGTAATAAAATAGATTTTTGCAGGTTGTCTGGGGGTATTCATTCACATTATTTGTAGTCACACACATGGTGTATATGTGTGTGAGCATGGCAGCGTTTTATAGTTGGAGTTTCCTTTATAGTTTTTAGAAGTTACAAAATAATAGAATTAATTGCTTTGAATTTAGTCATTTTGCACTGGGCAAATATTGACTTCTTTCCCAACACCTTTAATTTCTAATGGAGCTTGAAATTAACTTTGGATTTTAATTCTATTTTATTCTAGGTTTGTACATCAGGGCCATTAATAACGTCAGGAGAGTGCTGAGAGGAGTATTTCTGAGCCAGGAGCTCTCAGTAAGACTTACAGCCTCCAGAGCTCCAAGATTGTAGGGGAAGAGGAAGGATATGTGGGCAGACCAGCATAGCACAGTTATCTCTGAGGAGCCATCTTTGAAAGGGAGCCTTTGATCATTTCCTGAAGGTATATCTGTTAGTAGGCATATTGCACATGTGATTAATAGGAGCAAAAATATTTAGGATAACAAAGAACAGATTTCCATATCTCACTGAGGTGGTTTGATAGAAAATGCTCCCAAAGGGAGTGGTACTATTAGGATGTGAGGCCTGGGGTAGGGGTAGTCTATTTGGAGAAAGTGTGTCATTGTGGGGGCGGGCTTTAAGATCACTTTTCTCAAGTTTCACTCAGTGTGACAATCAGTTGACTTCCTGCTGCCTTCTGGTCAAGATGTAGCCAGCACCATGTCTGCCTGTATGCTGCCATGCTCCCTGTTATTGAGACAATGGAATGAACCTCTGAAACTGTAAGTGAGCCATCCCAATTAAGTGTATTCTTTATAAGAGTTCTGGTGGTCATGTTGTCTCTTCACAGAAATAGAAAACCTGACTAAGACAATAACAAAAGAGCTGTGAAACCAACTTTTTTTGATTCAAAAGATAATAGTCTAATCTATTAAAGATTAATATATATATATGTTATACCTATAATATATAAATATTCATGAAACACAAATACACATGCTATGTGTGAAATACATCTAATTAATATATAAATATATGCATAATAAAGATACAAAGTAATCTCTAAATTATATGTGACATATACTATATATTACTGTGTGTATTATACACCTCACATACATAAGTATAAATTCTTATGCACACACACATACCTATACGCTTAAACTCTAAATTGTTTTATTCATCATTTTTATTTACTTTGCACACCAAACAGAATTCCTTCTCCCTCCTCTCCTCCCATTCCCTCTCCTCACCTCCTTTCTACACCTCCCTCATTCATTTCTTCTCCATCTCCCTTCAGATGGGGTAAGGTCTCTCATGGGAATCAAAATGCATGACATATCAAGTTGAGGAAGGACCAAGCCCCCCTCCCACACACACACACACACACACACATCAAGGTTGAATAAGGCATCCCACCATAGGG
Source organism: Cricetiscus sungorus (assembly GCA_030556225.1). Taxonomy (NCBI): domain Eukaryota; kingdom Metazoa; phylum Chordata; class Mammalia; order Rodentia; family Cricetidae; genus Cricetiscus; species Cricetiscus sungorus. Next base: position 27,867,512 of record JANBXA010000031.1, read on the forward strand.
AGTAGGCTCCAAAGAGCCAGCTCATGTATTAGGGATAGGTCCCAGACCATCTACTAGGGGTCTCACAAAAAAAAAAACCAAAAAACAAAAAAACAAACAAACAAAAAAAAAAACAAAAAAACAAGCTACACAACTGGCACCCAGATACAGAAAGCCTAGGTCGGTTCCATACTGGCTCTCTAGCTGTTTGTCCGGAGTTCATGAGCTTCCACAAGCTCAGGTCAACTTAAATCATTTTAAATCCATTTTAAATCCATTTACCCAAGGCTTTGAGGTTTAACCACTTCCCTAATATTTTTATGCTGTCTTTGTAAGGCAAGGTGATTGGAATACATTGACTGTTAGGAGACCCAAGAGCTGGGATTCTACACACATCCAGGAGGAGATGACCCAGGAGGAGAGGATCCAAGGGGATCCTTAAACTCATGCCCACAGCAGCTGCTTTGGGGATGAAAAGCATCAATGGGTACTGGTCTGGAGTGTTGGGTGTGGCTGGCTCATCTACCTGACCCTCCTATATAAAATACATTTCATAGAATGTTTCCAAAAATGGCCTCTTGGCTGCACAAATTTTGGCGCTTTGGGAGTTACAAAAGCTGTGTCAGAAGGAAATCTATATAATCATGAAGTTTCACAAAACATTAATAACCAGAAGTTCTTAATCTGAAAATTGGGTTACTGATGCTTTTGTACCTACAGAGTTGAATATATAGCTCAATTTTTATGTATACCACTCCAATTCTACTAATGTTCTTCAATATCTGCAATGATCTATGCATTTGATTCTTAAAATTTAGTTATCTAAAACTTGGTGTATATTGATCATTCTCTCCATTCCTCCCTTCTCAATCTCCTCAACTGCTGGCCACCACTATAATTCTACTCATTTCTATGAATGTGAATTGCTTTTGTTTTAAAAATATTATAGATATAATGCTACAATGATTTGTTTTTAAGTTTCCCTGTATGACTTGTTAGTATAATGTCCTCTGGGCTCAATTATGTTGTTGCAAATGGCAGGTTTTCCTTTTACACATGATTGAATAATATTCTATAAAGTACACATATATGTATGTGTGCATTATATAAATATATTTGTTAGGGCATATGTGTGTGTATGTGTGTTTATGAAACATTTCTTTCATCCATTCACCCATCAACATATATGTTGCTTACCGGTATTAACTATTATGAATAATGCTGGCAGGAACATGGGATTGTGGATGTCTCTTTGACGCATTCTTTCTATCTTCTGAGGATGGTTGGATATTCTGTTGGTTCCGAATTTAAATTTTAATTCTTTAAAGGAATTTTAGACTATCATTTTGACATAAGCAGGCCAAACTTCATTTCCACCCATGATGTTCAAGAATTTCTTTTCCCTACATCCTCAAAAACATGCATCTCTTGTTTCTTTGTACTAGACATCCTGAAGGATTTAATATTGTATCTCATTGTGTTTGTTACTTGCATGATTTGTGATTCAAGCTTTTGGGTACCTCTTGTCAATTTGTATATCTTCTAAGAAAAAAAGTCTAATTAGGTCATTTGCCCGCTTTTTATGTTATTGCTGTTTCTGAGGTGAACTGATCTTTGTATATTTTAGATTCTGACTCACAATTATAAGACATGTGATTTGGGTAATCTTTCCTGTCACTCCACAGCTTGCGTTTTTTTAGTTTCATTGATTGTTCCTTTGCCATGCAACAGCTTTTCAGTTTGTCTTCATGTTGATTGTTTATACCTCTTGAGTTGATATTAGTTCTTTTTCTTTTTTTTCTGTTGTTGCTCTCACAAAATACCCAACAAAACCGATTTTATGATTGCAGAGTTTATTTAGATCACAGTTTGAAGGCACAGCTCATCATCCTGGGAAAGTTATGGTGGCGGGAGCATGCAGCTGACCAGCCAGTCAAGAACCATAAAGAAATGAATGCCAGTGCTCAGTTCACTTTCTTCATTTTACTTAGTCAATTCATAGTCTATTTACAGGGTATCTCTTGACTTCAATTAACCCAGTCAGATTAAGTCAGATCTTTGTCTCCTAGTTTATTCTAGATTTCATCAAGTTGGCAATCAAGATTACCATCATTGGGTCATAGTTAAAAAGTCCTTGCCAAGCAATTAAGGAGATATTCCTCTACATCTACAACTAAGGGCTTTATGTCTTCAGATCTCAACTATAATTCTTCAATACATTTTGAGTGTTTCTATTTTTTTCTATTATTCTATTTACTGTATGATAGGGATCAAATCCAGGGCCTCATATAGTCCTGGAAAGTACTCAACCACCAAGTTATGTGTAAATTTAATTGAGTAAGTTTTGTTAGTGATGTAAGGCATGGTACTTTATAGTTTTTTTTTTTTTTCATGAAAGGGTATTCATTCTTTTCCAAAACATCCATAATGTCTTTGGCTGTTTGAATCTTCATGCTATTAATATATATTGTATTGCATTTGTGTGTGTATGTGTATGTACATGTATTTGCACATGCATGCCATAGTATGTATATGGAGGGAAACTTCATAAATCGTTTCTCTTTGCATCATGGTGATAGCGCTCATGCTGTTGGTTTACTCTTACAACTTTCCTGCTGATATACTCTATACTTCTAGAAGTTGCTTGGTATGGTTTGTAAGCATAAGATCATATCCCTATAATAAGAGATAACACAATTTCTTTTTGCAGAATTTGGATATCTTTTCTCTTTGTTCTTGCCCAGTTCTGAAAATGATTTCCAGTATTTACTGACCAGAAGTTTTGACAGTGGGAAAACTCCATCATTGTCTTGTTCTTAATCTTAGGGGCAAGGCTCATCATCTGCTGAGTAGAAGAACTGAGGTAGGATTGTGCCAAGGTGTATTCCCCTTATACTTAATTTATTGATATTTTAATATGAAACATTATTAAATTATGTTGAGTACTTTTTTCTTAAAATGATCAAATAATTTTCTCCCTAATTGTGTTAATAAGTTATATAAAACTCATTGATTAATATATGTGGACTCATATATAAATACATTAAAAAGTTATATAAAACTCATTTATTTACATATGTGAACCAAAAATCCACTTAAACATCATGTATAATCTTTTTAACATGCTATAGATTTATTAAGAATTTCTGATATTGTGCTTATCAAGTCCACTAGTCTACACATGTTGACTAGTCTTTTGTTGTCTGGTTTTTGCAGTTTGCTATTAATCTATGTCTGGAAGTGTCCTGATACTTTTTACAGAAAAAAAAAATTGTCACTCATTAAATGGTATACAAAACATCCATAATACTATTAAGTCAAAATTATTATTTATTTGAAAATATTGAGAAATAATCACAATAAGGGGATAATCCCTCATGTTATTCCCTCAAAAGCCAAGATGTTCCAATGTTCAGAATCTGGTAAACCTATTTTGTGTCGACTTGTTTCTAATGAGTTCTTGATTTTTAGCCCAATCTCTCCTCAAATTCACAACTGTCTTTCTCAGACTCTCTAGCATTGGGATTATAGGAATATGCCATTACACCCCAGCTTTAACATTTGCAATGTTTCAGGGGCTTATTGCTATTGTGAGTATTTCGGGTGACAACAATTATGACTCAGTTACTCAAATGTATTTATATTTTACATGTAGTAAACAGGAAATAGACACTTGTGTTAAAAGGTATAAAGTCTTAAATCTATAATGACAGACTTACAAGACTCCCCATGGAAGGCCTCACCCTCCCTGGGGAGCAGAAAGGGGATGGGCTGTGGTTTGGTGGGGGTGATCAGGGAGGATGAGAGGGTGAGGGAACTGGGATAGGCATGTAAAACAAACTTGTTTCAAATTTAAATATGAAAAGGGGGAAAAAAGATAGAAAGTCGCCCTCAATGACTTGACTTGTAACAATGGTTAAAGAATGCAATGTACTTCAGAATCAGATGATATAGAGAAACTTTTATTATATACCACAATTGCGTATGATTAAAGTGTTATTGGGTGTAGAAAACCCAGGCTGTTGCTAAGACTACAGGTTTCTTTCCACAAACTAATAGCCCCATTGCTGAAGACACCTGTATAACTCGTCTAATATGGAGATATTGAACTGGTGCCTAAATAGGACATCCACGCCTATGTTCTGGCATCTTTGGCATGGGTATTACTTTGCATACTCTCAAAAGAGAAATGTATATATCATATAGAATCAATGCCCCAAACTGCTTGGATGACTAAAACCCTGAGACTAGATAGTCCAGAGGCCTAGGGTAACAACTGGTCTAAAAAAAAGAAAGAAAGAAAGAAAGAAAGAAAGAAAGAAAGAAAGAAAGAGAAAAACAAACAAAACAAAAAACAAAACCATGGTGATAAGATGGTTCCTAATAATATTTAATTAATCAGAGAACTTTCCTCCTGCAGAAGATTGGGTCAAATATAGGGACCCAGAACCAGACATTATGCAAAGATTGAGAAACTCTGAAACACTCAGCCCTAAATGGAATATCTCTATCAAATTTCTCTCCTCAGAACTTAGGGAACCCCAAGGAAGACAAGGCAAAAAGAATGAAAGACTCAGAGGAAATGGAGGACACCAAGGCAAAAATGTCCTCTAAATCAACATGAGTGAGGTCTACATAAACTCAAGGGGTCTGAAGTGCACAGATCTGTACCAGGTCCTCTGAATTTATGTTACAGCCTCCAATTCAGTGTTTTCTATGGGATTCCTGGGTCGGTGGATGAGTGGTTCTTTAATTCTTGTGCCTGTTCCTTCTGTTGGCTAGTTTTGTCCAACTTCAATGTGATAGTCTCTGTTTTATCTTATTAATGTATTTTATTTATATTTAAAAATGGATGAATGAACGAAGATCTAGCCATTAGGTTTTCATTAACCTAGGCTTTTAAGTTATAGGTTAAAAACTGATCTGTCACTTGTACCTACTTGGAGTGGGAAAATCAGTTTTCTCCAGTGGAGTGACAGTGGGCATATCAACCACTCCAGGGCATGCCTTGTGCTCAGAAGTAGTTGACCAATATATAATGAACTACATGGAGTTATTTTGTTTTGTTTTTCTTGTGTGTGTGTGTGTGTGTGTGTGTGTGTGTGTGTGTGTGTGTGTGTGTGCGCGCTTTTATTTGGTTACAGCTTGGTGTGAGTTTTGGGGGGAAATGTTTTATTTTGTTTTTGTTTTTTTGCTTATTTTTGAGGATTTTTAAAATTTATTTAGGATTTTGTTTGCTTTTGGTACTAAAAAAAAAAGTTATGTATGTAGGGAGGAGTAGATCCAGAAGTACTTGGGGAGGAGAAGAATATGATCAAAGTATATTTAAATATTAAACTATTTTAAATAATAACAATATAATAAAAAGAAACCAATACAATATGTATATATAAAGTAAAAAAAAAGTTTTATGGGGGATCTAGCCAAGAAAAATATGTTTATTTTCATGTTGTTGATGTTGTTTAAGATTTGATTGGACTATATTCATGGTGTTTTAAAATAAAAATGTTTGTGCCTCTTCGTTTGAATGGTTTAATAATTGATTTATAATCTTTCCCATTATTTCTCAAGTGTGGGAAGGAGAAGGGATAAATGCCACTGAGAAATTACAGAGCCTTTGACTTATAACCTATTCATTCTCAGTAAATATTTCCCATGAGGCATTAGTCACTATTCTCACTACCGTTATTCATTGACTTGACCTCAAGAATGCTTTTGACTCTAACAAAACATTAAATCAAAGGTAGGAAGTAAAACTACCTTAACATACATTTCCATTTACAACAAAGTACATTTCCCGGAACTATAGAGCAACTTGAAAGATACTTAAGTATCTTTGTCCTTTATAAGTCACAGTATGGAACACAAAGAAATAGTAATTCTGGTGTACTTGATCATGCAATTCAAAGGCTAAAGTAAAGCTACATTTTCCTAATCATTATACTAACTAATTGTCTGTACTCATCTTCCCTTGTCCCTCTTTTGAAAGCTTCTTCCTTGGTTCATACATCCAAGGTGGCTACATACATGGGGAGAGCACCTGGGGGAGGTGTTTAGGAAATTGGGGATATTGTAGAGGTCAAAGTACAATGACTTTGAGAAAGCAACATGTCAGTGTTCTGCTTAATTTTTTTTTTTTTTTGCAAAACACAATTTCTAGCCTTAATAATTTACACCAACAGTAAGTAGCTCAGTATATTTAATGATGTCCCACTCCTCCATGTTTGTGTCAACTTTGTAGAAGTGTATAGACAATAAGTTCATCATCCTAGTATTCAGTGTTCCATTTATTGTACCTTTAAGCATCCAAATCTCAAGTTTCAAGTCTGTTTTCCACTGGGCTTTCTAATTAAGAAAACACAGTTATCTTAAACTAACAAATAGGAAGACTGCTGGAGTCTAAATGATCCCAGCATGAAAACTGTAGCTTGCCCCAGATTCATTTTGCTTTTTTGATTCCCATATGTGAAATGGATGTTGATAAAGTGTGGGAGTGAACCCATTCCTTAGATAGGTAACCACAGGTGGTATGGCTTTTTAAGACCTGGTGTTCATTTATCCTGTCCTCAGAGGCAGTAACTTAAAACCACGGGTGATGACAGGAAGGAGAGTGAATCCCATTTTGAGTTCCATGTAAAACCCTAATTCAAAAATGCTTCTGTATGAGTTTTTAGTACTGTAAATGTATGTGATCTCAATTGCTGTTTGACTTTTTCAACATCTAATCCTCATGTAGTTAACACTCTTCACTTATTGCTGACATCAAACTAGTTTCAGCAAACTTCCCTTTGATATTACCTCTCTGTCCTACAAATAAGTCCCAGGCAAACTTAGCTCAGTAAAAACGATTTCTCTGCAATAGTGTTACTGAGATAAAGCAAGCATTGCCAGGCCAGGGCACACGCTTATCCACAACCATGGCAACTGAAATAAGCGAAAGTCCTAACCGTGGGTAGAATAACAGTCACTGGCCAACCACTATCTTGGCTTCTCTTCCCCGTCCCTATTTCTCCTGCATTCCATTTGGTGTGGAAAATTGGCTGCATGGTCAGCTACAAAGAGAGATTTTATATAGTAGCCCAGGCTTTCTCAGTAAAGATCATGGATTGCACCAACAGATATGCAGCAAGTACAGCTGCCTAGAGTTTGCCATTTCCCTCAGTTGATGAGTGATGTCAGTTGTCCCTTGCTGAACAGTAAAGAGCTGACACTTGAGAGCCTCACCCCACTAGAGGGTCCTGGTGCTTTCCTTTCTTCTCTCACAGCTGCAAACCACTTAAATATATTATGCAATGTAAAAATTTGCCCTTTTGGACAATGAATTATTAAAGTTTTCACTACTCATCTATCTCTGAGTAGTGTATGAACTTTCAGGGCAATCTATCTGGGCTGTTGAAATTTGGGTTTTATTAATTGGCGAGGTCCATATAGCTGTCACATTATAATGAAGACTTCATGTGTAGCACTTATGAGTCAGGAAACATTTTCCATTAGCTACCTGGCTGACCTCTCTGTGGAGTCACTGACAGACAGCCATCAAGTAAAACATACATACACTTCTAAAGCAATGACTTCTATGCTATCAGGTAGATGGAAAGAATGCCCGGTATGCCCTGTACCCTCTAAATTGCTGGGGCTCTTTCTTTGTATAGTCCAATTGGATAGCTTAGGTTGGCCCTAAGCGGCATAACAAAAGTCAGTCTTGTGACTTGGCAAGAAGGATGTGTTTTGCTGATATCTCAACAGACTCAGATAATGACAGAGAGTGTTATTAAGACATTATGATGCCTGCTAATGAGCAATGACAGCAATTTTATAGGTGCCAATGCTGTCTGGCATTTGTTGCTGGCATCTGTGTTTACAAAAAGCAGTCTTTAAAGAGTAGGGTAGGCATATTTTGCAAACAGCAGCTAATGTGAGTGCTTTGGATGAAAATTACATGATGAGATTGAGGTACTGCAAATTATTGGGTTAATTTACTTGAAAATGCAATTATATATTCTTAAGTCAAATCCATATCCACTTACAATATGTCACCTGTTTTGGCCAGCTTAATTTTCAAACCAAATGTTTCACAGAACTGAAAGATGTCAAATGCAAAAATACCTCAAATGTTAAACCTTAAAATTTTTCTTGGATAATCATACACTAACCAAAGCAATTTGTTTCTGTTAAAAAGATATAAAACAGGGTATATGATTTATTTTTTCAGTGGATGTAGTAAGACTTATTCATATGGATGAAATGGTTCATTGTAAATTGCAAAAAAAAAAAACCTACCAATATTTCTGAGCATTGGTCTTGATCAAGAGAAATAGAGAGAAGATCAATATGCAACATCTTAATTCTTACCATGAGCTTGTAAAAATAAAAAAGGGTGTTATGATTGCAAATTAATTCTTTAGATTTTTTTGTGAATGGATAAAAATGTGAAATTCATTACTGAGTAGTTTCTCATCAAACAAACCCAAGTATTTAATTTGTTGAAGTATAAAATCCACATACCTGATTCCCAGTTATAAGAAGTACTGAAGAGGGAAAGACTTTGCTGGAAGATTGGATTAACAATTAAAAACAATCTTAGAATCAATTTTGGTATGTAACAGTAAAGGACAAGTGTAGTATTTATGGTAAAGGATTTTTTAAAAAGACACATTTTTTCAGAAATTGAAATGTTGAAAGTTAAAGAGACATCAAATAATTCTATCATTTTTAAAGTGTTATCTAAGCAATGTTCAGAAGCCTCACCCTAGTTCTTGCTTATTTTATGGTTGATTAAGAACTACAGCCTGTTGTAGGGAATCTCTAACACCACTTATGACATCTTTCCTTCTAAAGACTGTAAGTTATTTTAGGGTACAATGAATGATCAAAATCATACATTTTGTGTGTGTGTGTGTGTGTGTGTGTGTGTTTGTGTGTGTGTGTGTGTGTGTGTGTATTTAATTCTAAGGGAAGGCATATCGATATTTTGAAGATGCACTGGGCTAGGGAGAGACTTTTATCCTAAAAGTAGAGATGTGTAGCCATAAAACTGTAAGTTGTAGTTGAAGGTAAAGGGATGGCATTAAGAGAGAACAGGATATGGATTACTGAGGCATCCAGTGATAAGAGGCAAGGTGAAGAGTATACCGCAAGACAATCAGAGCACACCTGGAGAGGAAGTCCAACTAAATCAACTTTGGATGCTGGGATATTAAAAGAGTATTGTGCCCAAGATATTCAACCTCCTGCTCATCTGGGCACTTGTCCCTTTGTAGGACCCATCTCCTTACCATGGGATGTAAATACATGCTACACATTTTACACTTCTCCTGCACTGCACTGTATACTATTGGTAGGCACAGATGACTGCTCTTGCTTTGTAAATAGTGAACCAGGGCAGTGGCATGCTCATAAATAAGTTCTACTCAAATGCTCTTCATAGGCAGGATTTTTCAGTCTCTGTGGTGCAAATTCTTCCACTGTGGGCACTGAGATTCACCAAGTCAAACAATCAGCTCATAAATTTGCTAAATATTAAACAATTAGTTTTCTTTCTCTGGAGATCCCTGGAAGGAACTTACCTAAAGATTCTTTTCTCCCTTGAATCTTTCTCTAGCTATCTTGGCACGTGCTCTCCTTCTCACCAGTATTTGTATACCAAGTTGGCCGTAAATAAACATTTTCTACCTTCTAATTACATATTAACATTTCTTACTTATCCTTATCTACTTCAGAAGGAGGACATTTGCCTATATAGCTGTGTTTGCATAGCATGCTGTATACCACATCGAACTGAATACATTGCAACTATTTCTAAATTATGATAATTATATATGCTAACGTTCTGAAGAGTTGCAATAAAATGTTGGTGGCTCCAAGGCTCAGGGACCACCTTGGAAGAGGGAACAAAAATTTTTAGCAGTCATTGAGTTTGAAGGACTAGAAAGGAAACATGTAGCCATGACAGGGCTGTTGCACACAGGTACTCATACTCAGCTGTGGTTGCTTTCATAATACCTGCACAAGATCAAGCCAGTCAAAATTTAAGATGGCAGCCAGGTGTGGTGACACGTGCCTTTAATCCCAGCACCCAGGAGGCAGAGGTAGATGGTTCTCTGTGAGTTCACAGCCACTCTACTCTATAAAATAAGTTCCAGACCAGTCAGAACTGTTACACAGAGAAACCCTATCTCAAAAACAAACAAGGAAACAAACAAAAACCCCAACCAAAACCAAAACAACAACAAAAATTCTAGTATGTCTAGGGGAGGAGTACATAAAGCCTCATGTCTAGCAAAGGAGCTATTGGCAGTTGATGTTTCTGAGAGTGAGTAGTTTTCCTTACACATGTAGCCTCTTCTAGGTTCTCTATGTTTCAGTAAATGTTTTAAAGCCATACATATGTTGGCAGCATTGATTAGATTCAGTGGGTTTAAATAATAATAATAATAATAACAACAATATAATAATAATAATAATAATAATAATACATGAGGTTAGAAGAGAGGTACCTTGGAAGGGCTGTCTTGGAGGAGTTAGTTGGAAGGGAGGAATTGGATGTGGATATGATCAAAACACATAATATAATACATAAAATTCTCAAAGAATAAATATCTGGGTCTTAGAAAGTTGGTGGTTAATGTCAACATAGAAACAAAAGATACTTTAATGGGGTGATGGGTTAAGACTTCCAGCACGGACCTGAACAAAGGGGAGCTAATGGACCGCCCCCCAGAACAGTAGCTGGGAATCCAGCATAGGACTGACTCAGACCCCCTGAAGGTGGGTCTCAGCTAGAAGGACTGAGCAGTCTAAGGGATCTCTGACAGTGTAACTAGGGAATAACCCTGGTGCACAAAAGGACTTTGGGAGCACATTCCCCATGGAGGGATACTCCCTTAGCCTAGAGGCAGGAGGGAGGGCCTAGACCCTACTCTAAATGACTTGACAGATATTGATGATCCCTCCTGGAAGGCACCACCCTCCCTGTGGAGTGTGTGTGTGTGTGTGTGTGTGTGTGTGTGTGTGTGTGTGTGTATGGGATGGTAAGGAGGGAGAAGGAGCTGGGATCAATATGTAAAATAAGAAAAAAGAAAACAAACTTTCAGTAGGATACATGTTACTTTCAATTCTGATTCCCTTTCTAAGTTCCCTTGCCTTTATCCATATTAAGCTAATTTCATGCTCCTTATTCCTTTTCTCAAAATCCACCTTGACAAGCATGCAGAAATGGGTGTTTTGTATTCCTTTCTCTCTGTTCCTTGGGATACTCAGAACCTTGGGATGAGACAGTCACTGAGATCCAATCTACAGAGGAATTTAATGAACCCAGCCAACTCCCTCCAGACTCAGCTCTGGCACTTCATAGCTTGTGAGAAGTTCATAGGATCACAGCCCGTCTCCCCTGCACAATGCTTTTTAATATGTATTTGCAAATCAACTTTTTCCTTTTTAAAGATGAAAGAGTAAAAAAAAAAATTCTTAAAAACTGCTACACATTTTCGAATGACTGGAATTAAATCATTTCTCCCAATGTTTAATCTTAACCAGAGTTCCGAACCGAAGCATAAAGGAAGGATTAATTTGAAATGTAGACTGCCTTAGTAAGGTAAAGGTCCTTGGGCTGTGTCTCTGCAAATGACCCACACTATTTTAATCCAGCGTAATTTATTTGGTTGTAGCTGGAGGACAAAATGGCCCTGAAACTGCCTTGTAACATTTTGAAAAGGTGTGCATTCCCATTTCTTTCCATTCGTATTATCTGCAGACACCAGGTGACAAGGTGAGGAAAAGACGTTGGGGTGACTGCTTCTTTGTGTAATAAGTGTGACTGTGGGAAGTGATGCCACTTGTCACTGCTTCCTTCCGCCAGAGTGCATCATCTTTGGTGAGAAAATGAGTTTTGGGGGCTGGAGAACATGTCAGCAACTGAGGGGTCATTAACTCATTTTAGTTTCATTGTATGCATGTGCTTATTATACAGGTGTGCTTGTGTTCATGTGCTCTGCAGGTGTGTGGGGGTATGTTCACACGTGTGTACACATGCTTGTGAAGGCCATATGTAGATGTCAGTTTGCTTTCTTCTATTGGTTTTTACCTCGTTTGTTGAAACAGAGTCACACTGAATATGGGGCCTTCAAATTTGAAAAGCAGAAACCTCCAGAGATTGGGGTGCCCTTCCTCTGTCTCCCCAGATGAGGGGCACATTCTATTACATTTGACTTGTGGTTTGCCTTCTAGAGATCTGAACTCAGGCCGTCAGGCTTTTGAAGAGCACATTACCATGGGCAGTCTGACTCAGCTCCCAGGTCCCTACTAAGATTTCAAGTGTGCACAGTCAATGGGAAACTGAAGTCTCTTGCACCATGCTGACGCTCCTTGCTGTCACTTTGCTTCCCTGTTTATCTACTAAGGGGACATTAAAACAGGTGCAAAATAGAAGAAAAAAGTAAGCAATGAAAAAACATGACCAGGGAGATAGTACAAATAAAATTGGGAAAAGCAAAGTGGTAAAACATCAATGTTTTCTGCTTCTCCCTGTCTCTCTGTTTGTAATGTTTCGTAAATATCGAAAGAAATAACCTAGACCATAAAAAATACATGTATCACAATTCAATTTATCCACATTTCTTAATTCCAACCAAAAAACAGCTGTGAGAATGAGCTGATGTTATAAGCATTTGTTTTTACTGAAAACATGCCCCTCTGTGGAAGGTACTATTTAATTTCCATGGCAGCTCCACCCTCCTGCATTCCAGGGATTAAAACAGTCAGCTTCAGTGTACTGATGAGCTTGGTAGGGATTCATGTTCCTGCAGCTGTGTTTAATAACAGGGACACAATGGCCATCTGAAGCAGGCCACTTGCCGAATGGAATGAGAGGCAACTGGAGAGAATTTGGAGGCGTTCTCTCGGTGGCAGAGAAGCAAAACCTGGCTAATTAATACCATGTCGGAATTAGAAAGAACAATTTCAACCTATGCTTACAAATTGGCCAGTGCAGCATTTTGATTAGCTGAGGACACCTTATGTGTTTTCAGAGGGTTTTGGCTTCAATATTGATACAACCTGTCACTCTTCCCGTGAGACTGACTGGCAGGAAAAGTTAGGTGAAGCCACTGAGCAAGGACTCTCTAGTAGTGTTGCTTCTATTGGCATGCAGTATACAATTGATGCAGAATTTGGCTAGCTGTTTTTGAGACTCAATGGATTAATAAAAGTTCTTAAGCATTAGAGCATATTGCTGGGTCATATGACAGCTGTAGCTTTGGTTTCTCCAGGAGTCCCCAAATTTTCGTAGCTACAGTGCTGATTTGCATCCCTGCCAACACTTTCCCCACATCGTTGCCAGCAGGTGCAACGATCTGTGTTTAATGCAGCACCTTTCACAACAATCCAAGTACAGAATCAGGTTAGGTATCTATCAACAGGAAAGAGATGCAGGGAATATCTCTCTCTCTCTCTCTCTCTCTCTCTCTCTCTCTCTCTCTCTCTCTCTCTCTCTCTCTCACACACACACACACACACACACACACACACACACAATGAAATTTTAACCAACCATGAAGCAAAAGCAAAATGAAAGCAACTGGAGATTGTACTAAACAAAATAAACCAGATCCAGAAAGCCAGACAGCAAATATACCTAGGTCCTCTCTCATTTGTGGATGGATTTTACATAGATACAAGAAAAAAACCCATGTATGTGTATATTACATATATATGATAATTACATATATATATAATACATACTTGTGTGTATTATATATATGTGTGTATGTATATATATATATATATAATGTATACATATGACATGAAATAAAAATCAAGATTAGGAAACCAAACAAAGGATATCTAGATAATATAGGGAGAAAAGGGGGCAGGTGTAAGAGGTAATTACAAGATCCACTTGTATAAAATGTTATGATGTTCATCGCTATGTACAAAAATTACAACCCAACAAAATTTAAATTTAATAACTTGACTAGATTTATTACTAAAATTAACAATATATATTCAAATATATATACATATATATGTATATATTATGTATGTATGTGTATACCTTTGTATACATACATACATACATAGACAGAAATTAGAAAAACCAGAATGTAATGACAAACACTATGGCTGGCACTTGAAATTCCAGAATTTGGAAGGCTGTGGCAGGAGGACCTTGAGTTTTTAGGTAACTTCAGCAGCACCATTAGATTTCATCTCAAAATGAAAAGGAATTCATTGAATGTCCAAGAGGGAACTGAAGTTCATAGAGTTAAAGTGATTTTTTTATAACACATAAAAATAAAAGACAAAGAGACTGATACTGGCTTCAAGCTGAAAATTAGAGAAGCAAAGCAGCCAAGCAGTAGATCTTACCTCTACCTATCTGAAATGGCAGTCCTGTCTCCAGGCTCTCAGATCCTGTGTCCTCCTTTTATTCTTTTCTCTGTCTAGCTGTAATTTCCTGTCTCCACCTCCCTAGTGCTGGGATTAAAGGTGTGTGACCCCTGGTGCTGAGCTCTCCTGTGTGTGAGCTGTTTCTTTTAGGACTGGATGAATTTCCTTTAGTGTCCTTGAACTAACAGAGATCCATCCACCCCTTAATCCCGAATCCTGGGATTAAAGGTGTATAGCACCACCGCCTAGCTACTGTAACTAACTAGTACAGCTACGTTGCTATTTTGATCTCCAGTGGCTTTAATAAATCATGAACAATATATCACAATTTGGAGGCAAGATGAAATCTGAAACATGCTGTCTTACTGCTGCTTATGTTCTATGGCAGGTGCTGGCAGACCTGACCTTTCTATGTATCAGTATGAGCAAAATCCACCATCACGTATACCAGGAAGACTTGGAGAAAGAAGATTTTAGAGTGTGGTAGACAGCCATGTCTCAGAGTGGAAGTTCAGCATGTGAAGGTGGCATCCTTCCGGAGTAGCTCAGGCTCACAACAGCCTTGGGTTTTCCCCATCTGTGACATCTTTATGTCAATGATACATACACAGTACTATGTGATGAATCTGGAGTCTGTGATGTCCATCCTATCCCAATTTCAAAAGCATGCTTTTGTCATTCATGAGACAGGGAACATATTCAAACTCATCCATGTCTATTTCAGCATTGCTTGGTCCTCCTTCAGCACAGTATATATCTAAGGGTCTTAGCTGCCCTGTGGTTTGCAACTCGGTGCTGTGTAACTCTTTTAATGACTAGGAAACAGTCACGGTATGACATAGTATCCTATTCAAATATATTAAAAGTATGGGGTTATTTGCTGATATAGTGAAGCCCCATGTGTGAGTTCTCACCACTGTTTTATATCTTGGCTATTCCTGTAATCATTGTCACTGACTCCTCTGCTATCCATTAATCCACATTTTCTCTCTTTTTTCTACTTTTCTCCCTCTTTTTCACATTTAGTTCTACTCTCTTGTGTAGTTTGGTTATCTTCACAACTTTCAAAACAACCCTTGGATGCTTATCATAGTCTGTGTATTTGTGCATTCTTTGAGTCAGAGCACATTCACAACACACATGTCTGCCCACATAACAAATGTTATGCATAAAAAGGTTGACAAAACATGGTACCTCCTTCTTCCAGAGATTATAATGCAATGGAAAAGGATATTATTAATAAAGCATAAGCATAAAGTCAACATTTTCACTCAAAGTGGCTGCATGTCTTAGAGAAAGGTACTTTGCTTAGGTTCAGACAGGGTTTCCGAGGTAGTGAATGCTGAGCTGATCTCTAGAGGAAAAACAGAAGTGTACACACAATGCAGAGGGAGAAGGCATGCAACAGGCTTTCAGCAGGGCCAGCAATGTGGGTGAAGACTGTGTTGACATTCAGGGCACATACCTTGCAAATGGAAAGGAGAACCCTGGAACAAAAGGGTGAATGGAAAGGAAATCATAGTAGAAAGCCTGGTTTTCGTAGACATAGCCCCATTAAATAGGACCTTGCACAGCAGATACACTGGTAGTCAAGGAAACTAATCCAATTCTACAAGGCCAAACATCTAAACTGTATTTTAGAGGCACAACAAGGTTCTCAGTGACTTCTTGGTTTTGTAGCAATACCCCAAATTGTCATCACAGACCTATGTAAATTTGCCTGTGCTCTAAGCTAATGTGACTGTATGAGGTGATGTTCCATCCTTTTGAAATGTTAAGCGTTGATTAAAATTACTTATAAGCATAATGACTATAAACAATATATTATGAGATATTTAGTATAGTATGACTCAGTTTTACAAACATATGGACCTTGAGTAATTGTTCAAAAAATAGCGTATTGAATATTTGCCTTAGCACTCTTGTTGCTCTCTATAGCAATGCAATGCCTGGGAAAGATTTATACACAGATGTGCAGCAGTAGGAGAAGTGATTGCCTTTTTAGGGTTTCTCATATCTGAAATGCCACATTCTTAAAACTGAAAAGGACATATACAAGTTACCAAGTTTGTCTCTTACTACTCCACAGCAGTGTCATCTCTGGGCCACCACCCGTCCCTTAATAAACAGCTAAGTATATATATATATAAAAAAAAGAAGCATTTAATCTCAGAATATGTGCCTAGCATTTTAATGTTCTTAATAATTTCCATTCCCAAACATTTGCTTATCTTTGTTAGATGCCAAGATTCCATCTTTCACCTCCCTGTTTGGATGCACAGCCTAAAGAATTCGTGTGATTAAAATAGGCTGGGAAAGTGAAGGCGATTCCGTATAGCGGTCATAGAAATACAGAAGAATCTTTGATTCCTAAGAGAGCACCAAGTAACACAGCATGAGGGGGAAAACCTATTAAGCCCAGAGATGAGGGATAGCTTCTTGAATTTAATTTATGTAAATAAGGACCATAATCTTAAAAGTTTTAAGGAACACATGTGGGAAAATGAGATGATAATTAGATACTGAGGAGCATTAGGAGTACTGGGAAGGAAGCCTGGAGATGACTGAAGTGTGTTTATGGAGAGCCGTTAGAGGAAGGCCACAGCTGGAAGTGCGGAGTTTTGTTTTACACATTCTTACAGTTTAGAGAGGGAGAACTAGAAGTAAATCAATGAAACACCAACAAGCCAGCAATCACATGAACCATCAGAAACACACACACTAGCCATCCACTGATTTCTTTCTTGGGGATTTCAGTCCATGTTATGGTGGAGTAGCTCTTAGAGAAGGCATTAAAAATGGACTGTCTTCAGAGAAACATTTAAAATATAAAACGGTAAGAATTAATTGTGTTCAATTTTTATCACCAACTATTTCCTTTTGGTCTTGGTTAACAAAACCCAGCTTTTCCTGTCCCAGGGTTCCACCTTTCTAGAATGGCATTCTGACCTCTAATGAATAGTGTGTTAATGACAATCTTCTGAGTCCTATGCACAACTGACTATATACAAACAATCAGGTGTAAGAGGTATTAAAATTAGCTTTCAAATCCCTCAGTCCTTTTGGAGAAAGATGCTGTGAAAACCAATCAGTGTCTACAAACCAATCAATGTCTGCCACAGAAATGACAGTCAAGGATGAATAGTAACATTAAGTCAAAGACTACTTGTGTTCTCTGGACAAAACAAAGCACAGTCCCTTTGGAAGGAGTGAAACGAAAGGAAGACACTGGGTGCTTTATGGGGCCAAGTTCTTCCAGTATCCCCAGGTGCCATCTTAGTTAATCAGGACATGGTGGTTACTGCAGGCATTTCACCAATGAGAACACAGAGACTCAAAAAGCTTAAGCAGCCAAGGGTGCGATAGGTAAGTGATGGAGACAAGTGAAAAGTCAGCAATTATTATCAGGTACAATGACTTGATCCCTGGTACTTACTCAAGAAACTCCCATCACTCCCTCTCCAAGTCAGGACCAGTCTAGAAAATGAGGCAAAGGGATTTTGTAGACTAACTGTAAGGGTTGAAACTCTACCAAACGTTTGGTTTGATTTTAGTTTGCTACTGTGGGTCAGCAATGCTCAACTTGTGCCTCCATGAAACTAACAACCATGAGGATCAAAATAGGCAGCTCCATTGTGAGAGTACACTGTCCTTGAAGAGTAGGAGGGATTTCAAGCAAACTGTTAGTTCATAGGAATAAGGGGGTCTCAGAAAAACCTCATGACTTTCTACATGGGTACACTGCACTACATGGATCCAGTGTCAACTCAAAATTGTCCATTCGCTACACAAGTAATAACACTATACATTATGTGCTATGTTTCATATCATCTCAATTTTTGACTAGTCCCTAGTAAGAGCATTAAGAAACTCTCTCTCTCTCTCTCTCTCTCTCTCTCTCTCTCTCTCTCTCTAGATACAATAAATCAAATATCCTTCAATGGCACACAAGATAAAGACCTGCAAACAAACAAACAAACAAACAAACAAAAAACCGTCTTGAAGAATGAAAATTGGGTTGTTAACTTTTGCTCATGTACTTGTTGAATATTCAGGGTACCCACTGTATTGAAATAAGACAACAAGAGATTCAGTTTTCATTCTGAAAAGGCATGCTTTGACTTTTACAGAGAAACAGAATTAGTGGACAAAGCTCCAGGACATGGAGACTAGCTGGTTGATATATCAGGATCAGCAAGATGGAGTTCCAGAACATGGGGTCATCAGGATGGAGTACCAGGACATGGGGACCACCTTCATGGGGCCCCAGGACATGGGGGCTAGCAGAATGGTGTACCAGGACATGGTGCATGAGGCAATTTTCCTTCCTCTTTTTTTTTTTTTTTTTTTTTTGGAATTGGCCAAATGTGAACATATCAGGGTCATTCTGACACTTTCAGTTATTGCTTTCAAAAGTCAAATTCAATTACTCAGTTAATAGTATATATTTGTAAAATTGGCCTTTAATGATGGGAGCAAATATCTCAAAATTATTGGCTTTTCAATTCAATATCAAACAATCAACGAAAGAGGAGTCATTTATCAAAACATCAATTTCTTTCTCTTTGATTCTCGATAAAATTACAGACACAAAATCTCATGATTAAGCAAGTTGTTTATAAGTGGTTATATGAATTATATGGGCAAAAGGAAGGTTCCTGTCTTGACCATTATAGATCGTGTTTTATGTAGTGAATAGCAATTGAAAGTCAATAGGAATTCTGGATATGGTAGGTTAGAAACAACTCTAGTTGTAATTTCTTGCTTTTAAGTAGTTTAATTATTGCTTTTATTCATGAAAATATTTGTTATGTGCCAAATTCTTTATATATCATGAATCTCTTTTTTAAAAGACTTATTTGGCAGAACAGTGGTGGTGCACATCTTTAATCCCAAAACTCAGTAGACAAAGGTAGGTGGATCGCAATAAATAAATAAATAAATAAATAAATAGTTTTTTGTGTTATGTATATAATCATTTCGTCTGCATGTATGTATGTGTAGCATCTGCATGCCTGGTGTCTGCAGTGTCAAGAGGACACCAGAGTCCTTGGCACTGGATTTATGACAGTTGTAGGTATCTACGTGGGTGCTGGAAGCCCAATGTGGATCCTCTGAAAGAGCAGCCAGTACCCATGACCTCTGAGCATTTCTACAGCCCTGAACATGAAATGATGAATCTTTATGCATGTGACTTGATCTTCAAATATGTCCTCATCATTGTTCACATATTTTTAAAATTATTTTTTACACTATGTGTGTGTGTGTGCGCGCGCGTGTGTGTGAGCGGGTGAGCATACACCAGGGATCTCAGATAATAACTTCTGGGAGTTGGTGTTTCTCCTTGTACTATGGGGGTCCCACTGGCCCCAATGACAGTTTTTTTGTTTGTTTTTTGTTTTGTTTTATTTAATCTCTTGATTGTCAGAATCTCACTAGACAAATTTATAAGTGAAGAAAAATAAATTGTAAGCAGCTTTTCTTAACATAGGCTCTTAGTACAATCTAAACATGATTTCTTACTGTATATTACTAAAAATAACATCATGGAAAGGCATGGGGAACTCTATTCCAGTTTTACTATCCCCAAGACTCTACTCTGAAAATGTTTTGCTTGTTATTTCCAAAAAGTGAAATGAAGAATAATCAATCTGCATAGAGATTTTAGATTTGAGATATTTTTCTGTTTTAGTGTTCCCTTCCTTCTTCTTTTTCCCTACATGCATATATCATGCATACTTACACATGTACCCATAGCCATGCACATACACATGAACACACACGTCTGTATATATACACACATGTGTGAGTGCACACTAATGTGCACAATAATCATTCATATCCATATGTCAGATGGCAGGTGACTCCCTTTTCACCCAACTGCAAGTTATGACATATCCACTTTCAAAAATAAAACATCAGGACATTCAGGAAATTAATATTACAATGACAGAGTTAGAAATTGTTTTAAAATGCCCAAGTTAAATATTTTAACTGTTATTTAACATTTCAGGACAATGCCACGCGAAATAAATCACAAATCTAATTTACCCGTCATCTTTGTACCTTACCTTTTACTTTTAATATCTTTAAACATTGTGTTCTTGGGATTTTATATTTTATTTGTAACTTCAATGCACTGTTCCACTGTCTGACACATTACTTTGCTTTAAAAATAATGTAACAAAAAACTTGGGGGGAAAGCATGAGGCAAGCATTGCCCAGAAACTAAATGTTGTAATTATTCACTGTCCTGTCTCTCTTGGATGAGTTGATGAATGAGAATCCAGTTAGCAACATCACACTAACACAATTCCCAAGCAATGTCTTTGGACGAGAGGTGAATCCAATCTCATCATCACATTTTCACATATGAAATGTTGGATGTGTCTGCCCCTCTTTAGAGTAATTAAGAAAGAATCTATTTTGACAACTAGAATACCACTTTTGGAAAAATGCAATCCTGAGGGATTTTTTCCTCAAGAATCAAGCAGAGCAAGATGTGTGTAATTCAGGCTGCTGTGCTGTAAAGTGTGGCTGAAGACCATGATTCCCATGCAATTACAAGATTAAAGTGAGATAAATTGGCACTCACAGTTGTGGCAGGTGGCCCCGCTGTATCCTGTCTCGTCACAAGTGCATTTGAAGCTGTCCCATGTTTGTGAGCACCTCCCACCATGCTCACAGTGATTGGGCACACATCTGTCAGAAAAAAAGAGACACAGAAATAAACCAACAAGCAAATGAGATTTATGGGTGGCCAAATTCCAAAATGCTTGGGCAATATATCATTTCAATGCCAGATTGCCTTGCTGAGGCAATTAATCCTTGTTAGTTTAAGCAAATTAATATGATTCATGATGGAAGGTGCCAGGCACACAAAAGATGATGTATCACAGGCCTGGTGTTTCCCCTTTCTGAATAAACCATAGATATTATCAAACAGTTGAGGGGGTTCATTTGCATATCACAGATTCATTTTCATTTAATTCTACAAACAACAAAGATTCCACCTGAGAGTCTTCTTGGTGAGAAATGGAAGATGACCCATTTTACTTCTTGTCCTATTTTTTTTTTTTTTTTAACAAAGTCAATAGCAGTGTAAAGGAGTCCTAGTGATAGATTTGCCACTACCTGGGGTTCCGAAACAGCAGCACAAAAACAACAATGGAATATACAATCCTCAAAAATCTCCTTCTGTACCAATCTGGGTAGTTAAAGATAGCTTCCTAAAGTGTTTGCAAGCAAAAGTTAGGAGAATAAAGCATAGTTGCCTACAAAATTTTACAAGACAGATAATTATAACCCATTAATTTTTCTGAACCATGATTTTCACCTGGGCAATTATACCTATCTTGTAAATACTTTAGAAACACATAATTATTAATTTAAATTGTATTTTTCTTATCTTTGTTGCTGTCTATGTGTTTATTGAAATGCAGGTTCCCACGGGGTCCAGAAGAGAGTATAGTATCCCCCGGAGCTGTACTTAAGTATGGTTTTGAGTTGCCTGGGAACCAAACTTGGCTGATTCTGCAAGAGCAGCAAGCACTCATAAGCCTCCAGCTCCTCACATTTTATTTCATTGCTGGCACACAGAAGTGGGGACATTGTGCATTTTAGTGGCCTACTGTGTGTATGGTTTCAACATATTGTTCTCTTTGTGTTATGATTAAGGCTAAACATATCTAACTCTTGGATGTTCATCACTTATTCTGAAAAGTATTCAAAATATTTTCTTTAGCCCTGAAGTATAGAGAACATAATCAATATGTCTAGCCACCACACACAATGACTTCTTCCTCTTATTTAACCTTAGTCTGACCTGCTGATAGACCTTTTCCCAGCCCTCCATGACCTCCAGGCTCTGGTCACCATCATTCAACCATTCTCAATGAAGATTATGTGGCAGCTACATTTCTGTGTCTCTAATTCAATCCATCTCATCACCCAGTGATAGAATGTCTTTCTTCTGTATCTAAGTAGAATTTTCTTGTACCATGTTTAGAGACAATGTCCATGAAGTTGATACTTACTAAGTAGGAACTAGGAGTCCAACAGGTGGGAACTATACCCATCTGGATCATCACTTGCCAAAAATAATTTCTTACCTTGACTTTAGCCTAAAGTTAGGGCTGGAATGTGGTTTGAGACACCCCTGCATCAATAATATACTTTACTTTCTGCTCATTCTATCTCTTTTCCCTTCCCATCCATTCCACTCTCCAAATTCTCTGTATCTTTTTTCTTTTATAATAAACATTAAGATGCTTACAGTCTAAAAAGAATATTGATATGAATTGGGATTCAGCTAAGAATTTTGATATTTTAATCAGAAACACCTCAAAATATAATTCCCTCCCAATTTAAAACAGCGAAGTCTACAGTGGTGTTTCTGGTAATGGATTGATAGGAGCCATCCTGTGGGGAAACTTTTACTCATAATACTCTAGTAGCTACTAGCTATAAGAACTGACCTATGTAGTGTCAGAGCCCAAACATCCCAATGTAGCTCTTTATATCAAGTCAGCCACTGTCTGTAAAAGCACTGTCTGTAAAACATACAGCTCAGTATGCCATGGTGAACGTGCTTACCAAAGTAATACATTGTAAGTGAGAACTATGGTGAGGGTGGGAATGGGAAACAGCTCAGAATGGTTAAGGAAAGTAGTACTGCAGGCCCAGTTTAGAGCATTAAGTTGAGCATCTGAATCGTGAAAGAAGAAAATAAGAGTGGTCATTATTGGGTTAAAATAGAATGCAAGCAAAAGCACAACCTTGGGTGGCTAGGAAATTCAAATTACTCTCAATATCCACTTTTTATCCTGTGACATGGTTCTGGTTTTGGTGAGCCTTGTCCAAAGATCTCTGAATCTAATTGGAAGTTGGGGTCAGAGCAGGAGGCATGCAAAATACCAGGAGTACTTGGATGAGCCATGGAACAGATATAAAATGCCGCAGAAATTTGGAAATGGGGTTAGTTAAAAGTCGAGGGTAATCAGAGGATATAACTAAGTTGGGAATATTTTATCTGTATCAAAAAAAAACAGGATGAAATATGATAACTAAAGTGTTAAAAAGTGGTAGTGGCAGATCAGTACAGAAAAAAGTGATAATAAAAAAAGTGATAATAAAGTGTAACAGCAATTGGCAGGTGGCCCTGGATTGTTTGTCATGGCCATTTGCAAGGCCAATACATCCTGCAAACTCCCAGCACGCTCCCTCCCTTCCCCACTCCCCAGCAGGTGCTTCCAATCAACAATCCTCATTTTCAGCATCATGAAAGAGAGTGAGTTAGTGGAGACTCCTGCCATCACAGGAAAACATATTTGATACTTAATAGTGAAATTCAGTAAAGAGATACCCTTTTGGTAGAATATTTAACTTTGCAAATTCTCAAATTCTCATGGGTTAATATTAGCTCAGTCTGGTACTTAAAGTCATTTACACCAGCTCATCATACCAATTAATCCAGGGAAGACAGTGCAAAAGTGAGCAAGGGAAACCAAGTTGCAAACTATGAATGATTTGAATAATTCTCCTTAGAGAACAATAAAAGAATAAGTGTGAATTTAATCCCATGAGACACATGAGACATACAGACCCATCACTGAGAGAGAAAAACAAACAAACAGACAAACAAACAAACAAACAAAAACCTGGCTGCTCCTACCAGTCTGTAGCACAGATTCCTTCTTCAACGATAGTTTTTACTAAATAGAATTTTCATATTTTGATATAAATTTTGCTTTTTGTCATTTATAATTTTAAAATAGGCATTCCCCATGTGTAGAGTTTAGCTCTTAATGGTAGGACATTAAATACATTTCCAGAACAGGTTGGTTCATATGTTATCTCATACCTAGTATCTTATCAGTGTATTTCAAACTGTTAGGACCAGTGACCAATAGAAATAAAATACAACTAACCTAATATTCTAGTTAGCAGTTCTTATCTTGAATTCCCATATAACTGCTTGCATGCATCCAATGCAATGTTACCATGTTCTATAGTCATTGTTTATTGCTGCATCCGTCTCTTCTCCCTGGATGCTCCCACAATGAAGTGTGTTTACTTAGAGTTCTTTGCATAATGGGGCATCTATCCCATGCTCAGCAAGACTGAAGAATGACTCAGATGCATGAAATGCCACAAAGTTGTACCACCACTGGCATAAAAATCACATCAGGGGCAATTATTTCTTTCACTCTGAGAAAAACAGATTAATTTTCCCTGGGAATTTAGTCTTAAGACAGATTTGCTCTAATAAATCATTCTTTAGTGGGCCACAGGAAATGTGTAATTTTACTCATGGTATGTGCTAGCTTGAAAGTTTGATTCACATCAAAAATAAATCAAAATGATTAGACTGCTTCGACTTGAGAAGGCATTTGGCCCAGACTGGGGACATGCAGGGCAGAAGTTGAGAGATGTCAAATTGCTCTGATTAGAAAGTTCTTGAAGAAGTCATGTGGGCAATTGTCCATTTCAGACAGCCTGCTGTTCAAGACTCTTTCAATTGGATTTATCCTTCTAGTTACAGTTCTGCAGGATGCTTAAGAATACGGATACATTCTTTAAGTTATGTTTCTTGTCTATTCTCTGAAGGTTCCATACATGTACATGATGTGTTTTGGTCATAGTTCACCACCTCTGAATCTTCCCTAGTTCTTTCCACATTATCTTCTTAGCTTCATTTTTTCTTTAATCTTAATGATCCAGTGAGTCCAGTAAGTGCTACCCATCTGTTCATGGACACAGAGCTGTCCTTTAGAGCAGAGTCAAGTGTCAATGATCGCAGCCTTAAAGGAAACTGACTTCCCATCTATTAGCAGGCAACAGCTATTAGGAGCTCTCCTGGAGGATCAGGGGTCCCTTTCCCGTCTATGTCTATGCTGGGATGTTAACTGGCTTCATCTTGTACGTATGCTATGCAGGTGACCACAGCTGCTTTGGATTCATGAGTTCAGTGTTTTTGTCATTCTAGAAGATACTCATTAGTCCCAGGACTCCCAGACTGAAAATCTCTTTACTTCCTTTCTTCCTTGGAAGTTCCTGAACTCTGTGAGTAGATGGTATGATACAGGTCTCCTATTTATGGCTGAGCACCTTTACAGACACTTCTATGTGCACTGACCAGTTGCGAGTATTAACTGCTCTGTATTAACTGCTCTCCAAAGCAAAAAGGAGCTGAAGCTTTTTCCATGAGGACTGGGGACAGCACTAATCTCGGGGTTTAGAGAAACCCACTTGGAAGGCAGTTTGCTAAATGCAGTTTTTAAGTGAAACGTTCTCACCCCTGATACACGAGGCAATTAAAGGCTATGACTTTAAAGTTCCGGTGTACGATTCCTTAATATAAAATGAATCAACTCAGACAGCCTGTTTGGAAGGATGCAACATTTCAATTCAGGGTTATAAGGATAGTTGCAATTTTATTGCACCCAAAATATCTCTTTTATTTTTTTGTACTTGATTTCAATTGCAAAACATTGAGGAAATTGGGATTCATGACTACAAGAAATAGCCAACAGTACCAGATTTGTTTGTTGATGGCAGCTTCCTGGTTTATGGGCATTACTGAATAAGCCAGAGAGAGTGGAAGAAATTTTATCTCTTGTATAAAACAAAATGTTTTTTCTGACAGTATAAATCAATTACCTTGGTAATCTTCAAAGGGGTTTAAAGGTTTTTGGGTTTTTTATCTCTATATTGTTTAAAAGATTAACTAAGGACGGGCATAGATCTACGCTAGAACTTCAGCCTAGCAGGCACAAAGCCCTGGCTTATTCAAACCTCAGGGCTGTCAAAACCAAGTAAAATCTTTGTTGCAGCATTAAGGGCACATTTGGTTCTATGGAACCCAGTAGCATGCTTACAAGGATGCTGAGACATTATCTGTCTGGAAACATGCTCACACTTGCAAACAAGAAGAAGCAAAGCTCTTACTACAAGAGACCCTTGTCACTTGTCTCTTAATCCCATGCTACTAAAAGGCAGTGTCTCCCAAACTTTTATATACGCAGGGTTAACTTGAAATTGCTGTGAAAGCAAGGCTGTGATTCCGAAGCTCTAGGTGGTGTCCAAGTCTCCCAACGTCTCATGGGGTGTCTCATGTTGCCTCTGTGGTTCCTCAGAAGATCTGGCTTGGAATTACAAGATGCAAGCTCATCAAAGTTCTCAGCATAGGGCATCCAGGGAGGAAGGGGTTGCAAAGGAAGAGGATATCCTGACAAGAAGGAGCAAACAGGAAGGAGGGGAGAACTATGCCACCAGGGACGTGTAAATTAGTTACTCATTTCTCCCAAGACCACTTTTGAGTTTTGCGTTGTGCTTTACATACATTCTTTTTAAAAAAACGATCTACTAGGAATGGCATACAAAACTCTCTTCATCTCATTTAGTGAGCTGAATTGCTCCAGAACATGACTGTGGCAAGTGATCACCTCTTACAAAGGTCTATTGTCTTACCTTGATGTCAAGTACAGTCTGTGTTCTCAGTCCTAGCCAGCTATCATGCTTCCCTGCCTGGATCTCATGCCTACACCCATGATAGGACACTTACTAGATTTGCTTTTAGAGTCATGCAAATTTTATCTATGCTCATTAGCATCCCTTGTCCTAAATTTAAAGGGGAAAAAGAACCCCTTTATCATCGAGAGGCCATTTTCTGAACCATGGGATGATTATTTTCAATGATTTGTATATTAGCAATCCCATGGAAATTATCCTGAATGTATGGGTTTATTCTTTACCCAAATACCAAATCTTATTTCAGCTTCTGAAGCAAAAGTCCCTGAGAATGTTTGAATGACTGAGTACTGGCATGGACACTTATGAATTTCAGAGGCTCTCCAATAATTGGGTAGGGTCTCCTTCCATGTTAACTTATATGTTGAAATTTTTAAATTAGTTATACTTCAGTTCTTCCTGAGGTTTTATGTGCTGTGAGGTATATAGCACTGTGTCCTCCAGATGGAAGTTATATGGAGAAGTACTGATCATGCCCGAGCACAATTTAATAACCCATTGCTATGTAACTTAATACTGTAGAGATACTAATGTTATATTGATGGGGCTTTTCCAACAAGCATTTATTTATGGAAATACTTAAGTTCAGAGATATTTATTGTACCTCCTAAATTATACCCAAAGTTTACATTGAAAACTAATCAAGCAGATTTGGTCTATATCATCCAGCCATTACATATTTATGGAAGAACTCTCCTCATCACTCATTGTACTCTTAAAAAGTGAGCACCTAATCTTGGCCTTTCTGCTTCATTGTTTTTTATTTTATTTTATTATGATAAACCAGAGAGCCATTTATCTTACTTTGTTAATGTACTTAGAGGTTTTCTCCTACAATCAGTTCCCTATGGTTTTATGAATAAAACATCCTTAAGTGATTATGCTCATAGGGGAATAATCTGCAGGATCAGCAATACCTTCGCCTGTCTCCAGGCCAAACTCTATTGAACCTAAGTAAACATCAGCAAGTTCTTAATAAACCGCTTTCCTCCTCCTGGCCAGACATTCTAAATGATTTCTAGAGAAGCAAAGACAAGAGTTGCATCTTCAGGAGACTGTGCTTACTTCTGAAATGCAATCCTGAGTTGGATCTACCTACTTGCTGTCTATTTATCAATCATCTATCATCTGTGCACTTACCATGCATCCATCCATCCATCCATCCATCCATCCATCATATCTTTCCTATCTGTCTGTCTGTCTGTCTGTCTGTCTGTCTATCTATCTACCTACCTCTGCCTATCCACCTATGTACCGACCTATAATTTATTTATCTGTCCATCTTTTCACATCTGCCTTGTGGCCCTTTGACTACATCTAAGGCAATGGGATGCATACCTGGATGAACTCCAGCAAGAGTTTGCTTTTAAAATGTGCATGTACTCTTGTGTTTTTTTTCTTTTTTTCAAGACTCTTCCTGGAAATCAACTTGGGTGCATTAGCCTTGACAGAGCTATCCCATAACATGTGAGAATAGCAAAGAATAACATGTAAGTGCTCTGAGTTCTAAGTACCTTGGTAGTCCTGCTCTTCCTAAGCATATATTTGTTTGAGAGAAGTACATCTCTATGTAGTTTAAAACATTATTATTTTTATTTTCATTATAGCCACAAACCCATTCTAACTCAGACTGAGCCACAGTTAACTCTACACAGGGGTTAACTACACCTTGCTTCTCACCATGACATAATACGCTTGAAGGTTGCTGCTATTCAAATAATTGCCTGTGGCCACATGTGACTAAAAAACTGTAAACATCTGAGCCAAAAGCTACCAACTGTCTGCACGCTGCTTGAGTTCATCTTATGCAGGTCTTTATGTTATAGTTAGATTATAGCTTATTGACTATATTATAGATTATAGACTATAGCTTTGCTTATCAGCCCAGTATATAATGAGTTGAATCCTACTCTGTTTAGTGAACCTTGCTGCACTGGCTGGTTTTGTGTGTCAACATTACACAAGCCAACTCATCAGAGAGGAAGGAGACTCAGTTGAGGAAATGCCTCCATGAGATCCAGCTGTAAGGCATTTTCTCAATTAGTGATTGATGGGCAAGGGCCCAGCCTACGGTAGGTGGTGCCATCCCTGGGCTGTTGGTAACCTTGATTCTCTAAAAAAGCAAGCTGAGCAAGCAAATGGGGAGCAAACCAGTAAGCAGCACTCCTCAATGGCCTCTGCATAAGCTCCTGCCTCCAGGGTCCTACCCAGTTTGAGTTCCTGTACTTGATTCCTTTAGGGATGAACAACAATGTGAACAGGTAGGCCAAATAAACCCTTTCCTCCCCAACTTGCTTTTTTCTTCCACTTTAGTTATTTTTGTCACAGCAGTAAAAACCCTGATTAAGACATTTGCCATCCATCAGAATTTCTTATTCAGAAGTCTACTTTCAAGGTAATTCAGGGATAATATATAGCTCATTCATGTTCAAGATTCTGACCTGTTTTCATAGGGAAAATGAAGCTAGAACATTAGAGGAATATGTGTACATCTATGCAATTTTGACTTCTGGTAGAATGGCTTAAGTAGTTAGAATTACTAAGCATGGAAAAACATGGGTGAGGTGAGACCCCAGAAGTAAAGTTCTTGTTAAACACACATCGTGTGTGTGTACTATGAGTGTGCATACATGTGCACATTCATGTGCATGTGTGTGCCTGCAAAGAAACCAGAAGAGAGTACTGGAAGGCCTAAAACTAAAGTTACAAGCAGTTGTGAGTTGCCACACATGGCTATTGGGAGCTCTACTTGAGCCCTCTGGAAGAACAGTAAGTACTCTTAGCTGCCAAGTTATATTTTCAGACTAAAACACATACTTTTAAAAAAGGTGAATAAAAGATGAAAAATATAAAGTCAAGGTCAGATGTTGTGTCAGCATTCCATACAGGACAACGTAAAAGTCTACAGTAGGATGAAACAGCCAAGAAACACAGGGACTAAAGAGCTACATTATTAATCCATTACTTGGGAGGGAGTAAATTATTTTAAAATAGTGATAACTGGTGACATTTTCAGCATGAGCTAATGAGTTTTCTTATGCAACAAAGATATTTTAAATCCTATCAAAGCTTTTAGGATAGTTCATTTCACATTTAAGCTTCTACTTTGCTTTTTCTATTACCCAATGAGCTGGATTTTGAGTGATGTAAAAGATATAACTCCAATAAAGGTATTAAGTTTTATCTAGCCCCCCCCGTGTGTGTGTGTGTGTGTGTGTGTATGTGCATATGTGTGTGTTTGTGCATGTATGGGTAGGAGAGTGACATTAGGGAGAGGTGCAGAAAGCCCTGTAATAGAAATAGAAATGTAAGAACCCAATGGCCGAAAACAGACCAAAACACTCTGGACAACACACAGCCCTCACTGTCATGAACACACAGAAGTTTCTGGTTACCTGCACAGGAATTATATTAAGACTGTACCTGTCAATATACAATTATAGACAGAGGAGGGCCCCACGGGATAACAGCTCACTGAGTAATTGTTGTTTGTTTATGGATGACAGGCAAAGGGAAGTCATTATCTACAGTGTTGAAACTGGTAGTGAGTACCTTATTCTCTAATGGGTAGCCCCACACCCATACTCAAACAGACAAGAAGATGGAGCTGGAGAAAGAGAATTATAGGGAGGAAAGGAGGCTGATGAAGATAGAGAGAGTACAAGAGAGTGGGAGGTTAAGTGTGATCAGAATATATTATAATAACGTATGAAGATTTTCAAATAAACTTAATAAAAATGAATAAACATATCTAAAATGCAATGAGATTTTTCTCAGTGCCATTTTCTCTAAGTATCAGGCTTGAGTTGCATATGTCTAATCTGTGGATACCCTTTATTTCCTCCAACACCTGCTAGAGCTTGAATTACTCCAGAATGAATAATTGAAAAGGGAGATTAGAAAAAGTGTCAGGGTAGGTAGAAAATGGGAGACACTGGGTGAGGGAGACAAGAGCTAGAAAGAGGAATAAAGAGGAACATTCTGCTGATTCACCTGCCTCTTCTTAAGAGAAGATGACCCAGACATTACTAGCAGGACATTAGGAACATCCTGACATGTTCTAAAGACTATAGGGAAAAATTCAGCCCTGGGATCTGGTATATTCTAAAAATTGAGCAGAAATAAAAGTTGAGGTAATACTTTGTAAGTTGTAAAACACTATAATAGTAGTAGTTCTGTACAAATTATAAACTAATATTGGCACATTGAAAGAGATGCATTGGTGAAACTGAGTTGAATACAAAGAAATAAATTAAAGGCAGCTATGAATTAAATGCTAACACTGGCATGTTGTCAGTGGAGAAAATGGATTGCTTAATTAATTATGAAAGTCAAATAGTTGTTTGTCTGAGAAGGTGTAGAGTGATGTCCCCTATTTCATTCCTCTGGATAGTTCACGATATCTGAAAATATCAAAAGTGAAAAGTGAAAAAATGTGGAAGAATATTTTTGTAATCTATTAATACGGAAAATATGTCATATGAAGAACCCAAATTTCAAAGTCATAGCTTCTTTTATAAAAAAAAATCAACATTTCTCTTTATTTTTTTTCTTTTAATTAATATAGCACAGTTGTCCCTTTGTATCTATGGGGTATTGTTTCTAGTACCACCCATATATACCAAAATATATAATCACTAATAGAAAATATGCTGTATTTCCCTTTTTAATATTTTCCCCTTTTATTAAAACTAGATTTTTTTCCTGTAACATACTTGATTAGTTTCCCCTCCCTCTACTGCTCCCAACTCCTCCCCATCTCTCCTCCCATTCATATTCACTCCCTTTCACCTTCTCATTAGAACAGAACAAAGTTCTTAGAGACAACAACAAACATAACAAATAAATAAATAAAACAAAACCATCATGCTTTGGTAAGGCAATCCAACCAAGAGGGAAAAGTCCCAAGGGAATGCTTAAGAATAAGAAACCTGCTTGTTTACCCACTCAGGTGTCCCATAAAAACACTTAGCTGAAAACGATAACATATATGCAGAAGAGCTGGTACAGACTCACACATGCTCTGTGCTTCCTGCCTCTGTCTCTGTGAGTTTGTACAAGATTTGCACAGTTGATTTAGAGGGCCCTGTCCTCCTGGTGTCCTCCTTCCCTTCTGGCTCTTACACTTCTAAAGCCTTTTCCAAGGGATTCCCTGAGCTTTGCTGGTTGAATTTGATGTAGAAAGCTGACTACAAATATATTTCTTTTTTAAAGGTTGCATAGACAAATACAACCAAATCTAAGAGAATCACAATCCAAGTCATGGAGCAATTATTAACAGAATACACAAGAGTTTATTTATGCTATGTGGGATGTTTAAAAATTAATCAAATATTACTTCATTACAATATGAGCAAAGGGCACAAATAGGAATAGTGAGATTCATGTACAGAAATACAAATGGTGTGTGTGTGTGTGTGTGTGTGTGTGTGTGTGTGTGTGTGTGTACATCACAGTGTGTACTCTAGTTTACTTTTCTGCTGCTGTAATAAAACATCAGCCAAAACAACTTAGTGGAGGAAAATGTTGATGTTCATTTTGGCTCCCAGCTTACAGGTCATCATGAAGGGAAGCCAAGGCAGGGGCTCAAGGCAACAACCTGAATTCAAGAACTAAAGCAGAGACTATAGAGAGGATTACTGGATTGCTCAACTTGCTCTTATCCCCTCAGACCCATCTGCCTAGTGGTGGGGGCACTGCCTCTGTGTGCTGGGTCCTCCTGTTGGGAGATATCATTCTGTAAATATGTTTCTCTTATTGGTTAATGAACAGAGCACTGTTGGCCTGTAAGGGAACAAGATAGGTGGGACTAGGAAACAGGGAGGATTCTGGGAGATGTAGTAGAGAGGAGTTGAAATTTAGGACTCAAGAGGAGTAAGAGTTCTGGCCCCTCTCTCTGGTAAGATAAGGCCACCTGGAAATGCTTAGACCGATAGAAATGAGTTAATATTTAAGACAGAGCTAGCCAAAAAAAAAAAAAAAAGAAAGAAATAAAAAGAAAGAAAAAAAAGAAAGAAAAAAGACGCTTGTAACTGGCTGAATGATTCATAATTAATGCATTGTCTCTGTGTGTTATTTTATGACTGAAGCGGCTCTGGGACCAGGCTGGCAAGAAAGTGCTCCTAACATCCTCCCAAATCAATTAATAAAGGAAGTCCACCATCGACATGCATATGTGGAGGCATAGATATATCCACTGGAGGCAATTCCTCAATTGATATCTCCTCTTCTTAGATGACTTTAATCTGTGTCAGGCTAACCAAAACTAGCCAGCATAGTGTGCATGTCCACAAAGCAAAAAAAATAAATAATAATAATAATAAAAAACATGGTATTCATTCCTCATCCACTGCCTACTTTTCTTTGAGATGGGGACTGTCAATGTCCTGGAACTTACCCTGTAAGCTTGGCTAGATGGCCAGCAAGCTCCAAGTAACTGCCTTCCCTCCGATGAGATTATATGCATATGTTACTATGCACAGCTTTTTAAGCATGACTTCTGGGGACTGAACTCAAAATCCTTAAACTTTACCCACTAAATCATCTCCTTAGCCCAAAATATGTGTGAGTTTTAAACATGAAAATTTTCAATGTCAATCACACTGAAAGGATCGTGAATTAAACTTGGAAATTTTGTTCTTTTTCCTTGACCTATAATGGGAAATATCTTTTAACCTGCCCCTGTGCAGAGTGCATACTGCTCGGAAGGCAACTTAGTGAAGTTTATTAATTTCACATTTGCACATTTTGTAACCCAGCCATTTCGTGCCTCAGACTGTATCTTATAAACCCACAAGCACACTCTTACAAAACTGTGGTTCAAATACAAGGTTTATCATGGCATTTTTTTGTTTGTTTCTGCCAAAATGCAGGGGGAAATATCACCAGCTAGGAGTATAGTGATAAATTACGGCAGCCTGTACAAGAGACTCTTGACAACTTTTAAAGAGACAAAGCAGTTCTGTGTATAGTTATAAGCATAATCTCTAAGATACATTCCCAAGGAAAGGACTCGGGATAAAGCCATGCATCAGTGTTAACAGTATCTCCATTAGTTAAGTGAGGATTGTGCTGTCCTGTGAAGGGTCATTAGGAAGACTGGACTGTAGTGACACATACTAATCCATCAGTCCCATTTGCCCCCTGTGGTAGTCAGAATGCTACTGGGCCCTATAAGCTCATAGGGAGTGGCCCTATTAGGAGGTGTAACCTTATTGGAGTAGATGTGGCCCTGTGGGAGCAAGTGTGTCATTGTAGGGGTGGGCTTTGAGGTCTCCTATGTTCAAGCTACATCCAGTTTCTCAGACCATTTCCTGTTGCCTGTGGGACAAGATGTAAGACTCTCAGCTTCTTCTCCAGCACCATGTATGTGTGCACATACCATGGTGTGTACATGATGATAATGGACTAAACTTCTGAAAATGTAAGCCACCCAATTAGATGTTGTCATGGATATGGTATCTCTTAGCTAAGATACCCCTACAAAATTTATTCTTCATCTCTGCACTGAGCCCCTTGAGGCAGGTAACTAAAGATATCACCGACCTTCTGGTCTCACCATGGGCTCACCCAATGAGAAACCTTTTCCAGAGTGAAGGATGAGGAAGGACATTAGCCTTCATTTTTCTAGGTCTCTCCTTTTGTGGTTATCAAGAGTGACTGTCCTCATAGTCAAGCAACTGCCAATTAAGGGCATTCTTCTAGGTCCCCTAGTAAAAGATTATTCCAGCTTGGTGTGCTGCTAAGTTTACATTTTTATTTTAAAAACAGAGTAGAGCCTTCTATTCTCTCCAGAGTATCCTGCTGTTCATTATAATCAGGCAATTGTGCATGTGATTTGGGGGTGGTGGTGGAGTATATTTATAGGACAGGGAACACTAGAGAGATTCTCTATGTGTGCAGTTATGGGGAAACCCTCCTCTCTGCTGGGCAAGGTTTTCCAAGAACTGCTGCATGAAGGAGGAATGCCCACATAAGGTCACTGATTTCCTATGGTAAAGTCTGGTGAATTTGTCACTGGGACCTTGGGAAGAATGGAAGACATTATATTACAACTCTCCCTGGGATGCAATATCAGCAATAGTGGTTGTATCTATGTTCTTCAATAGGTAGGCTCTTCTCTTAAGAATGTGTTATTGCACTCTCTATTACACTTTTCTTATCAAAAATCGTTGATTTTCTTGAAGCACCTTTTTTTTTTTTTAATTGTATTTATGAGCTTGTTTCCTGAGTTTAGTATACCAAGTTCATGCAATGCCTGTGGAATCCTAAAGAGGGCTGGGATCCCCTGGAACTAGAGTTACAATGGTTATGAAACACTGTGTGGATGCTGGCTACTGGACCCTGGTCCCCTTAAAAGCAGCATGTGCCGTGGAGCCATTAAAAGCAGCATGTGCCATGGAGCCGTCTTTCCAGCCCCTTTGAAGAGCTTTTATAAAATATGTGCTACTTTATGCTTTTGAATTCTCTAACGTTTCAGGTAGGACTATTTGATTGCATTATCACATTCCCCTTGTAGCTTCCTCTGTAATTAACCCGTATATAATTAAGATTTCTTTAAGTTACCTGAGTTTAAGAGACCAGTTATTTAGAACAGTGACTGATTCAAGCAGATATGAAGAATTTCTTTATAGCTACACATATATTCATATAGATGTTTATTCTCAAGTTTGACTATGATAGTATTTAAAGAAATATCTTAGCAGTTACAACAATGGATTCCTTAGAGGCAAATTTGTGCTGAGAGAAAGCTTGCATTTTTTAAGTAAATCACAAGTAATTATTTTCTTTATCAAAATTTACTTGGCTAAAGCAAGTGATCCAGACCATGCATACAGAACACAAGCAGAGAAAGGTACCAAGTTCTTTCCACACTACGAAAGGCCTTTTCTGTATGCGCATGCCTGGCTTCTAGCACCCCACCTTTTCTCTTGTACAGAACTCGCTGTTCCCCCAGACTCATGCACTTTCCCCTTCCTGGATTGTTCCCTTGACTAAAGAGTTGTTCGCTTCACCTCATCTAAAATGAATAACAGGCTCTTCATTCTTCCCATACCCTCTCCAGTTCCTGACCCACATCTCATTCCTTCCATACCCGTGCTTTTTTCAAGGTTTGTTTAAAGAAGATTTCTCTTCCTCAGCCAACTTCAATCTCAAGTCCATTCTCAGCTACCCACAAACCGCTCTGACAAAGACAATGCACAGCTTCTGCTTTCCCAGTCTGGGATGTACTTGAAATCATAGCTTCTTTCACAGTTGAACTACAATCCCCAGAATTTTCTTAGTTTCCCCAGTGTTCAGCACTGGGAGTCTTCAGGGCAAAGTGCCTGTCTAAAACTTATGTCTATTTCAGGGTTTTTTTTTTGAGAGCTTCAAACTTGAACATCCAATCATACCTTAGACATTAGTGTGTATCAGGCATTTCAAAGTAAAAATGAATAAAGACACCCTTTTTTTTTCTCCCTGATTTTTTATCTACATGCTTGCTTTGTTTAAGCTAATGATATCATCTATCCATTTATTCATAACCAGACACTTGAAGTCGCCCTTTCTCTTATCCTGTTTCGAGCCCCATCAAGTGCAAAGACTTGGAAAGGAACTTTGCATACTTGTCTCCCATCTGTTCACTTTTCTCTGACTCTTCAGCTCAACACACCTTTCCCTGGATAGCCATGATCCTGGGTGAGATGCCCTTCTTCTGTCATGCCTTGTTTTAATTCAGTCTCAAGAAAATACCAGTGTGCTCTTCACTAAGTCATTTAAATAAGGGACCAAACTCAGCCTCAGGATGTGGGTTACAGATATGTGGATTGATCTGTTGGGGGGGGGGGACTGGTAGTTGGACCAGGACTTATCCTGGTACATGAGCTGACTTTTTGGAGACCATTTCATATGGTGAGAAACCTTGTTCAGCTTTGATAAGGTCAGGCAAGGAGGAAGGGAGTTTGGTCCTGCCTGAGCTTGGTATGCCAGATTTTGTTGACTCCCCTTATTCCCTCTGAGGAGTGAGTAGGAGTGGGATGGGAGAAGTGGGGGTGGCAGAAGTAGAGGGAAGGGGAACTGGAATTGGTATGTAAAATGAAAAGTAAAACATCTAAATAGAAAAATAAGCCTTTGATGGAATATTATCATACTTGGAATAAAACAAAAGCAATTGTGAGTCTCTGCTTGCTCTGTGGCCTACTTATCCTCTTCCCATCAGTGTGTGGCCCTATGAAACCAGCTGCCTCTCATTTCCCTAGAGGATCACAACTGCATTTAGTACATACAATTCCTTTTGCTATAAAGCATTCCTGCCATCACACAGCACAAGAAAATGTTCTTTGGGGCCCTTCATTCCTTACCTTATCTATAACTCGGCTCCCTCTCTTCTGTGTTCCCATGTGAAATAATAACCATCCTCAACCTATCACCACATATTTATATTTACCAAAAATTTCTATCATATACTTTCTGGCTTCTTGTTTATTTTTAGTCTTATCTAATGTCTTAATCAGTGTTCTATTGCTGAGACACTGACTAAAGCAAGACATATAAGAAAACATTTAACTTGGGGTTTGCTTACAGTTGCTTACAGTTTCAGAGGCTTGGGACATTTGTCATCATGGTAGGAAGTGGGGAACTGGATCAATAACTGAGCTACATCCTGATCCACAAGCAGAGAGGGAGAGAGAGATGAGACAGAGAGGACAGAGATACAGACAGGGACTGGAACTGGCATGGCCTTTTGAAAACTCAAAGCCTATGATGGGTTGAATAATGGTCCCCATAGGCTTGTATATTTGAATGCTTAGTCATCCGTGAGTGACACTACTTTAGAAAGATTAGGAAGTGTGGCTTTGTTGTAGGAGGTGTAGCCTTGTTGGAGAAGAAGTGTCACTCACTGGCTTTAAGTTTCAGAAGCCCAAGTTAGGTCCAGTGTCTCTCTCTTCTCGGTGTCATTAGATCCAGATATAGAAATCTCAGCTACTGCTCTAGCACCATGTCTGCCTTCATGCTCACCACTGTGACTATAATGAACTAAACCTTTAAAACCATAAGCCAATGCTAGTTAAACACTTTCTCTTATAAGAGTTGCCTTGGCAATGGTGTCTCTTCACAGCAATAGAGCAAGACTAAGATAATGAATGCCCACCTCTAGTGACATACTTCTAACAAGGCCACACCTACTTTAGCAAGGCCAACGCCTCCCAATCTTTCTAACCCTTTCAAACAATCCCACAACCCTACCTGGGGACTAGTCTTTCAAATATATGAGCCTATGTGTTCTAATCAAACCATTACATCTACTTAATCATATTTTCATGAAGGCTAAGGGCTTTTCTGCTTCAATTGCAGTCCAGCACATGTACCTATGCAGTTGTAACTGGTGTTGAGTAGATTCTCAATGATTAACAATGAAACGGATTTTGAAAAAGTGACTATCGATT
Organism: Cricetiscus sungorus; assembly: GCA_030556225.1. NCBI lineage: Eukaryota > Metazoa > Chordata > Mammalia > Rodentia > Cricetidae > Cricetiscus > Cricetiscus sungorus. Next base: position 27,905,836 of record JANBXA010000031.1, read on the forward strand.
AGTTTGAACAATTGGGAATAGCTTTCAGAACCTCTGGTTAATAAATCCATGTATAGAGACAGCAAGTGGCTCAGGCTGCTGCATTTCATGTGGGTGCTGGAGTATTATTTTCACACACATCTGTCCTACAACTCAAGTTGATCACAAACCCCATGGTTCTAATACAAATGACACAATAATTCAATCTGTCCGGTGAAAGCTTCTTTATAATGTCTCAACCCACCAAGAACTATTCCATTTATAGAAAGAGAACAAATATCTTTAACCCTAAAAATGAAGGCTTTTAAATGATAAACTTTTAGAAACCTGTGCAAATCTACCAGGTAAGCTAAGACACACTTTCACAAGATAATCATTGTACAAAAAGTAAAAACTAATAATGGAATAATAGCTGCAGAATAAAAACTTTGTAGGTCCATGCATTCCTTTTATGAAAAAAAAATAGCAGCATAGGTTATTTTCATTGAATGTGATATTGTTTTATTTTATAAGAGGTTAATTGATTACATATCTTCAAAGAATGATATGTAACTAATTAAAGTACTATGAAACAACAACCCACTTCATGGGAAGGTTTACTTTGAATGCATACAGGTAGTTATAATTATTTAAATAAAGGATTGTTCTAAGTTTAGTGAATTAGAAAGACATAGGAACATTATTGTTATTATTATTATTTGCAGTAAAGTATCTCTTTTAATTGGTTTACTATTTCATAAAAGCCTGAAATCCAGCTGTAACATCTCCTTCGATATGCTTCACTGAGCCCTGGTGTCTCAAATATCCACAAATGAAGGTCAGTGGAGATGTTTCTATTTCACTATGATTATACTTAAAAGGGACCAGTTGAACTGAAACCAACATCCTGCAAAATAGGTTGAAATAAATGCCTCCTAAAAGTCTAGAAAGATGTTCTAACTTAAGGGAAATGCGTTCTCCCAAGGCAGAAAAAAGATTTTTAATTGTGTGTGTGTGTGTGCACGCGCGCGCGTGCGCGTGTGTTTGTACACATGCACCCAACAGAATGAATTTATATGCACCAGGTGTGCATAGAAGGCCACAAAAGCCAGGAGAGGTTATTGGATATCCTAGAATTTGAATTATGGGTAGTTGTGAACGACCATGTGGGCACTGACAAATTCTGGTCCTCTGATACAGCAGCAAATGGTCTTAACAGCTGAGCATTCTTTCCTGATACCAGATCTTTGTTTTCTACATATACTATCTCCTTTCAACTTACACACACCATGAAAAATACTTATGTGTATACACCTCACCACACACATATGCCCAAGCAACTCAGATAACATCATATCACACACACACACACACACACACACACACACACACACACACACACACACACACACCCCACTGCTAAAGCTCCATATAACTCTTTTAGAGTGGATCATAAATGCTGATTTTGTACTCAAAAGACAGTACTTTTTTTTTCTTAGCTCCCTCAACTAAAAATAAAAAAGCGAAAGTGAATACCCGAATCAGGGAAGAGAAATGACATTCATTACCTGATGTGTTAAACCATATGAATAAACTAAAAAAAAAAAAATAAAAAAAAGAAAGAAAGAAAGAAAGAAAAGAAAAAAGAAAGGAGTGAAGTCTAACCATGACCTTAGCACATAAACTTCTCCAGTAAGCTTTGATAACTCAAAAGTTACAAAGGCAAATCACAGCTACAAACCAGAGCTCTTTGGGAAGCATTCCTTATGCACATAAATAATTTTTAATCTCTAACTAACAGCAAACATACCCTCTATTGTCCCTAACACATCTGGATTAGTCTTGATACATTCTTCCTAATGTCCAGTTTTATCTCTTCTCATTTCATTTCTTCAAACACTCACCCAAAATGGGCAGACTCTTTTCAGTAGAATTTTAGTCTTTATACAATGAAGCTATTGAAATGAATAGACTTGACATAACTCTAACAACTGATTCAAAGCAAAACTCACAGTGCATTACTTAAGCAGTTGCTAGTGTTTTGTTATTTCTTCACTGTTGATTTCTTATTCTTTGGAAATCCTGCCAGCATCTTTTACAACACAATTTTTGTTGTAAATTGAGCTGGTTAGAAACCTCTCTATCAGAGGCAATTTGTGAAAGATTGTTTACGAAAAGGCTGCAGACTTTGTTACAGAGATGATGGATTTAAAGTGTTGGAAAGGAAGCAGGGAATTGTTGTTTCAGAAGACTCGAGGGAAGAAGATTAGCTGTCCTGTGACATGGGGTTTGTTTTATCCTGCAACTATTTTACTATCTCAGTTGGATTCTAAATTTCCTTGGAAGAATTCTCTACATAAGACCAGGATCTGCATATGAGACAGTGGGTCCTCCATAAATGCAGGTTGATTAATAACTGGATAAGAGAAAATAGTTGAAAGAACCTCTCATCTGAGCTATTTTAGAGCAAAGGAATTGAAGAAGTTTAAGGTTATAAAATGTGAGGCAAAGGCTTCCATCTGTCACCTACAGAGATGCACACAATTATGGCCAAACATGTTTAACAGCTTCCTAAGGTCTCACAGCTTCCTACTGGTAGAGATGGATTCTGAGATTAACAATCATAATCCTTGTCATTTATCTGCCTTCACACCAGTTTATCTGTCAGGGAAAGATAGAGGAGCCCTATGCACAAATCTAATCCCACAGAAGTCAGTAAGTAGTGGAACACAGAACTGGTGATTGACATATGAATAATTTCATCAGAATGTAGATTAGCCTTGCTTTTAGTAGAGATCACATATCACCTGATTCATAATGCATTAATTCTGATAACATCGTTTTTACTTTTTGTGTCCTTAGTAATTTTAAATTGAGTAAAATAATTTCTAACTACTATGAGTTCATGACTCACTGTTACTTATGATGGCAAGCTAAGCAAGTGTTTGTAAAAAAAAAAAAAAAAGAATACATCATTTCAAAGTTAACTTTAAAACTTTCATCTCACTTATGAAATCCTTGCTGTTCAGTAGCTAGCAATGGTCTCATCTGATTGACGGCATCTCAGCTCAATTTCTACAGATTTGATTCTTCTTCATGTGGAATTTAGTGCAATAGTGCCTAGGTTTCATTGGAAAGATATTTTAACAGAAATAGAAGAAGAGTGAGAGAGAGAACTGGGGGAAAACAGGGAAAAGTGGAGAGGATAGGGGAGAGGAGAGACAAAGATGGAGGAGAAGAGGAAGAAAAGAGAAGGAAATGCTCTCTGCATATAAACTCACTAAACTTATTAAGGTCTGAAAATGAAGGGGTTTCTAGAGAAGATGTTTTTTAGCATAATTAGAAGTGAACAGTACTATGTGCCTTATTTGGGAAAGATCATTTATCTAGTGCTTATTATGTTCTTTTCAGTGTACAGGGACTCTGAGAATTTGGTAACTCTTAGTGTAGCAATGTGAGTGGGTTGTTATAGGAGCTTGTGTTTTGTCCTGTGTACCATGAAGGAAGGGTGAAGGTGACAATCATCATGGATGATATGTCTGAGCTGAGCTTTCAGGGTGAAGAAGAATGCACAGGAAACATGCTAGGTCACAAGAATATCATAGTCCATGGTTAGGATTAGCGTTTATGGTTAGTGTTGATGATTTGGGTTTGGATTAAGTTCAAAGGCTGTATCAGCATGGAGATAAGGAAATATCTTTTTCTTTGATTTTCAGGGTAAGACTGGCCAATTATGTGATAATTTAACTCTTTAATATCTAATAATAGACTTAAATGTTAGATGCTGTAGATGCTGCATTTTTGGATTTCCTAATAGCTTTACTTCAGCTAAACATAGACATTCTCTAGTTATTCTCTCTCAGGTGCTTAACTACTCTGAATTTAAACTAACAAGGTTGTTCCAGTGATTTGATAGACCAATGCCAGAGTCAAGCTGATGAACCTAACTCATTATTGAATTAATGCAACCTTTTACAGAAAAAAACATAGTAAGTCAAAGAACAGGTTTTGTTTTCACAGTCATAGTCATTAATTTCAGAATTCCCTGGTGTTGGGCTACTTTCAACAAAATAATCCATTCAAATGGAAATAACTTCAAAGCCAATAATAGCAATGCAAATCTAACTTTTACTAACAGGCACTTGACTTTGTAAATGATCCTGAAATGATTTGGCTTGCTTAATTTTAATTACAAACAGCTCATTTCCAAAGAAATGATATCTTATATAAAAGCTATCCAAATTTTCTATAGAAGAGTGGATATGCATTTATATATATGATCTTGAACCTACTTTAATTCTCTTCAAGTTTTATAGCCTTAGTATTTGTATTGCAACAATTGGGCCTTTCTCAGCATTTTTGATAATTAATACACTAAATTATTTTAGAGATATACTTCAGTATTGTGTAATTTAATTTATTTAGGGCTCAATTGTGTTTTCACTCCCAGAAGGCAGGTTTTGGCTATAAGTTGTTCTTTTTGAGGAATATGACAAGTTTCCCTCATGTAGGTGATAATTGAAAGAAAGGAACAGTATTTAGTTTCCTTTCACACACACACACACACACACACACACACACACACACACACACACACAGGAAGTTATTCAGGTTTGTCATGCTTGTGACACACTAGCTAAAACACAACAGATTCCCCTCTCCTAACAAGAAATTCTGATCCCTTAAAGACATAAAAAGTGAAATCACAAGAATGAAATGAGACAATCTTCATATAAGAAAAAATTCTTGGACTCATCTGAGGTGAGGCAACTGTTACATAGGTACATTCAAAGCATTTTTACAAATAGTTTGACTTCCAAATTTAAGTCATCTTAAAACAAAATATTAATCAATTATAAAGCAAGGAGGAACAACATTGTCTTTGTCCATGCCTTCAGTCTTTAGTCACAGATTTAGGTTGTGGTGGAGTGAGAAGGAAGATCAGGCTTAGGGAAGAGCCTCCTCTCCTACACTTATAACAGATAGATCAGAAGGTGCTTACGCGTTTCTGCAGGTAATGCACCCTCTTGCTTAGAAAACATAGATCTCAGAAGCAACAGGAGACATCCGTGGGGTGATATAACCACTTGTTTCTGTCCTTAACATCACAACAGAGCACAGATGTTGGAGACCCCCAAACCATCACACCTAAATAAAACTTGAACCCTTTCACCATTTATGAGAAAAGCGGCTTTTTAGATGTGGAAAAATCGATCTTGAGATGGAAAGAGAATCTTGTATTACCTGGGTGGATCAAGTAAAATCAAAAGAGATGGGGAACCATCATTCTACCCTAGAAATATTATCTGTTCTTTTCTAGCAGTGCCAAAAAATAGGTATAGAATGGTAAGGGACAAGGCAGCTTCTGCATTGTTCAGAGAAGTCTATTGAGAGAGGAAAGAAGAAATCTAAATATTCAAGCATAGACCCAAAGGCTGTAATGCCCCACTGTCTCAATATTTACACTTAAATAGTTAAAATTAGAAAAATAATATCATTCCATTTCCATTTGATCTCACCATTCAAGCTGGCCATATTTCTATTGCTCAGTGAGCTTGCAGCCACCATGTGGAACAGAACTGCTTCTGTTGCTGCAAGTACTGCTGAAATTAGAGTCACAGGATAGAGAAAATAAACCATAGTATATCACAGTAGGGGAAGATCAATTTCCTCTACTCTAAATCAACATAATTCCTTTCTCTAGATCTCATGCTCATAAAATACGCAGAAAGATGGCAGTGAAGTGTTAATCCACATTCCACTCATTAAAAAAAATGGTGTGGATTAACTAGTTTCCCTCTGTTTTAATTTATTTGTGGTGGGGGAATTCATGTTCTTAAAAAAAACCCTTAATTTTAAGATAAAGTTAAGCATATGCTGTAGGGTACCTGTGTTCTTGGAATTACAGTTACAGAGATACTTTCTTCCTGTTCTGCAGAAAATCTCAAGTTCCTCTCTCTGGGGCTCTTGGTGTCCCCAGGGCTTCTACACCAAGGGTTTTGCTTAAGTAGCCATGTTCTATGGTTGTACTCTTACCCAGAAGAGCCCTTCCCAGCCCATGCGGGGTCAGCCCCATGCAAGCCTGAAGAACTATCTCAGCCAGCGATGTGTCTTCATTTTGTGGTTGTACTGGTAGAAGGCGGTCATTGGTGGGAGGAGCTAAGTCACAAGGTAGGGAACTAAAAAGTCAGCTGTGTGCTTTCAGTAGAGTCTCGGTATATCAGGGACTGCTGTTGCTCACTTCCCCGGAGGAATCTTTAGGTTTTGATTGGACTAAAAGCATATGAATTTCAGCTAGAATTAGAAGAAAGGCTAAGTCCTGAAAAACAAATACTGGTGTTTTTTTCCCCCAATACTGAAAACAATAAATAAATACAACCTATTGATGAACACTAATTAGGTAAAGAAATTAAAGCATATTTAATTAATCATATGTTATGGGGATTGTCAAAATATTAGGATCTTTGATGTGTAGGGCAACTTAAAAGCTGTTTATGTCTGTGCTGTCAGATAGCATTAAATAGAAAACCCCTATTAGTTATTAACCATTATAAACATTATCCATATTTAATAAGCAGATGATTACTTTTTCCCTACAGAGTATTGGGTGGCCTTGAGGCATAACAACTGTGGTCTTAAACGCTTCTTTGTATGTATGTGATGTTTGCATGTGTGCATAAGAGAAGGCCAGAGGAGGATGTGGGTTATATTCCTCAATCCCTATCTGCTGTATTCCCTTAAAATATCTTCTCACTAAACCTAGAGTTTGCTAATTCTGAACTAGTCTAACTATCCAACAGGTAAGAAAATCTGTTGTCTCCTCCTGAATACTACACACCCCTCCACACTTACAGTTAGAGTTATAGACATTCATAGCCACATGCAGCTTTTAACTTAGGTGCTGGGCTGTAAAAGCCACTGGCAACAGCATGAACATTTCTAAGGGGGTGGGTAGGGCTACAGGACAATCCAAGCATGCTTGCATGTTAGCTAGCTTAGCATACACAAAAGAAAAAACAAAATAAACAATAAACCCTTTCCAAACAAACTAAAAAGCATGGAATAATACCTGACTTTGTCCCGTTATCTTTGTATGCATTTTGTGTATCTTCTATTTACACACATAAGTGTACATACATAACACACACACACACACACAGAGAGAGAGAGAGAGAGAGAGAGAGAGAGAGAGAGAGAGAGAGAGAGAGAGAGAGAGAGAGAGAGACTTGGAGGGATACAGAGCAGCAAACGTTGGCTTCTCTATGATGTGAGCATGACCAGGCAGTCAGGGCAGAAGAACTGAAGGGGAAGAGAACCCTGAGAGAGATTTATACCTGCAAAAGTTTCAAAGTCAGAACAGATTTGGTTGAATCAAAATGAATGATGTTCTTGATGGTGTCTGTTGAGCTCTAATTTTCATCTTCTCATCTAAGCATGGCCAAATAAATAAATAAAATTTATTTAAGACATATGTATACATGATGAATATATAACCACGCAATGAATGTATTCATTGATTCCTATTTATGTGACTTTTTAAAACGAACCAGTATTGGATTTTGTGAAATGCCCTTTTAGTGTCCTCAGAGAAACTGAATTCCCTGCCTTCCTCCAAGGTGCTCTCAGCATTCTCTGTGCTCTTCCTTCCACTGAGATACATAACTGTATTCCTCTCTGCACACACACACACACACACACACACACACACACACACACACACCTGCTACAACAACCCAAACAGAAACCCAGAAAACGGAAACTTAAAACTGAGCCAGAAGGCCATCGAATCTTCTCCAATGCACATTCCAACCTGTTAGTGTAATTATGTGCAAGCACTTGATTTCTTTATGTGAAAGCTATACTTTGTTGTTTTATTAACTCTTGATCTAGAATTGTTCCACTGATTTTTTAAATCAGTTTTTCAAATAATTATGTCAATATCAAAGACAGATGCATTTTTGTTTTCATTTTTTTCATTACAAACATGAAAATGCTTTGTAAAAATGATATATCTTCATTACAATATAATTTTTAGCAAAAATATTGTGAAGCTTCTTTGTTGTTGTATTTAGAATGTCTCTAATGAGTGACCTTTAAGGAAGGGGCTGGCTAAATGTTAAATTTGGGGATATACATGCATACTTGCATATATATATATATGTATATATATATACACACACATATATATGAATATATATTCATTGATTCCTATTTTAATGACTTTTTGACTTTTTTTAAAAAAAGAACTTGTATTGAGCTTTGTGATTGTCTTTTAAATATCTTTAGAGACAATCACTGCATTTCTCATTAGTGCTACTAATGTGACAAACTATATTATTAACTTCCCCTTATTAAATTGCTTTGCTTTACAGGGAGAATTTCCACTAGTTCACAATGTTATATTATTTTTAATTATTCATTTTATTTTAAAGTGTATGGGTGTTTTTCCTGCTTCCCAAAGAAGTATAAGAGAGTATTAGATCTCATAGAATTGCCATGAGTCACCAAGTAGGTTCTGGGTCTCAAATTTGGGTCCTCTGTAAGAACAGCTATTGCTTTTAGCCACTGAGCCATCTCCCCAGCCCTGTATTATTATTTTTGATATACTCTTGATTTTGGTTAGTGTTATTTTGACTTGTGCATTGACACTCCTCAAGGAGAGGTCATTAAAAAAGTTTTTTTTTATAGTTGAATCTATGCAAAATTTTCCATTGTTGAAATTATCTTGAAGAGAATGCAGACTTTTCTCACTATTCAGTGGTTGCGGGCTAAGAGGAAAGAGTTTAAATCTAGATCTCCCTGGTATGTGTAATTCTATTTAACCCTAAAAAGAGGTTTTATTGTTTATTTAGATTGATTTAAACAGAGAAGATGAGGGCAGAAGTACAGACATATGTCACCAATATCTTAGAGACTGAAAATATGACATTTGAAAGCAAGTGATCTGAAAGTAATGGATTCTGACACAGTTGTTTCTCCTATTTACTAAAGCAACGTGCTTACATTTTAGTGTTTATTTGCCATGAAGTAGGATTCATAACACTAGCAAACCAAGGAGGGGTCAGCATGTAGAGCATGGAGGAAGCAAGATGCCGGCCTGCCGCTCTCTGATAAGATGACCACATGGAAATACTTAGATAAGTAGAAATGGGTTAATCATTAAGACAAAGCTAGCCGATAAACAATGATAATAAGTGGCCAACAGATTTATATCAAATACAGAGTCTCAATGTGTTATTGGGGCTCACGTGGTGGCAGGACCGGGTGGCCTGCAGGGAAAATGTGCTCGTAACATCCACTTGTAATTTCATCCTACTGATGGCCATATGGATGTATGCATTGTTGTCAGGCTCTTTCAATGCATATAACTTTTAAGAAATATTAAAAGACGGAAATGAAAATGCATGGACTAGAAGCTCTGCTGAACCAAGTCAGCTTCAATATTAAATGACTTCCCCTGTTAGTAGAGGTGGTGTACTTAGTATTAATGACATGAGTGGTCAGGAAGCCAAAGTTGAGGACAGGGGAGCTTATCTGTCGCTAGAGAAAATGATTTCCTTCACTCCTCAGAACCACACAAATTGCAAGACTCCACTGGGTGTGCAGTCAACATCTGTGCACCAAAAATAAGATTAGAGACCAGGAGGCTGTCAAATGGCGGCACTGCCTTCTCACATGGAATGTTAAAGGACAGGTCCTCTGCCTTGAGTCATGGCAGACCCAGTGTTATTAAAGGTTGTCAGGATCTGTTTTCTTAAAGCTGCAGTGTTAGTAGCTTTATCACCACGCCTGACCTTTCAGGTACAAGAGCTACAGGACTTTTATTAAAACCCTGTTCACTTTCCTCCTGTCAGCAAGGAGAGGCGAAAGGTTCCCGAAGTCAATGGGCTCCAGGAGGGGCCGCTTCTGAACATGCTGGTGTTCAGTTTATAGCCAGTCTCAAAGGTGACATCCCATATGAAGTGCTCCTACCTTGCTTGGATCTGAAAGCCATAAACTGAATGTTGTTGTTTTCTTGAAGTTAGAGGACAAACACTGGAAAGTCATCACAGGATAAGAGCCTTATTCTGTGACATTAATATACTCTTGACTTAACTCAGATACAAAAACAATATGCTAATTGCATGTCCTACTTTATAATTATACAGACAAATATTGAATGTACTCTGTTATTCAAGAGAAAAGAGGCCAGTCTTGTAGAAAGTGTGTCTTCCAAGAAAAGAAGAAGGATCTATAATCTGGTAAGAGCACGAAGTTCACTTAAGATAAACATCCTTTGGCAAAATAAATAAAATCTGGAAGTACTACAAAAAACAAAAAACAAAACAAAGCACCAATATAAATAAATATAGATTTGAATTCTAAATGCATGGCAGAGGAAAAGTGAGCAAGGCTTGCACTTGGAAAACATGCCCTAGAAGCAGTCACTGAACTAAAACCTGGAAGAACAACCAGACAGTCCCAAACACTTTGTTGGCATAAATTGTATACCTCATTCAAGTACAAATGCTTTCAGTGATAAACTTCTTAAAAGTCATTTTGTAGTTTAGCATTACAATTTAGTTTTCTTAAATAATGCATGAAGTACATAGATTCCTTGGGTTCTGGTTCACGTATTAACACAAATTTGATTTTTCCCATAATTTTTTTGTGGAAAGAATACTTTTCTGAAAGAAATCATGAGAAATGCACGATTCAATTGTATTTCCACTTCTGTTAACACACACTGATGGCTTTCCATATCTCTTTAATTCTCAGGGTTATTCTCTGAATTCTCCATCTTCACAGAGGAACTGAGGCATTTTCAGGCTTGCTGAGACTAATGACAGAGTTTAATGACCTGCATGTAGGCTTAGTCTCTTATAAAATAAGGAACTTTGTGCACAATTCAGGTGGTTAGCTGAGAAAATTAAATACGGTAATTGGTGGGATCACTGAGTTTTTCCCACAAACTAAGCCTTGGGTAGGATGATGAAACACAAACTAATTCACACCATTTCTGGCCTCTAGAACTCCAGCTATCAACGGGGAGCACACACAGAAGTTAGGTGCTGCCTGTGTTCTTAAGAGTAGTGCAGGGTCTTACTCTCAGAAGAGCCCGTAGAGTCTGGTCCTACAGAGGCTGGAGATGGAGAGCTTTACTCTTAGGGGTGGTGTCTTAATAGTGAACAGAAGTTACCAGGTAGAAAAAAGTAATGAGATGAAGAGGAAGACAAAATATACATGGTGAGCCTGGGATAAGTATTCCAACTGACCACACCCTTTCCTCTTCCTCCTTCCCCCTCCTCTAGTCCAGCCTTCTTTATTTCTGCATTCTGCTACAGTTCCTGTGTGCTTGCACATCAATCACTATGCTACAAACCATATCTGTGCTGTAACACAGCTGTAACAGTAGAATCATGGAAATATATATTATACATGTGGTAGAATCTATAGGTTAATTCCACAGACAAGTTGTTTTAATGTGTCTAATTAGCAGCTACACCCCTCTTTTCAAACGCTAGCAGCAACTTCTACCAATCATATGTAAAGATCAAAATGTTTTATAATCATTATTTCTTATTTATACTATGCCTGGCTGAGTTACAGAAAGATATTTGGAAGCTTAGTTTGCAGTTGTGTTTTAATTACATTTATGGAAATTCATCAAGTCCTTTTAGAAACAATTTACTGGCTATATGTTATCTAAAGGTCATTGCTGATAATAAACCCAGACTCAATGTTTTATTTCAGTAACAGCAGAATCGTAAGCTGTGAAGTTGATTGTACTCTCTCAGGATCAGGCACCACTTGATACTGAGATCATTTGTCTAGCATGCTATTTAAATTTACTAAGAAGGCTGGGGAGATGGCTTGGTGGTTAAACACTTTAGCACACAAGTGCCCACAATTACAGGTCATGATAGCCAACATTCTCTTCTGCTCTCTCTGGGCATGGCATGTACTCAAGGGGTCATACACACATGCAAGTGAATTAAACATCACTTTAAAAATCACTCATTGAAACTTTTCAAGGGTTAGTGTTGCTATAAGGAGGATTCAGATAGAGGCACTTTGAAAATCTATCTTTTTACACCTATATTGGATGTTTTTAAATAAAGACAGTTTTACACAATCCTTTTGAAGTCTTAGTCTCTAAGAGCTGTGATCAAAGCTTATATTTTCATTTTTATTATATTGCCTGACACTGAGTACTTTATAATAGACAGCAGTTAATTCTCCATAATCCTAGGGTCTATCAGTCTTTGATAAAGACTGTCCTACTTCATCATACTATCATAGAAGGTAAATCTTCTTCTCTACCAAGTCACTAATTCAACCAATTAGGGCACAGATATTATGACCCAAGATAGTCAATGTTTATTAATACTATTACAACAGAAATTAATTTTGAGTATGAGTTTTTGAAAGGGCATTCAAACCATAGTATTTTGCCATCGCTAACATCACACACATACAAATACAATTGTTTCTACCTAATGACTCCAAAAGATTTATCTCACACTTGATTTGTATCTAAATCAGAAAAGTGAGAGTCTCAAAGCACAATGCATCTTGATGCCAACTCCAATCAAATGGTTAGATGATAAAATCAAAACAAACATTTTGGCTGCAGAATATAGTTGGCTCTGGAGGGTGCAATGTAAATCTTCAATGAGAGAAAAGAATGAGCAAAAAATAAAGATAATTGATTCCCAAACAATTAATGACCACCATAGAAAACAACATTAGATTTTAATGTTCCAAAATAACCATTACTAATTTCCTGTACAATTCTGAGACATTCTGGGATAAGGAGTAAAACTCCAAGCCTCAGGAGTACTGCCTTCGAAAAGACATTAGCTATTTCAATAACGATCAAGGTTGAACTTATTCAGTTCTTTTGGGCCTATCTGAGAAAATGGTGATTCCTTGATGAATGCTCCTTGAGGCTTTCTCCATCCTCCCACATGTGGTCCTCTCCATCTTTTGATAGTGATGGCAGGTAGAGTCCTTTAGTAGCAGGAAACGGTTCTCTGCTTTTATGGAGTCATGCAATTGAAGTAGGCCCATTTGAATTCTTTAGTCAGTTACATGATCATAAAACTGATGCCAATGGGTTTGTTCTGGAGACCAAGATGAGCACAAGCTGGCTGGAAGATTTTCAGAAACTTTGTCTACCTACCTACCTACTAGGAATATAGGGATTGAAAAAGGAAAGACCACTGGACATGGCAGAAGGCTGTTCTCAGGGAGAGTGGTGCAACCGTGACATGCAACATCTGTTAGCTGAGTTAACGTGATAAACTGACAGGTTGGTCACTGAAGATTTAAAGATATATATATCTTTAGTTTGTCTTAAGTCCGGATCTCTACTACAGTCAAAAACAACAAACTCCAAGTCACCTGGGGTAAGGAAGAACATTTCCCACCAACATCTTTACTTAAATTCTAAGAATCAGCCTTTTATATTTTCTCATTTAAAATTAAACTATCTGGTGGCTGTATCTTAGCCTCTTTAATCTGAAACAAATCTCTTTGTCTAAGATTCAACTATCGGCATCTGTAATCTGAGGTACCCTCTAAAACACTTCACTAAAGATTTATAGAGTCCTTGATACTCAATCATCTTCCCTCTCTGAATTTCTAATCAGATGCTGCTACATAGACTATTGGTGATGGATCATGGCTGCTCCTGGCAGGATACTCGCCATGGTAAACTTGCAGAATGAGACAAAAATCATGTTGGATTTAGGTTATTGTTCAGGACAGAAAACCCCTAAAATGATGTTAACATTTTGGTGACTCTCTGAAGCTAAAGAATGCAAGAGATGAGTGCTCTGTTGCTATCTATGTTCACCCTTCTCAACTAAAGAAATAGGCTGTAAATGTCTACTGCTTGTACATCTTAATAAAGCTTCCTCTTGAAGATAATTAAAATGGCCAGAAATGATACAATCATAGTAAATGTGTCACTCTTTTAAAAGGGTCAGATGTACTTTATATATTATCTTACTTGCCCATTGAGGATTTATCTAAACCCAAAAGTGTTTTTAAAGAAATTCCTGGTTCACTAGGGTTTTTGATAGCCTTTCAGTGTTGCCATGGATTGTATAAAAAAAGGATGTTTATAGTCCTTCTGTATTAAAAAGACTATGTTTTCAAGTATATATGTATATATGTGTGTGTTTGTGTTTATACAAGTGATAGTGGATGAAATTATTATAATATTAAACCTTGCTAAAGAAGTTACTCAGTGCAGTAGAAACCATGTTAGTTAAGTAGTCATAGATACCTAAGGCAGACCAAAATTTTTACAAGGCAATTGAACTTATGATTTCACCTAAAAAACTGAAATAAGTATAAAACTTCAGGTAGTATTCTACATTTAGTCATTTCATGATGTTTCTACTACTTCTACTTTCTATTAACATATATGTGTATAGATAAACACATGTATAAAATTATGCCTATGTCCCAAAACATAAGGATACTTCTTATGTCATTGGAATATAATAACTTATCATTATTGAAACCATTTAAAAGAATACCAAGAGCCAAGGTTGCCATCACTTGTTGACTGTATATCTGTTCAGTATTTTTTGCAAGAGTGATCATCTCCCATAGCAATGGAGCTACAGAAATCATAGTGTCTTGGTATCTCCCATGATTGTTACAGAAACTCTTTAAAACCTGCAAAGCCTTGATTTTCTTGTCTCATGGCACAGATCTGAATCTTTGTACTTCCTCCCACATGCTTTGTGCATCTCAAGATTGCTCATATATTTCTTATATAATGTAGATGCTGCATAACTTGACTCCATATTTTAGGAAATAGTGCCATAAATATCTGGGCATGTTCAGTACACTTGAAAATTCTTTTGGGTTTTTGAGACAAGGTTTCTCTGTATTGCTTTGGAGCCTGTCCTGGAATCCACATCCACGTAAACCAGGCTGGCCTTGAACTCTCAGAGATCCTTTGGCCTCTGCCTCCTGAGTGATGGGATTAAAGGCATGTGCCACCAACACCCAGATGGTACAAATTCTTTTTCCTTTTAATTAAGGAGAATGTTTATTCAGCAACAATGATATATTTTAAATTTTTTAAAATATATACTAGAAAAGAGGCAAATTTCTGTGATTTCTTATTCCTGGTATGTTACTCTTTAAGACTGGAAGAACAGTGAGTCAGTATTCCCAGGAAATCTAAGAGATTTCAAATTTATGGTTATTTTAAATATATTTCAACAATATTCACATTCTAACATGTGTATAAATAATTCATGTCTAAAAGATAAAATACAGTACACTCAGTATTAAATCAAAAGAATTATAGCCTAGAGGAATATCAAAATAATGAAAAGAATAAATTAAAAAATCACATCAGATCTCACGCCCCTTATAGAATTATATGTGGACTGCCCATTTCAGGACTTATTTTGAAAATGTGTTATATCTTGCAAAACAGTTCAAAAGACTTACATGAAGTATATTGCATATATTTTATTAGTATGCATTTTATCTTTAGAATACTTTATTAGTCTGTGGATAGAATTTTCTGTTCTGCCTGGTTGGTCCCTCAGCTGTTCAGTCCCAAATAAACACACAGAGGCTTCTATTATTTATAAACTATTTGACTGGTACCTCAGGCTTCTTACTGTCTATCTCTCTCTTAATTTTTAACCCATTTCTATTGAACTGTGTATTGTCATGAGGCTGTGGCTTAACCATAGTGCTCAGGAATGTTACTCCTTTGAAGGCTACCTGCTGTCTCTCTGACAACTCTTGCCAGACTTCTTGTAGTCTGGTAACCCTGCCTATAATTCCTGCCTGGCTACATCCTGCCTGCCTATTGGCCGATAAGATAAACATACAGAATACAAAAGGACATCATCCATTCTTAGCCTTTATTATTTTCCTTTTTAATTATTATACTAATCCCCCCACACACATTAGTTTACATTTAAATATATTTTTTCTATAGGCTAAGGTCTGCAAGGGAGATTATGTGGTTACTCTCTTTCTGAGATTGGGTCAGACACAAGTTTAATTTTTTTCCATTATTAATTGTTTTATTTCATTTTACATTCCTAACACCATTTTCCCTCATCCCCCTCACCTCCTCCCACCCTCTCTCACCTCCCCCTAGCCCACACCCAGTCCATTCCTCCTCACGGGTATGGGTTTCCATGAGGAGTAAACATAGCAGACATAGTTTAAAAAATATATTTTTAATCTGAGCCTTGTGGAACACACAGGGACAAATGTGGAACTCATAAATGGGAGTGACTTTCATAATTGGTCTATTGTGTCCCAGGGTTAGTTTGTTCTTATGCAGCATCCATCCCTGAAGCATGAGGGCCACGATGCATCTCATTGTTTTAGTACAGACATAGTCTTGTATAGAACATCATGTTCAAGTTAAAAGTATCTCCAGATTTTAAATTTAATTTGGAAGTCTTACTCTTTTTTTCTAGAATGTTGGAGGTAATTTTTATGAGATATTATGTTTTTAAAATAACTGAAAAATGTAGCAAAAATAAGAGTGAAGGTATGCAAAGAGAAACACTGCATAAATGGGTTATCTGTTAACAGATTGACAGTATTCATTTAACCTATAAACATCTGTATTATTGAGTTGTACTCTCAGTCACATCAAATGGCATTTAACCAGAAACATTTTTGTTAGTAACTAGTACCTATAATTCTTGATCTATGCATAATTCCTAGGCAATCCAAGGACCTACAACATAATTTTGTGAATTAATTTTATTATAGAAGTAAGTACTTTATCATGTGACAATAGTTGGCACTAACTATATTCCTAATTTAATTTCTATGATATCTTGTTATTACATATATATGTTCATATATATATATATATGGTATATATTATTGTAGAATATTAGTAAATGAGAAAATTGTGAAGGAAAGAAAAAATCAGCCCAAACCTAATACCGTGAATACGCCACTATAATTGTTTCAGTGTACTGTATACCCTTTCCCCCTAAGTGTGTTCATTAAAAAAAAAGTCTACATACGTATCCAGAAAAACGTGCAGCTAAAGATGTTTATACATACATTCTCCAAAGCTTTTCTGCAATCTGTCCCCTTGTCTCTACAGAATGAGTCCATCTTTCTGGAATGAAAATCAACTATCTGGTCCATGGTAAAAATGTCTTTCTAAAAAGAATAAACTGCACTTGGTAGGATGTGGGGAAGCTTACAGGAATTTAAGGTTGCTGAGAGGTAGATCCCCCATCACATCTGTAGTCTTATGCCTTCCTGTTCTTCAGGGTTTTATCCAACTATATTGACATTGATTGTCTATTGGGCATCATTTTGTCCTGGTAACTTCAAATTAATTCTTCCATTAAAAGGCACATTGTTTTTCTTATATCACAATGTCTGAGACCACAGCTCCCCTAGTAGTTCTGAAGAAAAATTATTTCACACGATTGAATTACTGCCTATACCTGTGTATATGCGTACATGCCGCTCTTTGGAGATTGAAAAGGTACCACGTCCCCTAGTTACCATGTGCTGAGAATTTAACCTGGGTCCCCTACAAGGGAAGTGAATGCTCGTGACTGCTGAGCCATCTCTCCAGCCTTTATGCTATAAACATATTTTTTTAAGTTAGTCGTGAAACGCAAAGCATGGCAGATGGAGAGGGGTAGAGAGAGACAGAGGGGGGGGAGAGAGAGAGAGAGAGAGAGAGAGAGAGAGAGAGAGAGAGAGAGAGAGAGAGAGAGAGAGAGAGAGATCATTTTCTGTAAATATTCACACAGCAAGAGAACTGTATCCTATTGGAGCATGGAGAGGGTCAAGTGCGCCTCTGGTCATCCCTGTCTGGACAAACTTCTGTCTGTGTTTTTCTCCTGTCCTTGATCGCCCTTGGCTCTTCACCCCAGCGCCTTGTTCATTCTGTTCAAAGATTTGCTCTTTCCTGCTTGGGAGTAAAGTTTCTGAGGAAGATTTAATGTTAAGTGACCTATGAAGAGCAGATCTCTGAAACCTCATATCTTTCTCTTCACTAAGACATCTATAAACAGAAAATCAGCCTAAGAAGAAAGAAAGCAAAACCATGTCTCTCTATAAAATGAGTATATTATAAGATTGTAAATTCTTTATACATCATATATACATCATATGTATATATATATATATGTGTGTATACATATATGTGTATATATATATGTGTATATATATATGTGTATATATATGTGTGTATATATATGTATATATATATATATACATATACATATATATATGTATATGTATATATATATATAAAGCCCCCTTATTGATTTCTAGTTTAGGAGTAGATAATCGTTTGCAGAAAATCATTTTCATCCTGTGCAGAGACATTGGCACCTCAGTTCGTCCTGTGTTGGAGTCCGCGTTGTTGATCTTTTGTGCTCTAAATTGCCACTGGCTTTTGCCAGTTGTCGCACTGTTTTTCTTTGCTGGAAAAGTGACAAGGTTAATGACAGCTGTGTTTGTCTAACCATGTTTCTAATCTAGCCATTCTGTCCTTTAAAGGGTGGAATGGATTCACCACTGACACATAAATAATAATTTCAGAGACTTTCAGAAAAGGTGATTGATGTCCTTGCTTTGGGATATTTTCTTTCCTTGAAGTGAGTGATGGGAACAAAACCAAGAAGGAACAAAAAGCTTTTCACTTGGAATAGAAAATGTGAATGGTGGATGGGAGGCCAGGATCCAGAGAAGAAAAGCAAACAGCAAGCTGGATCGAGGGGCATGCAAACATAGCTGGCAGAAGCTGCTTCTTGGAGGAGACCGTCTTCCTGGAACAGAGTTACAGCCAGCTGCTCTGCTACCAAATAGCTGTATGGATGGGGGATGTAGGTGGTGGTAATTATAGTTGCAGGCTTTCAGAAAAAGGTGTTTGCAGGTGCAAATCTGGACTTAGAGCCTACCTTCAAGATGCAATGTCCCTCTCCCCAGTTTGAAATGGTTCTTAACTTCCCCACCCGCTTCAATGGGAAGAAGAGTGTCAGTGTCCAAGATGAAAAAGTGTTAAGCTCTTATGGATATGTTTGAAGTTTTCATACTTTTCCTCTAGCGTTTTGAAAGAACAAGTGTAAACACACACAGATACACACACACAGAAAACCCTTTGTGCTTAGTGTATTTACACAATGAAGTGAATCAGCACATCCATAACTTGTGTTGGAGGGAGATAAAAAAACACCTATGTGGCCAATGAAGTTTGTGTTACTACTAACAGCCATCGCCATGCTGTCTATTAAAACTCTAGGACATCATCTCATAGTGGACAGTTGATGTCAGGAGTCCTGCTGCTTAGTCTTGGATCAGCTTATGACTACCCGTCCAGTGGGATTTCTGTGGGGCAAGGCATCAGGAAGAAACAGACTCACATTTGGCAAGGACCTATAGTCCAAGGGATGGCATAGGAATTTGCAAAATTTGTGCAGCTTGCGGGCTCTTTTCTCTGTCTTTATATTGCCGATTCTTTGGGCAGGTTTTAGTTTTACTTTGACAGTCACACATGCAGCAGCTATAATTTCCCCCTGGAAATTATGTTCCTTTTCAAATATTTTCCCCTAAGAAAATATTTGGGGGTAATGTTTCTTGAATCTCTTATCTGAAATTATTAACTACAACTCCTAATCCTGAAAACTTTTCTAACTCAATTGAGACAGTTAGGTACATATAAGGAAACAACACTTAGAATATCAGCCGTGTCTCACAGTCCTGGAAAGGAGAGTAAGGCATGTATATACAGAGTAGGGAAATAATGCACATAGTGCCAACTGTGCAGCATGAGTTCCCTGGACACCAATCATATAGAATTAATGATAAGATCTAGTATATTCCTATGGGAAATGCAATAAAAATATGGGATGGGTAGATCCATCTTGACCACAGGCTCTTGTACTGGTGGGAGAAGTACGGCATAGTGAGATGGGAAAATAGTATCTTAGACCTTAAAAAAGGTCTGCCTTTTTCACCGAGACATAGTACCCTCTTGTAGAAAAGGGAACTGCATAATAATATATCTTGCAGACATGAAATAATTGCCTGGGTTTGAACATTGTTGTCCTTAAAACGTCGTGCCCATGTCTATCGCTTTTACCTTTGTAGCTGCAAGTAGCTGCCAGCTGACATAAGTGCTGTGAGAGCAGGATGTGTCTGCCTCGATATTTAGTTATGACTCCAGACACACAGAACTCTACATCTAGAATAAGGATGTGTGGGGCGTGGGAAGGTGTATTTGGGGGTAAGTAAAACTTCTCAGAAGCCCAAATCCTGGCCACAGTGTGCAGAAAACACTACAGGTAAATCATTTGAAGGGTGGCAGTGGCTTTCCAGATTAGCTGTTACCTTGTGTGCACCTGAAACTACAAATTGGAATTACTTAACAAATGACATGGTGATACAGTCTTAAGATAACTGACATAGGCTTTGCCCCCTGTCCTTGTCATTTGTCCTCATTAACATAGACAAAGCAATTAGTTATAAGTAGAGCAAATATTAACCTATTTTTTAAATATTTGTTGAAAGCACTCATGCAAGTACAGGCTGATAGGTAGGTATTTCTGTGAGCCTTTAACTATGAATGCATGCACTTATTTTTCCTTGCAAATTGAGAGACAATTTGAATTTAATATTTAAATTGAAAAGAAAACTCTGAATCTTAAGACATAGTAAGTACATTCTCTCTACCCTGAATGGAAACATTATAATAAACTTGGACCTTTAATGGTGCTTCATATATAGGAAAATAAGTTTTAGTTTTCTAGTAGTCAAACAGGATTCTATTTTCATTGAGTTTATTTAAAAATGATTATTGTCTGAAAGAAAAAGCTTTTGACTAAAGCATTAAATTAAGTCTCACAATTGTTCCAGATGATCCCTCAACTACTGAGAAGTACAGCAATGATATAACCTTGAACGCTGTCTAAGGGTCATCAAGAACAATGTCTTTATTTTCTGCTCTCAGTTCAACCTTGAAAACTCCGTGACCTTCAATAAGGTTCAATACTGGTCCTTTATTTTTTCAATTAGCTTTATATTATTTAGTGGACAGATGACAAGTACAGCCATAGAGTATAAAGCATGTTCCAACACTTTAAAATACCTATGTTATTTTAAAATAGCAACAAAGCATTTTTATCTGCTGATTTCAAGGTTCTAGAATGTTTGAACATGTCAAAATTCTGTCATTGTTCCTACTTGGGTTATAAAACATGAAGACATATCAAAGAAAATAAGTTTCTTTTAGATTTTGACATTTCCAGTTTGTCGTATATTCACAGAGTCCTGGATATGAACACAGTTCCATCTACCCACAGGCAGTTTTAAAACACCCAGAGGCACATGCCATTCAGTTATAGTTTGTAGGACATGGAGGAGAAAGGCAGTTTACTACACATTGCCATTGCTGAGAAAAATATGAAAAATTTAAAAATAGGTCAGAAACTTTATAGCATCACTAAGTTGCACTACAAAATTTCTAACTTGACCTCTGAGACAAATGTCAGAATTGGTCCTTAACATCCCACCTTAAGGTCTCCTTGCTGATGCACAAAGCAAGCATGAAGCTTTGTGTGGTTCAAGGAGAATTGCCCTTGGGTACCTTGGAAGCCAGGTAAACTACTATGGATACCCATATCCAAGATGCAATCATTTTTAGTAGAATTTTTGCTTTTAAACCCATGACACTGTGTGGGATGACTTAAATAACAACAACAACAAAAAAAAAGTATTTGAATTTTGCACCTAAAGAAGTTTGTCTTAAGACGAATGTAAACAAGTCAACCTGAGAACAGGAAGAACTCTGGAAAAAAATATCATGGAAGATGGTGAATGACATCAAAACTATAATGCATAAACTGTAAAATACAAAGTGACACATCACAGAGGCCAATTCTGCTGTTTAGCAACGGTTAAGCTATTGGTAACTTTCTTAACACATCCTGATTAAAAATGACTCATGCTAACAGGACATGTTTCTGGTAGCTAATGCCTTAAATGCAGTCACATATGTGGCTGCTAAGGAATTAGTACTTTAAATTTGCACACCATTGGGTGTGATTAACAGCATTCGAAACAGTCAGATGAATGCATATTTAATAGCATTTAATAGTAACTTCACATGATGGGAAGGGAGTTTGGGGCTTCAGGAGAGAGTCCGATGAGTTCTCTCAACTTTGTTCTCTAAACTTTGATGGGTAGCTCATTGAAAGTTTCAAGCCTTTACACACAGGATAATGGGTGACATTGGGAGACAAAAAGATCATATGACTTTAAGAAACTGTGATGAAGGTTTGGAGATGAAGGACAAAAAGAGAAATGGTGTAGGGAAAGATCTGGAGATGCAGAGAAGGCCAGTGTGGTGCTTTGATCTTTACTGGGCAAATCTTCACTCCAGCTAAGTTTATGATGTGCATTTAAGAAACATCACACTCTTTATATGTGAAGTTAACAGCTGTTTCTAACCTGCTGCCTCTATTGCTACTTGGTTACATTTTGGTTGTATCACCAGTATGAGACAATGGCAATTTATGAATAATAGTCACTGTTATTCATCTCAAGTAGATAGTTGAATTGAGAATTTACTCTATTGATTAAATTAAATATCTTTTTCTGATAACCTTGGGAAAACCGCATCATGATTTCTGGGTTGTTTGCTTATTAGACATCATTGGCACTTATGTTTATGCTAAATCAGTGATTCTCTAGAGATGGGGTGATTTTGCTCTACCCCTGACCATGACCTACCTGTGGCCTTTCTAGGTTACAAATGGCATTGTTTATTCACAGTCTGATTGTCACCACTTGAAGGATTGCTATAGCCACAGAGTGAGAACACACCAGGGCTGCTAATGAAACATTCTGCAATGCAAGGACAGAATAGGTTCCTAGTGCTAATAAATACTAAGTTTGTTGTAAAGTACTCAAAAACTTTTTTCATGGTTTGTTGAATTAACACATTAAGATAGATATTTACACATTTTCCTACACAGAATACTAGCAAAAGACAGGAAATTGCATGTCATAAATATGCTAAGTATATTTTAACTGCTTGCTTTTATTTAAAAAGAAAAGAAAAGAAAAGAAAAGAAAAGAAAAGAAAAGAAAATGTGATACAAGGTGCACACCTTGAGTGGATATTTAAATTTGGGAGTACCCTGAGACACAAAAATTGGATCTATGTTATGGGTAAAATTGCTCAAAAGAAAAAAGAGTCTTTTTCTGACAGGATGCCCAAGGGTTAAGGAGAGGGAATCTACAAAAGGAAACTGGTAGGGCCAAAAGAGGCCAACAAAACAGGAAAAAAAAAATATTGTCATGACATGAAAATCAATTCAGGAAGGACATTGTTTTGGGAAAGAAATAGTATCAAATGGAAGTCAGAAGATAATCAAGAAGAAAAAGTTCATCTTACACCAAGTGACACAGAGGTCATCAATGAAAAGAGGCTGGAGAGGTTTAAGTGATGTGTGAAACTATAACCAACATCCTTGAAGTTTTCACTGTAAAGAAAAATAGGTCATAAGGACGTATGTGTGAAATCATGGTTCATGTAAAATAGACCTACGCATGCTTAAATATTTATAGCGATGATTTGATTTCTGTGCAGGGTGAAAAGGCAAAACTGGACAGGACTCCAAGGAAGTAGAAGATATCACCTCTGTGGTTGGAGGGAAGAAGATCAATCTATTATTGGTTGGTTTATGTGGTATGTAAAGAAAGGTTTATGGGCAGTTGGCAGGAAAAAAAAACATCTTTCAGATAAAGTAGAAATGAAGAATGGTTCCCTTCAGTTTTCTCATAGTTGTGCTGACTATCCCACTCAGGGATTTCACATGGCCATTACAAAATGGCCTCCATTCTCCCTAATCTACTGTTATATGTATGGATCCTTTCAGACTGAGCCCTGCCTTCTCTCTGTCTTTTGGGAGCCCCTTGCTGATTTCTAAGGTAGAACACATATTCTCTCCTCCATGTTCTATCTGGGTTCATCAACATGAATTACAATTAACTCTGCCCACTATAATAAGTATTATACAGTTTATACTCATGTATACAAAATAGGACTCCCCAATTTCTAGTTCTTGGTAAGTGGCTGGCAATTGTGGGGGTGAATTTTCTTGTATTAAGTTTATTTGGTTTAATGTAAATATATCTCTCAATGGACTATTATCTAGCACTGACAAAATGGAAGATATCAGAAATTATAAATTGTAAACAAGAACAGTAGCACAGGAGTATAAACCTAGTGCATGGGTATCTGAGGCAAGAGCATTTTGAGTTGAGGTTGTCCAGAGCAAAACAGCAAGATCTTTTGTCAATGCATATTGTGTATATACATAGCTATTCATATGCATACATTTAAATGTACACCTGAAAACACCAATCAGTGACAATTACTTTAATGCATTTCCACTATTGGAAAAGTTATTGAAGACAGGACTCTCAACTCTGAAATAATTAGAAAATTCAGATGTGTACATGGGAATTCCAGAAGCTAAAAGCCTGTATTCTATATTCAAGCTGGTTAACTGTGCCATTATTAAATTTCTTTCTTTTTAGACTGTGACCTCGTGGAATGTAGGAACATGAGAATAAATAGGAGGTTTCTGACTATAAGTTTCTAGTTTGCACTTTCACCTCTATCACATATAAGGTCAGATATAACCTTAGAAAATCAGATCGTACACCAGTAGGTAATGAAATAGTGGAGATCACTTTGCTTCAGGTTTTATCTTTCTAAACCATAAGTCTGTATTTTATGAGAATCATGGCAGTCCAAAGTGCAGAGATTTTGATTTATAAACGGCCTCTAGAAACCTGTATACCATAAAGTGGAAGCTTACATAGAACAAACTGGACAATGAATGGCAATTACATTTGTAATTTGTAAAGAAGTGTTTACTATAATCTGAATCCTGTATTCAGGAGTAGAGTAGGATAGAAATCCAAACAATTGTAATTTATGTAATGTCTATTGTATTGTTGGTTTTAATCATTAAATGAGAAGAATGAGACTCAAAAAGAGACTCAAATACATTTATATTTGAAATATTAAGATAAGAAATAGTAATTCAAAGCATTTTTACTAGTTGCAAATTTATAGTATAATGTGAGTAAGAGTTCAGGTATTTAGCAAACATTTACTGAGCAGGTCATAATAATCAAGTGTTGTCTGAAGCCCCGAGGGTACATCATGGTTTAGAACATTCTGGAAATATTCTTGCAGAAGTGAAATTGTGCTAGATTCTTAGTGATTTTATTCCCAGCCACCATTTGTCCAAAGACAAATTAAGCTCTCCTCTTGCTGTAAGAGTGGTTCTTTTAAGGCAAACCAATTAGATCAATGTTTATTTGCATTGTTGGTGTTTGCATTGCAATTGAAATTACCTTTCTGTTTAAGAAAATATAAATCAATGAAGCACTTTTTATTTAATGTTAAACATCACATTTCCCTGTCTTCTCCCCTCATTTCAGCATTCAGTTCTAAAAATTACATAGTGAAGGTTGCATATAATGAGTGAGAACCATTTATGAACAAAGTGACTGGGCTATTTCTATCCTTTGATGAATCTTTAACCTCATCCTCTTCTTAAAGCTAAGAAAGGATAAAGGCTGCTTTTCTGGAGCCCTGTGCAGAATTGAATCACACAGTGAGTGCATGCACCTGCATGTGTGAAGAGTACAAGCATCCTGGGGGAAAAATGTCTATTTTCCATTAGTGTTTCACTACATGTACCTTATTGTAACTGCCATTCAGTTCCAGGGGTTTCAATGAGAATGTTATGAACTTGATAAGCTCCTGGCGGGTTTTCCTATTGGCCACATGTCCTCTCAAATGACTGAGTTCTGACTTAGCATTCAATAATGATGGCTTTCTTTCTACAGTTTAGACAAACTACTGTTCAACAATCTACAACACATCCAGCCTCTTCCTGCTCAGCCTTCTTTGCCTCTGTCTGTTGAAAGCATTATTTTCCATCAAGCCTCTCCAGATTTCCCCCAGTGAAGACTTACATCTGGTCCTCTAAGTGTTCTATGGTTTAAACAGAACTGATGTCTCCCTCAAAATTTAAACCCAGTTCCCAATGCAGTATCAGGAAGGACTATGGTTTCTGGGAAGTAATTATGTCACTAAACTAGGACCCACAAATGGAATCAGTCCCCTTACAAAAAGGCATGGTGTCTGTCCTCTTTTCCTTCTATATAAGGACACAGGTTACTTCTTCCTAGAGAACTTAGCCAGAAGATTACATTTGGGAGGAAGCAAGTAACCTTTTGTAGACACTAATCCTGACAGTTTGATTTGAACTTCTCTGCTTTCAGAATCATAAGAAAGAAATGTTTGTTCCTAAAGGCTGTCATTTTCTTACATTGTTCCAAATGGACTATGATAGTCTATTATCACAAACCACTTGATACTTTATCTATTTGCGGTTATCCCATTCAAAAGACTGCTTTCTACAAATACTAATCAATTTTTCATCACTTTAACTAAATTTGTCATTTATCCACTAAAAATCAGTCATGAGCTTTTTTTTTTAGTTAGACACCAAAGATATAACAAGAAACAAATAAGGGTTACCCCAGACATCTTAGTATAAAAGTCACAAGGATTTCAGGCAGAGGAAGAAGGTTGTGTGGCTGTCACTTTCCTATGTGACACTCCCTATGATATTGAGGAAAATCAATGTTTTGTCTTGGTGGGGTACATGCAGAGCATATGAAAAGAGCAAGTGTGAAGCCCAATGCTACAAACAAAGGGAGCTCTGCTCTATGGAAAAGGAGCTTCTAAGCACCACAGCTAAAAGCTACCTTCCATGGTGAAGCTGCAAGTATAACCTGAGGGATCCATGGCTAAGGGGGACAGTGTGACACACAGAGTGATGCTATCCAATGACATAGTCTTTTGATATCATTACATGCACACATGAGTGCCTGCATAGTCAGCAGGCCTGGAAATTGAATCGTGTTATAAATAAGAAAGGCTAAAGCAACTAATGACTGGCATTTGGGTTTTCTGTTGTACTTCCACAATACATTTTTTAGAAAGCACATTTAAGCAGGTTAAGAGTAATATAGGCACTTCCTGTGTGTATGCCATCAGACACTCAGACCTATTAATGATTGCTGCTGGATCATAGTCTAAAGGCACCTTTGATTAGTCTGGTTTTATTTGCCCTAGAGACCAACCATTCCCACAAAGCTGACTTTTAACTTAATGAGCTTTCTGCCTCTGAGTTTTTGGTATTGGCATTATAAACATGAGACACCAAGTTTGTTCCCAAAATTACTGCCTCTGAATGGCTAAGTTTCCAATATCATAGTTTTGGGAATAACTTAAACTATGTAAGAGACTGTCACTAATCTTATACAGTAAGAAGTTGATACATTAACACTCAAACTGTTAATTAAGTTGGAGCAATAGAATTGTAATTGATAGAATAAATCAAACAAGCATTTCTGAGGGTCAGAGTCATTAGGGAAGAGAGCACCTCAGCTTGGAAAATGCCCCACAAGTCTGACCTGTGGATGAGCCTATGATGCATTTTCTTTGTTGGTGATTGTTGTGGGAACTCACTGTGAGTGGCGCCACCACTACATCGATGGCTCTGGGAACTGAAGTAGCACTATCCTATGAACTTTGCTTCAGCTCCTACCTCCAGTTCTGCCTGCTTCAGTTTCGTGTCCTGACTTACCTTGATGATAGACTATAAGGTATAAAATTAAACAAACCCATTCCTCCCTGAGGTGCTTTGGGTCATGACATATTATCATAGCAATGGGAATCTTAGTGAAGATGCTGTGAATATGGAAGAAACTATGAACACAAACATTTAGGACAAGTGGTATGGCCAACCTACTTTCATTAAAGAAAGATTTGGAAAATAAAAATGTTAAACTGTAAATCTTGATTTTGAAAAGGAAATAGAAAATATATATGACTGTTTGGTGAGCTGTTCAGGCCAGAAAATATCTAAAGATGCTTATAGAAGTTTGTGCCTCTAGATTCTGGACCTTTTCAAGAGAGTTGAGTGTGTCAACAAGAGAACTGTCAATAAATAAATAAATAAATAAATGAACAGATGAATCTAGTTTTATTGCAGGGAATTTTCACAATGATATTCCAACACACTGTGATAAAGTTTTCTCTCATAATACTAGAAGAGGTTGTAAATCAAGAGACATGGTAATATTGCAGACAGAAATGCAAGACTTCCTGCCTATAGCACCTGTCTAGATGTCTAAAATTGTGTCATGATTGTTGTAAGGCAATGTTCATTGCTTGGAACTGAAGTGTGGCAAAAGTTTACCCAGTGTTAGGCGTATACCCATTAAACATGTATATTTTCATTATCTGAAAACAAAAGCAATCTCTAAACAAAAGCCCACTAGTAAAGATCTTAGCTTTCATGTTGAACTGAATGAAATATCTAATTTTGATAAATCAATGTGGCTGCCAAGATGGAATTAGACTGTTGAGGCCAGGCCAGGGTTGAAGGCAGGAAGATGGAGATCAATTGGAAAATTATTGCAGCAATCTTGGAAAGTAATGGTCCAGGAGTGGAAATGGGAGCAATCATGAGAAGCAATTGGATTTCAGATACATTAACATTGTGGGGGTATAGGCTGAATTTTAAATGTGAGGGATAGAAGGAAGAAATAACAATGAAGCTAAGATTTCCACTAAGTAAATAGACAAATTGAATTGATATTTCTTTAGGTGGAGAACACTAAAGAAAGAGAAGTAATAGTTTGTGGTAGTTTGAGTTTTAAGGGAGTTTAAAATCTTATTAGGTGGATGAACAAGCTCATGAAGGTAAGGACTATAACTCAATAGAAAGGACACAGCTTGTGTAAAATTGAGCCATTAGTATATGGAAAAGTTCGTGAACCTGAATGATATCTCCCAGTCAGTGTAAAGATCAAAGAGAAGAAGACTAAGGATTGAAACCTTATAGAGAATCAAATGAGGCACACTAAGAGGATATTTTGGGGAAGAAGTGTGTGGAGGAGGAAAGGAGCAATCATGCAGAGAAATGAGGCATGGTACAGCCTTGGTTTTTAGGTAGAGACCACAGGTATCAGGATAAGTTCAATGAACATAGGTCTGCGATTTTACTCCAAGCCACATTCTCATCTACAAGGAGATACAAAGGCCCTGGAAAGTTCCATTGACCATCTTGGTTATTCTCTGGACAAATAGTTTAGATGGTGAGGGAGAAAAGGAATTGAGGATAAATACAAAAATGTCATTATAATAACACAATATGGAATGACAGTGAGGTGAAAAGGAAGGGAAGACAGAAGGGAAAAATATATTTTGTTAAAGTTGATTTAGGGAACCAGAAGGAATGGGCACAAAATTAAGGGATGATTGTAAATAATGATTATGTTGAGGCAAATGAATGTTCTTATACTCGAGTGGCTGAGGCACATTGGAGGGTGATATTCCTGATCCTGAATTAAAGAGAAAGATTTCTTGAAATAATGGCCTGGTGTGCATGTCTTTAAACTCAGCAGTTGGGAGGTAGAGGCAGGTGGATTTCTGTGAGTTCTAGGTCAGCCTGGTCTACATATCCAGTTCTGGACCACTCAGACCTATACAGTGAGACCCTGTTTCAAACAACAATAAAGGTCTGCATAGTTACCAGCAGCTGACACACAGCACACACATCAGTTGCTGAAAACAAAAACAATTTAAAAAATGAGAACCTACTACCAAAGCTGGTGTCATGTGGCAACTATAGGGAGAAAAGGGACCTAGGGGCTTCTGAGAGTTGAGAATTAGACTTTTATATACCCTGGAAAACTGAAAAGCTGTGAGATTCACAAGGCTCCTCCAAAAGATGGAAGCAGTCAACAGCTGCAAGAGGAGGATATGCAGCCCGGATGCAGGAAGGAAATAGATACCCACATCCGTGCTCAGACCTCCAGAGGTATGGCTTTTGTAAGTTGTTACCCACATTGGTTTTATACTTGGTGATGTAACGTTGAGCCACCCATGCTCCTGTAAGTAACCCCAGTAAATTCACGGATTCACCAAACTATACTCTGGTAGACTCATTACTTTGGCCTGCCTTGGGTTCCCTATTTGGGGCGGGTAGACATGTATGTGCATTGTGGCTCAATATATGTGGACATCTTCATACATGGCAGCAGGTATTCAAACCTGCAAGTAAAAGCTGTAATGTGCCAGGGCCTACAGTTTCCCATAAAGACTTGGTTTAGGAACTTGCTTCTTCCCTAGAGATACATACCAATTTAAACAATGTCAGTAGAACATGCTCCCTAATTATTAAAACCATCAAAGAAATGTTCAGAATTGTAAGCATTTAAATTAGAATTCTTTTTTTCTGTGAGCATATAAATTACTGCTTGGGTGATCCTATGATCTTTGGGACAAAAATCAACCTAGCCACGGAAACTTAAAGAACTTCCCTGTATTAAATTCAATCACTTTCAAAAATCTACTATAGGTATTTCACAAAGGGAGAAAGAGGGGGGAGAGAAGAAAGGAAGGAAGGATGGAAGGAATGAAGAAAGAAGGAAAGAAAGAAAGAAAGAAATAAATAAAAGAAGGAAGAAAGGAAGGAAGAAAAGAAGAAGGAAAAAAGGAAGAAAAGAAGGAAGAAAGGAAGAAAGGAAGAAAGGAAGGAAATCAATTGTAGGGAACTGGTAAAAGGATCAGAAGAGCAATACAGTTTTAATTTATTTTTCATCATGTCTTGCAATGAAGAAACCATTTTAAAAACATCTACACCTCCCAGCTTGTCCAACTGTGTAGTCACCATTTGTAGAGCAAATGGTGAGCTCTCTTCACAGCCTTAGCCACTGCAGTTGCATACAAACACAATTCCATGACACTACAGAGAAGCAGCTCACCTGACCCTGACTTCAAAATGACTTCTGACAACGCAGTTAAGTTTATGAAACTTGTGTTTTGGTGAATTCACAAAGTTTACTAGTCCAGTCTTTGCAACTGACAAGTTCTGCATAAAGACACAGAAAGACAAACATGGTGTGCATTCACTCATAACTGGATATTAGACATAGAGCACAGGACTACCAGCCTACCATCCACAACCCCAGAGAAGCTAGGAAGCAAGGAGGCCCCTAAGAGAGATGAACGTGGTCCCCTGGAGAAGAGGAAAGGGAACAGATCTCTTGAGCGAATTGGGAGCTCAGTGTGAGGGTGGAGGGAGGTAGGAGAGAGAGGAGGGGAGAAGGGGGGCAAAGGAGAACTTAGAGAACAGGAAGGTTGAGTTGGGGGAAGAACAGAAGGAGAGCAAGGAAAAAGATACCTTAATAGAGGGAGCCATTATAGGCTTAAGGAGAAATCTGGCAGTAGGTAAATCTCCAGGGATACACAAGGATGACCACAACTACGCATCTAAGGAATAGTGGAGAGGCTACTTTAAATGTCCTTCCCCTATAATGAAATTAATGACTACCTTAAATGCCATCCTAGAACCTTCATCCAGTAGCTGATGGAAGCAGAAGCAGAGAATCACAGCTAAGAACAGAGCTTAACTTCTGGAATCCAATTGTAGAGATGGAGGAGTGATGAGAAAAGGGGTCAAGACCATGCTGGGGAAACCCGAAGAAACAGCTGACCTGAGCAAGTAGGAGCTCATGAATCCCAGTCTCACAACTGGGGAACCAGCATAAGACAGAACGTGGGTGTCAGTTGGGGACCTTGGAAGTCTATGAGGCCTCTGGCAGTGGAACCAGCATTTATCCCTAGTGCATGAATGGGCTTTGGGAGCCCATTCCCTATGGAGGGATACTCTTTCAACACAGATACATAGAGAAGTGCCTAGGCCCTCTCCCAAATGATGTGACAGACTTTGATGATCCCCATGGGAGGCCTCATCATCCCTGAGAAGTGGATGGGGATGGTGAGAGGGGGATGGATGGGGGGAAATGGGAGGTTGGTAGGGAAGGAAACTGGGATTGATGTGTAAGATAAGATATTTTTAATTTAAATAATTAATTTTAATTAAAATAGCAATATATGAGCTGACCAAAAACATAGACAAGTATTTAACCTGCACGTTTGAGACCACAAGAGGTAACCTGACAACTCTCCACTGCAACTTCTGTGAACTTAAAGTTTAGCCCAAACAGCAAGACAGCCCTACCCAAAGGTGAGCAAAGGCCATTGCATATCTGATCTGTGATTGTTTCCACTTAGATGGAGGACTCAGTGATCCTGGGACTGGGTGTGCTGATGGGTGTGGGACACCATGTGGATGTTGGGACCTGAATCCAAGTCCTTGAGAAGAGCAGCCAGTGCTCTCAGTTGCGTAATTTAGATGTTGTAGGTGCACATGCCTTCTATTTATGTCTTAATATTTTCATAGACTGATCCATGGAGTACATTTTAAGGGGAGAGGATCCCTGGCAAGCCACTGAAGCAGCTGTACAGAAAAGGGAACCTATGGCATCTAGCAGCTATAAATATCTCTCTATCAAATTGTATCCCAGTGGTCAACCCTGTTTCTCTAATTCCAGTGTTCTGTGTACATGCATTGGATGAGTTACCACCAGAAACACAGCTACCAGAATATCCTCTCAGTGAACATTAATGTTTAAATTATAAGTTTAAATGATGCTAAACACTACTTTTCAAAGATCCCACTCATTTGCTAGCCACCAAACTAACAATGAGGCAAGCAGAGCTTAATTTGAGACAGTAATAATATATAATTCATAAAGGCCAAAGCAAAATTGTTTGAGTGGATTTCCATCTGTGCTTCTCTGAAGAGTATTCGTGTACTCCTGGGACAGGTTTTGTTTGTTTGTTTGTTTTCTTATGCAGCTTGTATTGTTATAAGTTTCAATAATAATTTTTTTATTACTTTCTATCGGTGATTAACGCTGAATGAATACTTCATCATGTTCTCCAATGTCACAAATTTTGTGTTCTCAAAACGTTAAATCCCTGATATTGACTCAGTTTCAGAGTATACTCAACAGAAACTCATGCTTGCAAGCAGGTTTACAAGAAAGAATTTTGGTTGCTCCCAGAAGTCGTCTCTAACAGAGATTTTATTAATGTAGGGCAGAATCACAGTTTTCTAATATTGATGATATCACTTTAGAAAAATAATATACCCTTAGTTTTCCGTAATTTCACTGAACTATATCCACTTGAAAATTGTATTTTGCTGGCCCCTTTTAAGCCTGTGTTTCCAACTTCTGCTGCCTGTGAGTAGCTACCAGTTATGGAGGCGGCAGAACAGGAAAGCCAGTGTCTTCGGCTGGACCACGACTTGTGCTGCTTCTCCTGGGAAATAGTCTGTGAGCTAGATTGTGCTCTGCTCCCTCCTGAGTTCATTTTGCTCCTGTTTCACTCCTCTGGACAGCACGAAAGCACTTAAAGAAGCGTCTTTCACATCACCATGTCAGGCATTCAGTATGTGATTGGGTTGCTTTGTATTCAAGTCATCAAAGATTACTTTTTAAATCTTATACCAGGCCCTTCAGAGTGATGACGCTCCTGGAGGAATTTTACTTAATAGCTCCTCAATACAGATGACATTTTGACAGACAGCTGGCTTATACTATTGAACTTACAGAGTGAGTGCAGATTATTGCTCCCAGTTATAACAGTATCTACTTGGTGCATGGGACAATCCATAACTTTTACAAATTTATGCCATTAGCAAGTTTGTTTCCCTTATCCAGATAGTTAATGTTATCTACAAAGATCAACTGTTTTGTTTGTTTGTTTGTTTTGTATTCTTGGTAAAATCTCTGCTTCTAGGATACAGTTGATGAGATCTCTGGACAGGAAAATGCATTTGAATGCCTTGTCCTTGCCTGATATGCCACAGCTGGTAGCAAAGCAAAGAATCCGAAAGGGCTGATGGCATTGAATGAGAAGGGTTTTGAAGGGGCCATGACTAATGATTCTTCTGGGGCATTGGCTCTTGCTGCATTGAACAGGCTGCAGTGTTTTTCGCATGACATGTGAGATGAACTTGGATAGAACGCTCTCTGAAATCGACACAGTAACATTGGTTCTATGCTGAGACAACAGCCACAGCAATTGCTGGTGGACAGTTGAACAGCATCCCCCTTCCAGGATATGTTTGATAGTCTGCTGCATCCAGCAAGTGTGGTGCAGCTTCCAAGAACATTACAGCCAGATTTCAAGCTCAGGCTTAGGAATTATAGTTACTTCACCCTTTTCCTTTCCCATTTGCCTCATTTTTTACATTAATAGAAAGAAGGTCATTTGCAAATAAAAATTTTTAAACAAAATTAAGTTCTCTCGACAGACAGTATATTATGGTGTCCAACATGGATTTTATTTTTTTTAATGCTTTTAAATATTACAACTTTATGTCAAGAAAAAATGTCTCTTATGCCGTGACCATTTCTCTACATCTCTGTGATCCATGCAGCTGAAAAATGCTGCCAGGAACAGTTGGGGCCCTTGTCAGGCCATCATCAGAGCTCCTGTGGTGCCCAGATTTGATTTCACCAGAAAGCTTCTGCTGTTGCTGTCTGCAAAATTTAAGCCATGGGGAGCAGCCTGCTGTGTGGGAGAGGGCAGAGCAAGCAGGCAGGGGGTAGAGTGAAGGCAAAAGGCAGGGATGCTCCTACCCAGGAAATAGGCATTCACTCTGAGGAGCAAAGGTGGCTACTTCACGTCTTCTTGCATACATGGGATGCAGATTCAGTGTTTGAAAGCGGCCTGGTGTTTAGTGACAGCATTAGTGTTGAAAGGAATCTGGTCCTCACGGGTTACATGAGGGATGTTTTGGGTGACATGCTTGAATACTCATATTCTAGGGGTGTCATAATGTACACTCTCACTACTGAATTTAATAGATTCACTTACTCCCTGCTGAGGTTAAGAGATATCTGCCCCCCCACCACACCCCAACGCTTGGGTGATAAAGGTGGTACGTTTGACTACAGCAAAGCAGAAGAACCCTTAGGAGATGGGACTAGTGGAAAAGAAGTAGGTCCCTAGGGACCCCGGTATTTCCTCTTGTTTATCTTTTGGCTGTAGTCCATTCCTACCCCAGGTCCAGAGCAACAGAGATAATATTCAGAATCTCTGAATCTATGGACCAAAATGAATTTTCCTCCTCAGGAGTTGTTAATCATGGGTATTCATTGTAGATCACTAGTCAAATACTCATATACCTAGAGCCAACTGCTCGAAGTTGTGCTTCCTTACATTTACCAGAAATCTACTTTATTTCTTTATTATTATTATTATTATTATTATTATTATTATTATTATTATTTGAGACAGGGTCTCACTATGTAGCTCTGGTTAGCCATGGTACTTGCCTCTACTTCCTGGGATTAAATGCTTGTGCCACATGCCCAATATCTTTCTGCTGGTGATGGGGATTTAGAAGGATACTATACCTTTCATAAAACTAAGTAAATAGCATGAAACTGTGGTGTTTAGATGCTCACTCAGATGTATAGTTTGTTACTGGTAAAGTGTTTGAATGGCTATCTTAATCCAGCTGTGTGATGTTTTTATTTCCATTATAATACTTTGGTTTTCTTTAATTAACACATAAAAGTAAACCCATTCCTCCCACACATTTGTGAGAGAGTAGATGTTGAAGTGTAGTCTGTAGTTATAGATGATCTTTGCAGAACAAAGAAAACACTTAGAGCAACCTGAATAAACTTTTTCCTAGTGCTTTGAGAATTTTATACTATGCGTTTTTATCATATCAGCCTCCCAAATGCACCTTTATTGCTGTTTCTAGTAGACTTTCTTACTTCATCAAGCTAGTCTGATAACAAGCAGTTAATAACAAAAGCATTACCTTCTCTGTAAATTTTAAGTGGTACCTTAAAAAAATCTTTTCCTAGTTTAATTAATCTTGAATATTTAATAATTTTGCATAATTTAAGCAACAGCTTATCTTTTTTTTCTTGCCTCAGGCTCCTTGAACTTTAATTAGCATGCAATGTATCTTGCAAGATTTCCATGTTATTTTTAAAGAGCAACAGTTTTGATTCATTTAAACTCAACAGTATCAGATAAGGGGTTTATGTAATAGTAATTACATTACAAAGGGAATGAATAAAAATTAGAAATGAAAGAGAAGTTTTCCAAAAGTTTAAATTTAACTTTAAAAGTATGGATGCTCTGTAGACAAAAGATGGATGCTGTTGAGAGAATGGCTATGTCCCCTTCAAAGCTCATCCACTGAAGCCTGGCCATCAGTGTGAGCACATGTGAAGGCAAGACTATGGGAGTGATTAAATAGCAAAGACAGAGAACGCAAACACATCAGTGGGATTGGTGCTTCCATACAAGAGACCTCAGAATTTTGCCATGAGAAGACAAGTGCCTGTGTCCCAGGGCCCACTCACTCTGCTTCTGCCATGGTTCCTTTTATGCAGCATTTACCTACCACCATATGGCATCTATTTCTGCTTATTGTTATTATTAATCATGCTATCTGGTATATATTATGCTACAGCAGCCTTGCACACCAAGACAGTAGGTTTAGTCTTTGTAAGTACATGGGGTGTCTCTCAATGACAAAGGGAAAATGGTTAAGTACACTGTGGAAACTGAACTGAAGAGGGGGAGAAAGACCCACTGGAAAACAACAAAACCTACTCAAGCCAACCTTCCTGAAAAGAAACACAATGGCAAAAATCGTTGAAGAGTGTGGAGTTGTATGTAAGGTTGACCCAGTTTTTCAACAACAACCAAGATCCTGGCTTGGGTGAGGTGGGAGGGTTGGCTGTTAAGTTCAAGGGAGGACTCTGTCTTAAAAACATACTGCTTATTTCTGTCCTCAGCCTGAGACTGCCCTGACCATTGTTATATATCAGTGTTAAGATGGCTGTTCATTACCATACCCATGTGCCCCAGCAGTCTGAGTTACAGACTGATGCACCAGCTCTTCTGGGTCCCAAAATTTCACTGAGAACAGAAAGACTTTGAGAAGCCAATAGAGACTAAATTACTGAGAATAAAAAGCAGTATATCTGACTGACTACCTCATCCAGTTGACTATGGATCCAATATGCAGAAGGCAATCTATTTGGGTGTGGTGATTTATTGTTCATGATTTACTAAAGCCACTGGAGGTCAAAATAGCAAAGCAGCCGTACTAGTTTGCCATAGAAACCTGGCAGTGGTGGCACACACGTTTAATCTCACAACTCATGAGACAAAGGCAGATAGATCTGAGTTCAAGAATACTCAGGGCTCCACAAGATTGAATCAGTCTACAAGAGTAACAAAGCTCACACTTTCAATCCCAGGACTCACGAGAGGTAAGTAAGCAGAAACAGGGTCTCAGAGTTGGCATTCATTCCCCCCTGTCACTCTGAGGATAGGAAGGCATTCATTCTCCAGCAAGGCTGAGGCAAGGCCTTGCTGAGAGCTTGTATAGACAGGATCAGCCCTTTTGGCCTGAAGTAGATGTAAGATCTACTGGCTTGACTGCTTTGCTTCTCTGGTCTTCAATTTGAAGCTTGAACCCCAATATTTGTGTCTGAATCTTTTGTTTTTCATGTTATATTTGTGATGGAAGGAAATGAAAGAATGAAGGAAATAGTAGAAAAGCATAAGAAAGGTCCATTGTGAAATTAAAAAGACACATTTATTTGGAGCATCTGGGTGATGAATTATGGGTGCATATCTGTAAGTCTCCTTGGAATCAAGAACTTTCTCTAGCACAGACGTCAGTAGGGCCCACAATTATCAGATAAGGTGATCATGTACCTTAATGTGTCCAGCACTTGACACAATCACATCTAATTCACTCCTCTCACTGTTAAAGTTTGTCTAATTTTGTGACAAATTACATAGTTATCTTACTGATGTAACATCTACATTTAGTTTCCAAAAGAAAAATTATTCATGAGGTTTTTGTTTAACTTAGACTCACTGGAGAAGGGCTCTGTGGAATACATTTATGTTTTTTACATGTAAATTTCGATCATCTCGCTTTCAAACACTCTGATCCCCCACTTGGCCCCAACTTCCCTTGTGCTGTCTGCCTAGTTTTACATCTTGACACAAGCTAGAATCATTTCGAAAGAGGAAACCTCAACTGAGGGAAAGGGGTCTATCAAATTGGCCCGTGGGCAAGCCTGTAGGTAATTTTCTTAGCTATTGTTTGATGTGGGAATGTCTAGTCCACTGTGGTACCACCCATAGGCTGGTGGTAGCCTTGGATGGTGCAAGAAAGCAGGCTGAGCAAACCAGTAATCAGCACTACTCTGCGGTCTCAGCATCTGCTCCTGCCTGACTTTGCTGGCGGGGATGTACTACAAGTTACAAGATGAAATAAACTTTCTCTCCCCAAGTCGCTTCTTTTTTGCCATGGTGTTTCATCAGCAATAGAAACTCTTAACAAACACAAACACATATGCACCCAAACCTCTGTCACTGGCGTCATAAGTGAAAGGAATTTTCCCCTTCCCAACTCAGTTTCTAGTGCCATAAGTGAAAGGCTCTCCTGAAAACTGCTTAATTTTCCTTATTTTAGTTCTCCCCATCCCATAACCATGTGCTCGCCATCAGCTTCTATACCCAGGAGACCCTTCTGCCATTCTCCTGTTGTGAAAGGATTCTTTTTGGCTCAGATATGCATGTGAAAAAATTTAGATACTATTTTATCCTATCGTCTGTGACACTCATTGACTCTTCCTGGAGTCCTGCAGAAAGAGCTCTCATAGGACAACTGTGGTATTATTGCAAGCTGTTTTATAATTTCTCCAACATTCCCATCCCTCATCACAGCTGAAATCTAATGTTCCCCAAGAAGAAAACCTTCTACAGGACAATTTGCACTACAAGCTACCCACACTATAATCCACCCACTTTTCTATTCTAACCAAGTCATTGGTAATAGAGAAGAGGTGGAGGCATTTCTTGGTTATAGCCATTTCGACTGTACCTAGAATGTTCTTCTAGGAATCTCTGGCCACTGACTTGGAGAGAATGCTGGAGGGAGATCACACAGGTGAGAGAGACTTGGGGGTGAATGAGTTGAAGTCAGATTTCCTTCCACTGAGCAATCTCTGGTGGCCATTCCTCTAGAGAGCACCCAGCCCAGTTGAAGATGTACATAGCACATACTGGAAGTGATGACCTCTCTGGACTGTGCGTGCGCGAGCGCGCGTGCGCGCGCGCGTGCGCGCGCACACACACACACGCACACGCACACGCACACACACACACACACACGCACATGCACACGCACACACATACACACACACGCACACACATGCACACATGCACACGCACATGCATACACACACACACACACACGCGCACACACATACACACACACGCACACACATGCACACATGCACACGCACATGCATACACACACACACACACACACACGCGCGCGCGCGCATGTGTGCGCACGCACGTGCACATGCGCACGGCTTAGCTCTTCAGGCAATCTGAGAATTTGGAGCGAGTCCCCAAGGCTAGGCCACATGCCTTCCTTTCTGATATCTATTTTTCAAGACATCACTACTTTAATTCTTACTACTTCATGTCAGCTTTTCTGTACTTTAAGACGAATCTTAAAACCATCTTCACCATAAACACTGCCTGTCCAGTTCCTCTGTTAGGAATTACACTTTCCTTCTTCATTCTTCCAACCTACACTAAGAGTAGATGTTCGTCTAAATCTCAGTGGGGACCAACTCAAATCTGTTCTCATTCCTACAGACGTCAAAATCTAGGAGGAACCCTGAGAATACCTCCATGAACAAGCTCAAAAGCACATAACAAAGTAATACAGTTCAGGTGTGTCTAAGGACTTGTAATTGAGCCTTTGCTTATTGCAACAGAAACCAATGTCTTACAGAGCTAGAAACTTAAGTACAGGAATATTGGCTGATATAACCCAAATTGTATAGCTGACAGATATTTTCATGGAGAAATTAATCATGGAACCATAGAGTTCTAACTTGTGTTCAACTAATATATCATCTACTTAATTTATTCCTATTTTTCCTCTGTTGAATTCTTACTTTATTTTTTAATGAATAGGGAATTAATATTCTAACAGAAAACAAACACACCTGGCTTCCAAGGCAGTAAAGATATTCTCTGGAGATGGCATTGGCTTAAGGGAACTTCTAACTAATTAAAAGGGACTGAGGATTTTGGAGCAAAGCCAGTTACACAGACCTCCTAGGAAGTCCCATTGTTCAGAAATAAAACAGTTTGGAAAGATCAATGGCTGAGCTCTACGTGAAGCTTTAGGAGACTAACTCACCAGTGGACAGGACCAACAGAGAAGCTGAAGTCACCATTAGCTACATTCTTTCCAGTCACAACCACAAAATGGAAGACTCTGGTATAGAATTGCCTTTCACACTGTACCATACATCATATGGAATTTAAATATTACCCCATTATTTTATGTGTATGAATATTTTGCTTACATGAATGCCTGAGCATCACGTATATATGTGGTACCCTCAGAGGCCAGAAGTAAGTATCAAATCCCTTTGAAGTGGAGTTAAGAGCAGTTGTGAGCTGCAATGGGGGTGCCAGGATATGAACCAGGGTTCTCTGAAAAAATAGCCAGTGTTCTTAACCACTGGGCCATCCCTCTAGTCTCCATACACAAGTTAATACATTATCTTATTTAACATAAAATGGAATCAATAGAAAATGATTGAGATGTTCTTATTTCTGCTAAGTATTCAAGACTGGTTATATATTTCACAGCTTTAGTTTATATTGGTTAGAAGTTCATTTTTAAGTACCATGAAAGAACCTATGTGTGGGTACTGTCTACCATATTGGACATTGTATTTGTTATAGGCCCCCTTTCCTTTTCTCTTAGATTCTCATTTTCTGCACGTCTAACACCCCTCCAATTTTTTCCTTATATTAATCCTTTTTTTACACTTTTCTCCCTTCTATGCTCAGTTGTTGCTGTTTTGAGATTCCAGCAAAATCTTATTTTAACTAACACATGTGATATCACCACAGGAATATTTTGGTAAGACACTGTTCACAGACTAGTCATGATGACACTTCAACCTTCCATGCAAAAAACCAGTTCTAATGTGGTAACTAGTTTTCCTTGCCTACTGCTATTCTTCCTTCCTCTACATCATTTGGTTCTCTTCACTCCAGTATGTGTTGATGTGTTGGTTTTCCTCTTTTTCGCTTGTGCACGGGTTTTTTTCTGCTTTCCCCACCTCTGCTAAAATCACTGGAGAAAATACTAACAATACAAAATACAACTTCTCTGAAAATCCTTCCATGCATGGTTTGAGATAAAGCCCGATCCTTCTTGTAGGCAAAACCACTCTGGGCACTTTCCCCTCTGGTTCTCCTTAAATTTCTAGACATATATCTTCCCTTCCTACTAGCTGTCAACATCTGGAAAGATTGATGTGA
The DNA here is from genome assembly GCA_030556225.1 of Cricetiscus sungorus. NCBI lineage: Eukaryota > Metazoa > Chordata > Mammalia > Rodentia > Cricetidae > Cricetiscus > Cricetiscus sungorus. Next base: position 27,947,198 of record JANBXA010000031.1, read on the forward strand.
TTCTCCTGCTTCCAAGTGAAGTTCTCTATACTTCTGTCTGCCTGCTCTGTTTTCCTAATGCCTGGAATGTCTGTCCTAGGTGCTAGTGAGCTGCTTCTTTATAGATATCTGCAAAACTCCCAAGAAAATGCAAATTTCAGATACTATCCCTCATCTATCCCTCCCTCCTTCCTCCCTCCCCCCCTTCCTCCCTCCTTCCTTCCTCTCCTCCCTCGCTTTTCTTTCTATAGCTCCAAAGAAAATAGAGGCTATACATTCTGTGCAAGGGAAATGATATCATGAGACACTCTTCCTGGGAGATGTGAACAAGCACATACTCATCTTACATGGGAAATGGATGACAATCAAAAGTATGGACACCATCAATGTTCAACTTGGTGAACCAATTGGATTCTATTAGGATTACTTACAGAAATATGGGGAAAAGTTTGGTTACTTACAGGAGCATAAATTACTTTTGCAGAGGCCTTGGCTTAGTGAATCTGGTCAGTCTCAGGAATTACTGAAGCTATTTTGAGGTTTTGTTTTTGTTTGTTTGTTTGTTTTCCATCTTGCTTGAGGATCTTCCCCATAGGGTAGAATGTTTCAGTCTGGACAAAACTGTTACACAATCAACAGATGACTCAGCAGGTAAAGGCACTGGCTGCCAAGCCTGATCACCTGACTTTAATCCCTAGGACCTACTTGGTGGGAAGAATGGATTCCTACAGAATTTTCTCTGACTTCCTCACACACATGTCATACAGCGTGCACAAAGACACACACGCACACACGCACACACACACACACACACACACACACACACACACACACACACACACACACACACAAAATAGCAATAATGACAAATAAATAATAAAATAAATAAAAAAGTTTTAAAAGTTATACCCTCTTCATCAAGACAGACATTGCAGGTAACAATGAAATGACTGTGCAAAGATTTAATAACCAAATGAATGAAAATCCAGTTTTCCAACTTTGCTATACCTCTATAAGGCGTCCTGTCATTTAAAGCAGTTGCTCAGGCATAGAAATTCATGTTGTTGATTCCCTGTCTCTCTCCTCTGGGGCAGAAGTTCCTCCAGAGTTTAAAGTTCCTTCTGTCTGAAGCTCCTGAAACCTACAATGATTTGTTCTTCAATTTCCTGTGGAAATCATGCTCTGCAATGAGTAATAATTTGCATGCTTCTTTATATTTCACTTCCTATGAATGGTCTTCATTTTCCCTCTCTGAATTGATGTTTCCTGGGGAGAAAACCCCTACTCTAATCTTAGGGTTTGGTTTTTTTTTTTTTTTTTTTTTTTTATCCATTGTATAGACTTTCTGGTCCCTTGACCTCCATGGGAGATTAATGACTTCCCTTGAGTTAATAAATACAATATCTTTGTGTATGGTGCTTCTATCTAACTTCAAAAATTAAGTTCTTTCTAATTTCCAAATGCCTGAAGTTTTAGAAAAGAAATAAGGAAAGGAAGGAAGGAAGAGAGGGAGGGAGGAAGGCAGAAAACAATTCACTTCATATTAGGTCTTTCTATTCATGCAGAGGGTCCTTCACAGATGTGGGTCCATCATAATAATTTTCATGTTGATGAAGGCTTCTCTGAACTAAGCTGAGACAACAAAGGGAGCTCATTAAAATTCCAGAATAAATATGAAACAGGTGCCACTTGTTGAAGGAAAATAAAGTTAATCCTATAAACAAACAATGCTTGGTACTTAGAGGGCTCACCCTGATCACAAATGTAGATAATGGTCAATTTAGAGCAATTTTGTTGCTGATTAACACACCTCCGTGGGATGCTACAATCTATGTGTCATACAGACCTAGTTTCTAAAGTTATACATCACACACACACACACACACACACACACACACACACACACACACACTCCACTCTTCTACCTGTATTCCTCCCTGTGTCTGGCTCATGTGACATTCTTTTTTATATAGACAGATTTGACAAATAAAATGAGTTCCCAGCTCTAATAAGTTCTGCAATGAATTCAGAGGCACAGTCTAGGATCCTCTTTTCTATTCGGCCCACACATGCTTTCAGAATTTTAGACAATAATACTAAAGAAAAAAAAAATAAAAGAAACAACAACTACAACAAAAACAGGCTATTGCCTCTGTAACACTGGTTTCTAGGCAGTGTAAATATAACCACATAAAAAAATACATGTGTTCAACTAATGAATAAAATAAAAATAATGGCAAGTCCCCAAGTCTCCATAAAATTGATGGATTTTCTTTTGTTTGTGTGTTTTCTTAGAAATATTTGTGATTCTTTGCCCATTTTTCATGTTATAGATCATTTACGTGTAAACAGCAAAGAAAGGAACATGTTCTTTCTGAAGCACTGCCATAAACACTATTCCTTAATTGCCATCCTGAGTTTTCTTTTAGTAAGAGTATAAAATGTGCCCATTCTGATAGTGATGTGTTCAGTCCATTCTCCTCACCTCCCCTGTCTGCCATCTTCCTCCTCTCCTCTCCCTCCTCCTTCTGCCCCCTACCTCTCTCAATGCAAAAACTTCTCCCATAAAGAAAGCAACAGAGAAAATATAAAATCTCAGCTTTCCATTTTATACTGATTGGAGAATGATGTTAACTTTTGTACATCTTCAACACATCCAGCTTAACAGACTCCAGTGAAGAAAATTAACGGAAAGATTTATAGTCTAGCAATTTTAAACAAACAAAACCTACACAAAAGGTGATTGGAGAGAGTGGCTGTGGAGTCATTGGGTGTTCGCCACTAGCTGGGGGCCTCTAGTTCCAATCTGCCATTCTTTGTGAAAAGCTATTTCCAAAAAGCATCATCCTTAACGTTCGGAGTTGGCTGCACAGTGTCTAGTTAAAACTGAGGCCACTAATGAGTTGGTAAGAATAAATCCTTAGTTTTACAAATCTCTGGATGTTTTCATTGTTACCTTTTCCCACTCCTAAGCATGTGGATTTGTGTCTATTTCTAGGCACCAAACTTTGCAAGTTCTTTTCATTTTTGTTTTATGGGAAAACTCTTTCTCTGCCCCTACTAATTTAAAATATAATTCGTATTTAATGATTCCATGTAGTTACATTAAGTATGTCTTGCATAAACATATTTTGGAATTTGGGAATAGATTGCTATAGAATATGTGGGAGCATGTAACATGTAAAGAAAGATGGTCTATGGCTCCCATTCTTTGTCCACCCAACCTGTATTTCACTGAAGAAATGGATTAGTAGTGTCCTTAGTATTGATTCAAATTTCACCAGTGCATCTGTGGAATAGACCAAAGAAACATTCTTAGGATATATTTAGAGCAATATTTTAAATATCTTTATTTGTACTTCTTTTTACATCTCTGATTATACCAAAAGCAAGAAATGGTTTATTTAAATTTTTCTGTAGTTTATCTAGCTGCATATTAAATGTATTTATCTTTTCCCCCTCTCCTCATCTTCAAACACACAGCTATTTTTCTGACATTGCTTTCTGCACCGAGGGAGCCCTCCTTGGGACTTAACTGTTGAAGCACAGATATATGGCACACCTAAAGCAAACAGGCTCGTCCCTTGTCTTAACACATGCAATGCATCAAAGGAGGCTGGGGCTGCAGTTCAGTCCTCAAACTGTTAAGTTAACTTCTCCCACCCCTCTTGAGATACAATCTACTATGATCCTTCTTCACTTGAAGAAATAAAAATAAAATAACTGCTATGTTAGCTCTCTATTTATAACTTAAAAATAACATCACTTTGGAATCATATCAGAATGTCATGGTAACTGGCTTGAACAAAGGTTTGCCTAGACCCTTTCACAGGGGTCACCTAAGATTATTGGAAAACAGATATTTACAATATGATTCACAGCAGTAGCAAAATTACAATTATGAAGTACCAACAAAAATAATTTCATGGTTGGGGGGTCGCCACAACATGAGGAACTGTATTAAATGGTCATAGCATTAGGAAGATTGAGAAGAACCATTGGCCTAGACATATGCAATTGTAGGACCTGACCTGATGTCTTTGTGGCAGAAGATCATAAGTTAAATAGTCAGGGAAACTCTTCCTGAATCCTTACCTCAGCTTAGCCCTTACCTCAAAGGGAAAAAGAGAAATTATTTGGGAGTCAAACATGCATGACCAGGCCCAGAAATACAGAGTTATAGCACCCCAAATTTCACATTCTGAAGTAGTAATATGTTGAATATTTTGTAGTGACAGAACAAAAAAGTCTTAAATCAAGGGACTTTTCAATATTGGTGGAAATATTAGTTAGGCGGCCCACAGCAAAGCAGGTAACACCCTGTTCTGGACCTTATATCCTTCTAACTGCTTTCTTAGCTCTTTGGATGGTTGGAAAGAAGGATTTGTTCAGACATCCTAAATGAGGTTTCTAATGGTCACAAAGATGCCAGGTCACATACAGATAATGGCAATAAATGACTATTATAGGGTCTAAAGATGCAAGATAATATGACTGTGACTTGTAACATCAACCCTCTCCCCACTATTCAAATTCTGAATCAGTTCATAGGCATAGCAGAAAGGGAAAGGTCAGTGGTAACTGTAGGGTTCTTTCTGAGAACTTCATTTATTACTTCTAAACAAAATGGCCTTGGCAGAGAGCCTAGGGTTGGCATAGCAGGTAGAAGAGGTCATATGGATGGCTGTACATCCAACACTAGAAATAATTCTTATGGCTTCTTAGAAAGCTTCTAGTGGTTTGATGTCTTCAGAATTAGGAAAGACCTTAGATTTTTGCAATATAAAAACCGGTAAGATACAAGACAAGGAGAGGCAAGAGGAGTTGGCCAACTAGATAGAAATGTGGACAATCTATTTCAGGCCCCTCCTCCTGCTCCTGCAGCTATGCACTAATTTTAAGGAAGGAGAAAGCATTACAACCACCCTACCTACAGACTTAAACACCGTACTGTGGCAGGAGGGAGTCATCTGGCTTAGCATATGAAAGAACCTGACAGTATAGAGGATTGGTCCCCACACATGCGCACCAAAGGCTATAACAGGTAGGGAAGGAGCTATGTATAAAGTACAAATATGGGACAGGGACACTATGGAGATGACCCTTCAAGGTCATGACCCCATTGCCCTGTGTCATTTAGTTAGCTTTCAACTTCTTTCCCTGCTCTTTGGCCCAATGCCTAACTTGGCATTGTGAATAGAAAGCCCTCAGAAGAAGCCGTGTCTGCACTGTGGCGAGATTGGAATGCTGCAGGTCCAGAGGCTAATAATGACCTATCTTGAGTAAACACTAGTCCCCAAAAACAGCCATTTCTTGCCTGCTTCTGTGTTAGAACTCATATCTGTACCTAGTAAATAAAATCCTTCAGAATGTATTGACTTAGCAGATCCACTGGTTTCCACCAACTCCAAGGCTAAGGATGTCATCAGACAGAACCTTGGGCCTGTAGGAAAGCCTTCCCCATTCTCATTGTACCTGCCCCTCTGATGTACCTACCAATGTATTTTAAACTTGCCTTGGTTTATGACTGTCTTTGTTCCCTTAAACTACAAAACTTCGTGAAACTGCTTCCATGTTGGAACATGGAATTTGAGATAACCTAAATCAGCTTCCCCAGGACAGCATCACTCAAATTGGCTGCAGAGTAAACTAAATCTCATTCCCTTTAAGATGAGAGCTGTGGATTCTGTGTTGACAAAGCGCCCCCTTTTGTCAGTAAACTGCCTGCTCATACAGCTATGCACATGTCATGTTCCTTGCTCACTGCCTTATTTGAGAATAGCACTTCAAAATCCTACCACAGTATCTGCCTATGTGATGTGAAATGGGGAGAAGGAGAGGAGCAAATCTTGGTTGACTGCTATTTGGGGGAGGGCATTTATCCCTGCTAACATTTGGCTATTGTGGAGATTGAGTTTTATTCAATTGTTTTTCATCTATTCTGTTAGATAATCCTTGGTCTAAATTGTTAGATAATCCTTGGTCTGCCTCTCCATGGAGGGGCAAAGATACAATTTTTCTGAATTGCCAAGAAGATTTTAAACTCACTAACTAGCAGGCTTTATGGCAAGGAACAAAGATACAATTGTCCCCTCTCTTAGAATCAGACTAAGTAGATCTGCCAATCACCTACAAAAGAAAATAGTCCCAGGAAGCTGCTGTCTATTTCTGAGATCTTGGAAAGTAATATCTGGTATACTAAACATGTAGGTCTGCCCTGTGAAAAAAATAAAAGAACATATGAGCAGAAGGAAATAAAGAATAAAAACTCTCTTTGACCTTGGCCAAGGAGCAGGCTCCTCTTAATCTGAGAGGTGGTAACCCAAGACCTCTGAAGAGGATGCGGGAGAAGGAGATTTAGCGAGGGTCTGAGAAGAGTTTTTTGTAGTTCTGCGTGAGAAGGTAAGGGGCATAAGCTTCGCCAGACCCAGATCCTTTTCTGGGTAAACTTTTGTGAAACTACTGGGTATGAAATAAATCAAATTGTCTGATTTTGCAAGCCCCGCATTCCTGGCCATGTGGTAGGTGCTAGCTGCTCTCTGGGAATTCCCTATTCAGCAGATTTCCTGGAACTTGGCCTTGTCTAAGGGCTCTGACTTTTGGGGTAGTTTCCTTTATGCACTTATGTCTCCCTGGCCACTCTTTGCTCTTACCCTCTTGAGTTTAATATTCGTATTAAACCTTATATATCAAGTGTGTTACTTTTTTGTTAGTTTCATTTGAATGATTTGAATGGATGGAGAACCCCAGGAGGTCAGAGCAAGAATTAAGTAAGAATGGACATACCTAAATTTGAGAAAACTATCAAAGCTGGGTTATGTTCAGAGTCTACTCCTGGTTTTTGTTTTAAGCTGGTACTCAGGTTTTAGGACCTGTGTAGTCAGGTTTTGAGATTTCCGAAGGCTGCTTCCCGAATGAAATAGAGTATTACCCCCTGGAAAATTGCTGCTTGACTCAAATTCAGCCAGAATTAGTTCTAGCCAACCTGGTTTGGTAGCTTTGGATTTAGATGAGGTCAAAGTCATCTTATCCTCAGGATTAAAGGAAATATAAAGTTTTCTGGCAGTGCAAAACAAAATCAGGGTGACTATTGTGGCTCTCCGGGCCCTCTTGCATTATTCTGCATTATTGTCCTAAGTGAACATAACAGACCCCCAGGGATACGGTGGGTGAGTGAAGCAGGAAGTGCCCACTAGGAGGATGAAATGTTTCCACTGTAAAAGAAGCCCTTCCACACGGTTGGGCACTAGACTAACTGATGACATTCACATTTCTAAGAAAGGTGCAGCTCAGCCTGGGGATTTGTGGCCTTAGGCGGCTGCTGTTGAAGAAAAAGGAGATTGCTGAGGCCAACAAGAAGACTGAAAGAGCTTGGTCATCTCATTCTTCCCACGGTCACCCCATAAATCAAGCTCAGCTTGAATGAGATGCAGGAGTTACCACATGTGCTTAACAGTGACTACCGAAGTGCTAAGATGATCAGTCAGATACTTAGCAGGCTCGGAATAAAGCAAGCACATAACCTGTAACTCTAGAGTCACTAACCACCCTGGTTTACCCAGGTGCTTTCCCCGGACATGGCATTCTCAGTGCTAAAAGCAAAACCGTCTTAGGCAAAATGGGGCCAATGGAGATTCTGGAGCCCAAACAGAAGCGGCTGTGCCACAATCCCAAAGCCAGAAAAAGCAGTTGGACCAGCCATGGGCATGAGGAACAGAAAAGGTAAGGTAGGCTGCAGAGCTTCAGAGGCTTCTGGGAGAAAAGGAGGTTTAGAACTCCAGAAGGGACTCTATTGAGAGAAAGATGGGGAGCGTCTCAGGCACTGAGATAGAAGAGGTGCAATTCTGGGACCAGGTTAAAGCTTCTTGCAGATAGAGAAGTGACCATCCAAGCACAATTAATAACTTATTGGGACTGTCTCCATTCCCACCAGTTTCCTAGGGACCTCCTGTACAGGGAAAAGACATGTTCTAAACCCCTGTGAAAAGGGGGGACGCTTCTTCACTCGTAATGCCGGCTGAGGTGTTTCCAGAGCCATCTCACTTACCTCACTCATCATGAGAGTCAAAAGGAAAAGTTTCTGGGTAATTCTATAAAGTATAACTTGACAGCCACCAAGGCAGTCTATGTGGCCAAAGCAAGTGTGAGCCTTCCTTGAGGAACCAGGGCTCACAACGTAGTGCCTTGCTCTTTTTCTGAGAACACCCCCTTCTCAATTGGTGTGCATAGACTACATTAAAATATTAACCTTGGCTATGTTTTGTCACAACAAAACCAGAGTGTAGTTTTGTCTGCGTTGCAATCCCTAAATAGCCATGGAAACACTGCAGGCTGCTGTGGAGGTAACAACTCTGTTCCCTCTTTATGGTCACTACCATTCCTAGGATGAAGCTCTACCCAGGCTGGCCTTGACCCAAGAGCCATCCTGGGGAATCCAAGAAGACTAAAGTAGGGCAGTAGCCTGCAAAGAGAGTTTAACATTACACGGCTTCAATACCCGTATTGACTGGGTGTATAGTTGGCAAGGGAAGTGATTATGGGACCAGAATGTATCATCTGCTCAAGGGTTTGACAGGGAACCAAATTTACTTCTGATACAGAATGCCTCGTGTTATCTTTATCTAAGTCAAGACAGTGCATTAAAATTTAATTCTGTTGATTCTGTTGTTGTGTGAGGAATCAAAGCCAGGGCCTCAGTGAAATGCTACACCATTGGGCTGTAAGAATCACCAGGACCACAGCTGAGCTGAGCTTTTGAAAAACCATATCGTCTCTTTCTAGACTGAGTTCATTGACTTCCCAGGAGGTCCAACCAACTTTAGAGAGTTCTTATATTGTATTATTTAACCCTCATTTAGATTACCTTACAGGAATTCACATATTGGGCTGGAGAGATAGCTCAGTTGTTAATGACTATTGCTGCACTGTCATGAGGATCAGAGTTAAGATCCCAGCACTCACAGACTAAGCCCATCACCTGGTGTACTCTTGAGTGGGGAAGAAATAGGATGGTTGAGGCTTGCTACCTTCCAGCCTAGCCAAGAGGACAGGAGCCCCAGGTTCTCAGGAGGATTCTGTCTCAAAAGAATAGAGGAGGATGCCTGAGACCCTCCTCTGGATTTTGCCTGTGTAAGCTGGCTCACACATATGCATATACTTACACAGACAGAATTTTTAAGCTCATATGTTTATTCTTGTCTTTCAAGGAACAAAAATCTAACTGGGTAGATGTTCTTTAAAATAAATCACTGAACCAAAAAAAGCAAAAGAAAATAAATGTTGGGTATATGATTATATACTTCTATCCAAAAGTATAATGAGGACTTAAATTGCTAACTCAGAAGAGCTAGAATCCATTCCATCTTGCAGTTTCTCAGAAGGGTAATTTCACAAGCTTTGGTTAACTTGGGCATTAACTTCTCTCCTTCCACTCCCTGTTCTACCCAGAAGAGATACGGGTTTTGTTTCCTTATTTATGTGAAGGAAGTGGACTGAAAAGAAGAAACATCAGTGTACTGCTATGTTATTTTTAGTAGTTTTTATAGTTCTGTTAAGGACAGGTATTGGTTGTAACAAAATAAATTAAATTTGGCCTCTAAATGGCCTTTTGGGCCCCAGCTCCCAGCCTCTAGGAGACATCAATGGGAATTACCTTAACAGACTCTTAAATGAATGCACCCTCTTCGCTTTTGCCAGTTCTAAACTTGGGAGTTTGTTCCTCCATGCTCTGGAAAAGGATGATAAAGGGTTGATTTTTATAAGTCTAAACACATAAACTGGTATATGAACCCTATCCTTTCCTTTGTTCAGCAGGATATTCTTGGAGAAATTTCCATTTCTTTATCATATGGGAGCCAAAGAGGGTGTGCTAGTATCTTTTGAGAATATCTTTATTCCAGGAAAGATGGTTACAATGAGATGCAAATATATCAGTGGCCTTAGTGTAGTTAATGTGATACTGTCAGTCACTGGGAAAGCAGAGAAAATACAGATGCTATTGTGCTTTGATGAGAAATGTCTCCTATACAGGTTCATGTATTTGAATACTGGTCCCCAGCCTTGGCGCTGTTTGTGAAAGTTATAGAACCTTTAGGAAAGTTATGAGGTTTTGCTGCAGGAAGCTTGTCACTGGGGCGGCCTTTGAGGCTCTACAGTGAGTGAAACCCCAGTTTTTTTTCCCTCTTAGCTTTCTCCTCACAGCTGAAATGCAATCAGCTGGCCTCATGCTCCTATTGTCATACCTGCCCTCCAAATGACAGACTGGCTCCCCTTAGAAGGAGAGCCAGAACCAATCTTTCTTTTCAAAGCTGCCTTGTATCTGGGTACTCTATCATAGCAATGGAAAAGCAAATAATACAGACATTCCGAGAGCCAAGAAAAATAAAGCCTGATTCATATTGCTCTAAATAAAAATTGACTGTGTATTTTTTTTTTAGCAAAGAAACATGACAGTGACTCAAGGCTTCTTGGCATTCAACTTGAGGTATCATGGGAGGTTTTAATCAGAATGGCAGATAGGAGGAGAAGACCACACATTAGGAAACGAAAACAAAAACATTCAAGACACGACTGCTAACTTCTGCTTACCTCCTGGTAGCCAAATTGTGCCACTTTCCCGTTCCTGCTCTTAACAAAATGAAACATCCTCTAGAAGCTGAGCTGAGGGTAGGCTGGAGGTTCAGGTTGGAAACTACAATCCCAAACCTGAACTTCTTTATAACTTACAAAACAGACTCACCTTGCCAAGCCTAGCATGCTTGCCACCTACTTAAGATTAGCTATTTTAACACAACTTCTTCTGAGCAGAGTGTTCACAGAAACCAGTAACTCCCCGTGGATTCACAAGTCAGAAGAGAACTCTGGGATGAAACATCTTTCCTGGTCTCCAACGCTGGCCATCGTTGCCCAGGACATTTTAGGGTTTATGCTAGTTCCTACCTACACTTGGACAGTTCTGATTCCCACCTGTCTGCTGGCCCAGTCTGAGATGCTTGCTCTGTGGTTCCTCAGTGCTTCCCCTGGCCACAGAGAATGAGTGAACTGACTTTACTCTAAGAATGTGTCTGGATGTGCTAGCCCTTATGTTATTACCAGAGGTTGGAAAGGATATGGTTGAGCATAGGAGACAGTCAGACAGCTCAAGATGTTTACTATCAGGAACCAGCAATGTAAGAAGCCTATGTGGTGAATGAAAGGTGTTAATGATACAGGAGAGAACAAAGGCTATCTGTTGTATACGGTTTACATCGTCAGGGATTGTTTCATCAACCAAAGGTGTGAGCACTCTTGTTCCTTGAAAGCAAAATATCATGGAGATGCATACGCCAAAGGTTCACATTGTCCAGGAAAATAAAATAAAATAAAATACTACCTAGTCCTCACCTACCTACTTTTTTTCCTGTGCTGACTGATTGTCCCTAATGTCAGCAGAACTGTGAAAGACAGAGCCTGAGCCATGGTAGCTCTCACAAGCCATGCTGGAACATAAGCCTTGAACAGGGGAATGAAAGAAACAAAGTAGCCAAAGAGCTAATACAAAACACAACACAGAGATTTGTTCAATGTGGATACATTATAAAGAGGAGAAAGTCCAGAGACTGCCTCTCTCCAAGGCCATCTCTGTGGACCTGGCATGAATTTGTATTTCAATAGAAGACAAGAGGGACTTATAACTTTAGTCAGAGGGTAGCCCTGCCTGTCACTGACCCATTACTGTCAGGGCTACGGCTTCTCCCCCTAAGAACTCTGGCAGGTTGTCAGAACTGTAAAATTTCTTTCCTGGAGGCAAACTTCACCCTTTGCTTAGCATATCAACTCTAGTCTCTTCCTTGGCCCAGCATGAACATTCTTACAGAAATTTCAATTTCTTTATAGTCTGGGAGGGGTACATACACTAATACCTCCATTCCTGCAGAGACAGTTAAAATGAGATGCAAAGTTACAAGAGACTTGTGATACCAAGTCTTGCTGAGTGATAAGATACATAAATACCTGATCCACATACCTGTTACACATATGTGCACAACTATAATCTTTAAATATCTACTTAGACATCCAAAAAGTGTGTACCTTGACAGCAATCACTGGAGTTCTGACTTTTCACTCCCCTTGATGAGCTTTCTTCCCTGGTGGAAATGGGAATTCTTTCTTCCTGGTTATGCTTACAAAGGACCTAGACATGTTCTCCTTTCTCTCATCTCTACATGTACTCCATCACAAACCCTGACTCCACCTGGTAATATATTTAAGAAATGAGCTACATCACTATCTCTTGAGCCAGGCATCACTTACTGTATTATAAAAATGGCTTTCCAATCTGGCTCCTACCTCCCACATTTTCTCTACTCACTGTCAAATTTATTGTTTTATAGAACAAATTAATAATTGTCTCATTGTTCTATCCAGTCCCCTGAGATGGCTCCTTAACTCCATCAGAACAGAAAATAAATCTTTTCAATAAATCATTAGCCTCCAGGATTGGGGTTTTAAATATTTATTTGCTTAGACTGGGTCTTGATCTATAGGCAAAGCTGGCCTGGAATTCAAGCTCCTCCTTCCTTATTTCCTAAGCTCTGGGTTTATTGGCAAGCAGGAATCCCCTAGAAGGGGGTGGTTTCTAGGAGTGCTCTGGTCTTTTTTCTTCCAACTTTCCCACCCATCTAAGTTACCCCAGCTTACTTGAGATTAGTTATCACAGCAGTTATCTGCTTTGAACAAGCTCTTGTCTGCATGGGATGATCTTTATTCAAAACAATAAAATATTAACTTTTTCAGGTCTTGAACTAATTATTTCCCTCAAAAACTTATTTTTTGAAATTATAATTTTGATTTCCCCCTTCCCTTTCTTCCTTCCTCCCTCCTGTACATTGCTATAGTTGCTTACTTCATACTTCATAGATGCTTTCTCTCTCTCTCTCTCTCTCTCTCTCTCTCTCTCTCTCTCTCTCTCTCTCTCTCTCTCTCTCTGTCTCTGTCTCTCTCCCTCTCTTCCTGTGTGTATGTGTGTTCCTATGTACATAAATACAACCTTTTCCACTCTGTATAATGTATTAATTGGACAATGAATGGCATGCTCTTGGTGCTTCATTTTCCAGGAGGCTCACTCGGTGCAGTCTGTTTTAACTGGTCCTAAATACCTGGATCTAACACACCTGTGCTCCTTGCTCTGTTTTGTTCTCTTGCATCCCCCTCAACACAGAAACTTCCAATTTACTTTTAGCATATATGTTTTAACTTGTGGTCTACCCTTGTTCTCTTCCCATAGAATGTGAGTTTCAAACATATATGGATTTTCATTTTGCTCACTGATTTATTATAGTGCAGAGAACAGGCCTGGGCATTGCTCATGGTCAGAAAAATATGCATTAAATGTCTGAGCCTATAGCCTGGCCATATTGGTCTTGCCATGATCCAAGACTCTGTTTAGAAAACACAGACAAAGCCACATGTAAATGTACACACAAAGGAAGAAAATTCAGCAAAAATTTCTGAGCACTCATGCATCCTCCAGGTCTCCTTCCCTGATGTCTCGTCTCATCATTGCAGCTGCTAATACACTCAGTGTCTATATACCCTGTGAGATTATGCAGCTCTTCTGTTTTTTACTCTGTGTTTCCATTTTAACCATGCCCCACCCCATCCCGAAAACAACTGTTAAGTCTGGCTGGAATTTGGAAGGAGAAGCATGAGCCAGGATGTACTTCTTTTGAAAGAATTTGGGCAAATGGAAGATAACCTGGTGCATACCAGGAAGCTGCAGAGCCCCGTCTTAGCTAGCAAATACACAGAAATGCATTTGCCTGTCGCATCTGCAGAAATCTAGGCTAGGACTCTCCATACTCTCACCACAGGGCCCAGGTCACTTTGTCAGCATCTATTTAATGAATTTATATAAAATGAAGATGCCCTCCCTATATAACACATAAAATACATATGAAATATTACAGTTTAGGGGTTTTAACTGGAAACATTTAAGTCAATAAAAAAGTTGATCTCACCAATTGGCGTTGGATGTGCACACATTTTTGCCCTGAGGAAGTGCTGGGGGACAGACAATATTTTTCATGATGCGATATGGTTCAGGTTAACTGAGGGGGAGGACTCAGGGCCACTCCATGGCCTGGGGTCCCAGACTAAACCCAGCGCAGAGGAAGGATGCTGAGCACCAGCATTGTCCTTTCTGTTTCCTGACTGCAGATGCAACAGCCTTCTGCTGCCAGACTTCTCCTTCACTGTGGCCTGTACCCCCTGAAATGTGAGCTAAAACAAACGCTTCCTTCTTTATGTTGATTTCCACAGGTACTGTATCATAACGACAAGCCAAGTATCACAGCTGTCGCTTCAAATGCTAACTTTGACAGCATGTAGCACGGACAGTGAGGCTAGATCATTCTAGCCCAGAGCTACCGAATGTGGAGATGTATGCTCTCTACTCCGAATCTTCCTCCCTCCCTCCCCTCACCATGACCATGTGCTCTCTTCATTTACTCAAATCTCATTCACTCTTTGGGAGGCAACAATATCCTTCCATCTCCAAAATTGCATGAAAAGTTCAACATTCTCTGTCCTTTTTCTAGAAGAAACACTTTAAAATAGGACGGCTTGGAATGTGATATTTAAAATGTATGAACAATAATGCTCGTGTACAGAGCTATGTGGGGTCAGGGGACAGTTCCACAGACATTACTGTCTCACTAAAGCCACTGACATACAAAAACCCACCGGGTGCTAGAACAAATAAAATGTGAGGCTTGTAGAAAGCATGCAGATGAAATCTATTATCAGACAAAAGGTCTCTGAATAATTCATCTTTCATTTCTCTTTTTATCACAATTATACACTTCTGGCAGAAATAGTGGGTGATATATTATAAAATGTCTCCTAAAGTAGGGGTATATTCTTCCAAAATTGTTTGCTGTTCTATTTATATATAAACTATGTAGGCTGGTAGTAGCAACATTCCCACAGATATAACATAAATGAACAGAGTGTTCCTCTTTCTCCTGTTATAAATATATTCAGACTTTAAAAAAGTTATATTCTAGCTGGGCAGTGTTGGTGCACACCTTTAATCCCAGCAGAGACAGGCAGATCTCCATGAGTTTAAGGTCTGTCCCA
This sequence comes from Cricetiscus sungorus, assembly GCA_030556225.1. Lineage (NCBI taxonomy): Eukaryota > Metazoa > Chordata > Mammalia > Rodentia > Cricetidae > Cricetiscus > Cricetiscus sungorus. The sequence continues at coordinate 27,962,294 of JANBXA010000031.1, forward strand.
GTTACAAAGCAAGTTCTTGAGTAGCTGGAGCTACACAAAGAAACCCCGTATCAAAAAAAAAAAAAAAAAAAAAAAAAGTTCTATTCTATAGTGGCCATGAACCATAGCCAACATAAAATGTAGCCGGTATGAGCTGGAAGGTACCATTTGCATTAGCTGTCTTGATTGGCTGCCTGAGGATTTCCACTGAACACCGTAGAGACTTTGAGGTCTGTATGTGTGGACAGCATCAACTCTGGAGCTGGGGTTACAGGCATCGTGAGACACTTGAAGTGTGTGCTGGGAAGTGAACTCAGGTTTTCTGCAAGAGCAGCAAGGACTCCTAACTGCTGAGCCATCTATCCCACCCAGTCTTACTTCAACATTTAAAAAGCAGTTTCTACGAACTTTCATCTTACAAATATGGAATGAATGGAATTAATGTTCACAACAAGATAGCCCCTCCTCACCAGATCTGAAAGTGGCTGAGAAAAACTTAGTTTTATGTAGTTTTCAAAGACAAAATATCTCAGTATTAAATGTCTTAAGCTCTAATGGAAGCTTTAGAATTAGAGTATTCAGGGCTTAGGAAATTATATGTGATACTATGTTTCATACAAGTATTTTGCCTTTCCAGTCTGTGTAAATTCACATACAAAAATTAAAGTGTTCTCACAAGGGGGACTTGCTGGGAAGAGCTTCGGCAGAACAGGGAGTGGAGAAAGGGATGGGGTGGGGGAGAAAACAACCAATAGGTTTGTAAGTGTTGAAACTGTTGGACTCAGAAATAGTTTCTTCCTAGATTTGCAAAATCTAATGAACATTAATTTCTATATGTGTATTTTGCAATCAGAATTATTCCAACTAGCCTGCACCAGTTAAGCAGTTGTCATTAGTCTCTTGTGATTACATCTAGCACAAAACTATCTTCAGAAGGGACAACATACTGGGGCTGAGAAGAGATGGGAAACTGCTTGAGAGCATAGAAGGTTTCCACCATGGCTCAATTGTTGTTTTATATATATACATATATATATATATAAATACATATATAGGGAATACATATATGCCCTATACATGCTATATGTATATATAAACATAAACATATGTATACATATGTACATATATATATATATATATACATGTACCAAGCAAATTATATATATCTACACTCACACACACACAAATATACTCCATACACAGATATATATTTATAAATGTTGCCTTTGATGACATCACGAATACACTGGAAAAGTAGGTATCTCAAACAGCAACCATTCAAAACCCAGGTTTTGCATTTGCGTTATCCTTTTCTTTTGTGTCTTTGCTTGTCAAGCAACAGAAATATGAATCTGTGATGCCTGGAGCATGTAAGGTAAGATGAGCAGACAGCTTACCTGTCTATGATGGCACACATGTCAATGGTGACATTCGCAAAGCTTCCTGGCTTCCTCTGTGCCACTTCATATAAGTTTACAAGCTGGTCATCTACTTGAATGAGCTGCATGCATCCTTGGAATGATGGTTGAAGGGCAGAGTGACTGGCATTGTTCACGTGGTTCAAAAATCCTGTGAAACAGAAAGAAAAATAGGATCACAAGGGGCATCCAGCATGCCTTGTCAAAGGTTCCCCAAGCATTGGACTGGACACAGACATCTGACTAGTAATGGCTTTACTTTGATTTTTGCTGACATTGTCCAAGCATTGAGTACATGAGATTACTTTAGGCAAGAGTCAGGTTTGGGGCACATATATTTGAATACTTATTTCCACAGTTGGTAGAACTATTTGAGAAGGATTAGAAGAGTAGTCTTCTTGGAGTAGGTATGTCTCTAGGTTTTCCCCAACCCAAATTTGCATACTTGACAAATTTAAACTGTACTTATTAATCTTAAATTATTTACTCATTTATTCTTTCCAATATTCTGTGGTTGCCAATAGACCACCAACACTTAAAGCCAAGTGAGGACCAACATATGCCATTAAATGAATAAAAGTGAATATTTAGAAAAGAAACATAGTTTGGTCATTAAAGGATTCTTCACAATGTCCTAGTTTGGCCAACTATAGTAATAGTTGAGTACAATAAAAAAAAAACATTTTCTCATTTCCTTAATAGGTGTCAACATGTAAAATCTGAAAACTGTCATTTGAATTTCCCTTCAGGTTTCATTTCAGAGATATTTATTATTTTTCACCAATATAGCACTAGGTAAGAAGATTATGCTTAATTCTCTATTTAAAATGACATTCTATGTTTCAATACAGTTACATAGTCTGTGTGCATGTGTATGTGTGTCCTTGTGTATGCTTGCGTATATATGTATACATGTGTTTCTAAGCTATATATTTTTATCACCATTGACTTGGTCCCTTTACAAAAACTCTGACTTTTTGGATAAGTTGTCTATTTAGAATAGTTGTATAAATACAATGTGATTTCCTCTTGTCTAATCATGATAAAATTGAGTAGGTTTTAATGGCTAAACTTAGCAGACACAAAACATGCAGCTGTAACTTTTGTGGCTGTTCTTAGCAAGGCTATCATTGGGTTCGTTTTTTGTGAATACTTAGGGGTCTAAACATCCACATTAACTTGGAAGGATTTTGAAATGAGTAACTCTCTTTATGAGAGTGAGAACGTCTGTGGGGCAGAGCAGCTGCATAAATGCTCATTGCTTCCAACTGGATGTGATTAAGTTCCCAAAACAAGACTTCAGCATCCACTCAACAACAATGTTCTGTTTGGGCTTGATACTTTTGGAGTCTGAAATTGTCAAGTCCTTTCATGCTCTTGCATGAGATGTATTCTAGGAGAAGATAATTATAGGAATAATCACTACATAGCCATTGAAAATAGTCCTTATTCTCATATTATCCTTAAAACTTTTTAAGAGGGCTCCTATTTGCTATTGTGTATAGCATCCACACTCTTCTGTAGCATCTTGGAGCCCTGAGTTTGGCTTATTCTACAGACAGCAGAAAACTGTGCCAGTGGGCTAAGTTTGTGACTTCCAAGGTCCATTACTAAACTCGTATGTACAATGACTCACATTGGCCATCAAGCAGTGTTGTGGGGGCCTATGATAGTAAAAGACTTCCAAGACTGGTGAGGTGTTGTGTGCCATGGGTGGGGTGGGATGAAGATTGGATTATTGTTCCTAAACACAGGAGTGAATAAATAACCTCTTGTTGAAAACACTGCAATAACACCCCAAGGGAAAATGCAAGTTAGCTTAACGAGCCTTCAGAGAATTATTGGTCAAAAGCCTAATGTCTCTTGGGGAAGCAGTCAGTAACAGCATACAGGAATGGAATAGAAATTGCCCTGAAATGAAAGCACATTCATCTTTACTGTGTTGTCGGGCAAAGTTTAACAACATTGTGGTTCTTAGGGTTATCTTTGGGTTACCATCGCTGTCATGAAACACCATGACCGGAAAAAAACTTGGGGAATAAAGAGCTAATTTGTCTTATACTTCCAAACTACTTTTCATCAGTGAAGGACAGGAAATCAAACGGGACAAGATCCTGGAGGCAGAACCTCATGAAGATGCTATGAAGGAGGTAGCTTATTTCCTTGCTCAGCCTGTTTTCTTATAAAACCCAGGACCAGCAGCCCAGGCACAATGGGCTAGGCACTCCCCATCAATGACTACTTAAGAATACAGGCTTGCCTACAGCCCCATCTAATGGAAACATTTATCTTGATTGAGGTTCAAGGTGGTATAAAACTCTCCACCACAAAGGACCCCTTGTCAGCTTGACATGCAAACAAACAACTGATAAGCCCTAATTTTCCTCTCTTGCTAATTCCCCTGATTATACTTAATATTGACGTCACAACACAAAATAATTTCAAACTTAAAAGTCCCACAGACTTACAAATACAAACATTTCAAAATTTCAGTATCTTTCAAAAATCCAATGTGTCTTTTAAAATCCAAAGTCTTCCAATTATGACTCCTTATATAAAATAAAAACATAAACAACTTCCTTTCAAAGGGGAAGAACCAGAGTGTAGTCACATCACGAGCATAGCAAAACCAAACTCCAACCATGTAAATGACTCAATATTCAATGTGTGGATCAGGTCACAGGCTGGGGAGGGGAGCAGATAAAAGGGGGATGCGAAGCTGGTGTTAGCCGGGTTCTAACGGGTAGGCTACCACGAAGCAATGAGCTAAATATGACTCTCTTCCTTCAAGTTGTTTGGCTCAAATATTTTATCCTAGTGATGAAAAGCTGACTAACAAAAGCTAAAGCAAACTCTTAGCTATAAAGAAGCCAGGATGTGATAGACCTCAAAGCAAAATCTGTCTTAATTCTACTTCACTGGGACAAAGAATATATAAGAACAAAGAAATCACTTTCGACAAGGAAATCTCTGTCGAGATCTTAGAGAGATGTGAGGTGTTGGGAGAGTGGTTATAATCACACCATGTTGTGTATATTGAAGCCAGAGGACTATTTGCAAAGTCAGTTATTTTCTTCTACCACATGGGTCCTTGGAAACAAACTCAGATATCAAGCTTAGCAGCCTCATTTACCCACTGAGCCATCTTGTTGTATTTTAGAAACAGGGCCTTGAACTCCTCATATTACTATCTCTACCTCCTGAATGCTGTGGCATAGTGCTCTACTTCGGTGGACAAACTTGAATAACATTGTCAGGAATCACACTGTTTTGTTTGTTTTAAGGACATGGCCATTAGGAGTAATGCTATCATACTTCACCAGCTTGTACTAGAAGAAACAGGGAGCACTAATGTAAAGAAACTTTTAGACCTCATTCTGTGGGCAGAAAAACTGAAACAGAAAAGACAGACTAACTATTAAAAAAAGAGAAAAATGAGAGAAGGAGGAAGAAGAGGAAAAGGAAATGACTCAGGGTGGCAGAACAAAGAAATTAAGATCAAAGAGTTGTGGAAAATCAGTAGGTCTGAATCCTAAAATGGAATTACCAAAAAGTGTCTCTCCTGGTTCTTGAAACAACATTGGCCAGTGATTTGCGTCTGACTTGACTTTGACAAGGTTCTGACGCTTACACACAGATATTCTAAGGAAATACAACTTCAGAAATGGCTTTCAGAAGAGATATGGACTTTGTACATAGATGTATAATAATATTCATAAACCTTAACTCTATCTTCAAGATGGCTATCAATCATCACAATGTAATTATACCAACCTTAGTATATTCTCCTCCCACATCAAATTGGTGTCTATCTGTGTACAATCAACAGAACACTGCCCAATATTTAAATAAGTGAGCTTCACCTTCAGTTACCTGGGAAAGCCCACCCCCATGTACTATACCTTATTGGTACCTTATTCTTATGCTCACATTTCTGTCCTAAAGTTTAGCAGATAAAACTCCTTGCCTGTCTTGAAGTCCACTCAGTTTACTCTTCTTGCTGACAAAACCATTCCATGCATCTTTAAGGTTTTAAAATTTTAACTCAGAAATACCTTAGTGAGGAAGAAAAATGATGTTGATGTTAAGAGTTGTTTTTTCCTGCTGGTCTGGTCCCACCACCACACCAGCACCAAATAACACACAGAGACGCTATATTAGATGTAATTGTGTTGACCTGTTACTAGCATTTCTTATTGGCTAGCTTTGTCTTAAACATTAACCCATTTCTATTAATCAAAGTATTTCCACGTGATATTATCTTACTAGAGAGAGAGCCTGGTGTACTACCCTGTAGGTCCTCCATCTTGAATTTCCTCCCTCTTTCCTCCTCTCTCCTCCTAGTCTCCTAGTCCCGTCTATCTTGATTTTCTATTGGCCAACAGTGCTTTATTCATTAATCAATACGAGAAACATATTTACAGAATGGCATCTCCCATCATGTTGACATCAGAATCTGAACAGTTGCAAGTTATACTTTTAATCTTATTTTGAACAGAATTTTTCAAAAACAGATAATAGGCACCAGGGTTGGGAATGTAAATGGCCGAAGAACACAATCTCTCTGTTATGTTTGTTTTAAAGCTGAGAGATGTTAAGGAGTTTGGAGGGAAGCATTTTCTTTCCAATATAGCCTTGGAAAAGTGAATCAAGTGTTTACTAATCATTGCCTACTCAACCTTTCTGAATAAATCAGTCAAAAATGTATATAGCAGCAGAAGGAGAAGGAGAAGGAAAAGGAGAAGGAGAAGCTGTTTTCAAGTGAGCAGGGAGTTAGAAAGTCCCAAGAAGATTCCACCTGCTGTGGTGGGGAGATTGATTAGGGTACTGCTTAATGGAGCCAATCATTGATACATGGAGGTTTGAATGAGCCAGTCTCGATGTTAGAGACAGAAGAGTTAAGTACAGAATGTGAGATACTCTGAATGAACTGTGGGCTGGGGCAGGAATTTAAACCCCAAGTGTGAATTTGTGGTTTTTCTATATAGGTTGCTACATACACAAAATCATTTAGATGTAAGTGGTTGTGGTCAAAATATACTTGGTTCCAACCATCTTGGGGGCGGGACAGTCTGAGAGCAGGGTCATGTGACAAACAGTGCATACGTCTACATCTTTGAACCAGGACCCCAGAGAGAAATGACAGATTATAGGGCATAATAGGACAGATATTCAATGAGTCTGGAATATTGTGTGTTGTTTTAAAAGATAATAATATGGCAGGAATTAGAGAAAGAATGACAGCTATTTCAGAATGGCATGAAGTAGTTACTGCTGCCCAAGTTCAAGGTGGCTGGAGCACAAATTTCACAATTTGAGAAGATAAATTTACGTTTTATTCATCCATAAAATATTATGGGAAATATTAAATAAATACAAATCCATGTGTAAATGCCTGCATAAAGTGAATAAATAAATAAATGTGGGAAAGAGCAGAGGGAGGTCTCCCTATAGCCCCCTGGTAATTCACAATGTAAGAGGGAGATCTGAGTTTAATATTACCCTTTGACAAGTCTCATATTTGCAATGAGTTAGGCAGTAGATGTCAGTGGGGGCTGAGATGGAAGTCAGGTTGGGACCAACATCTCAAAGATCTCTTTAAGATAGTCGTTGAACCTGAGCATGTTGCTGCATACATTTAATTTTAGAGATATCCATCTGGAGGCAGACAGATGGATCTTCATGAGTTCAAGGTTAGCCTGGTCTACTTTGAAAGTTCTAAGTCAGCCAGAGGTATATAGTGAGACCGTGGCTTTAAAAAATAGTGATTGAAATGGCATGATTCATTAGTTTACAGTTGGCAAACCTGGCTGAACAAGGTGTCAGATAAGTATTACTTCAGGGGCAGGATCCATGGACACTGTGTGTCACCTGACAGGATGCAAAATAGGCCTTCCATGTTTCTGCAAAAATGCATGCACATTCCTTTATAATACCAGACCAAAGCAAACAGATGCCATCTACTGAAGGATACCTTGAGGTACTCAGGGATGATCAGGCTCCCACAGGCAACTGAGGATCTGGTTCTGATTAGCAGGACCAGAAAAGTCCAAGGATGGGGTAGGGTAGCACAGGCACTTTTGTCCTGTGTCCTTCGTGATAATAGATAATATTAGAGTAGGGGCAAACCCACACTTAGACCTGTTATACTGTTGGTCTTTGTGCTCTTCCTATACATTTTTCCAATGTAAGTTTTAAGGTGTTTTAGAAACAGAAACTAGTGCTAAAATCTGCCATCTGAGAACCTGTTCTGAATTAAATTTATTCCATATTAATCTGTATTTAATGTCCACGGATGTTCGATGAAATTATTCTTCCGTAAATCGGCAGTAGTTTTACCTCGCAAAACTCTGCCATCCAGTCCTTTTGAAGATCTTGCCACAACATTGGCACCCGATCAGCAAGCAGGTAAATATTTCACAGGTTCAGCTTTTTCCAACACAGACGGCATCTGCTTCAAGAGCGATTACTCGGAAAGGAGGTTTCCTCATACTTATACGTTAGGTCACTATTGTTCAGGCTTTTTAATTCAAGATCATTGTGCTCCTTGTGTCTGAATACTTTTAGGTTCTAGCGTTCCCTTGCACCTACAATTTGGCTAAAAGGGATGTGAATTAAAGCTTGAAAGGAGTCACAGGTTAGAAGGTAATTTCCTCTAAATCAATTCTTCATCAGTTAACTTTGATGCTGTAATGGGAAAAAGATGGTTTGTTGCCTTTCCCGGGTTTACTATAAATTAGTTATTTTATATTATATTAATATAATATATTTGACACCACTTTATATGGAAACATTTACAGTATAAATTCAAGATTCTTGTACCTACCAGGTTTTTGTCTTTTAAGCTATGTTCCTTTATTATATTTTTGAGTTTGGAAAGCAGACCAAGTGTAATCACCATCATGATCAGTTGTGAAAAATAAATATAGATGCATCCAGAAAAATAAATGCCCAGAAGTTTGCAGTGGGCAGCATGTATCAAAGAGACCTAGCAAGCCTTACTTCTTTTCTACTCTTGCAACCTATCAATGTAGTATTCACGAGACACCTAACTACTATACGATATTTATACACTGAAGTACGTGACCACCACATCAGCGAGGAAAGCCTCAGACATAAGAAGATGGATAGGTATGATCTAGAAACCAAACTGCCTCTGCCGACTGTGTAAGCAGGAGCGCAGTCACTGTTGGAAGGGGACACTGTCACTTAAAGATGTCATCATATTTTAAACATAAGCTTCAGCTAGTATATCTTAAATGTATGAGCTTTAGTGTGTTATTATAAAATAAGTTTTTAAACCCTAACTTTATTGTATTATTGAGATAATTTTTTCTTCAATAAAAGTATTATGGGTCTTCTTTCCCATCCTCATATAATACACCGAAGTTATAAAAAATATTTACATTAAATTGGCTTAATACGTAAAGACAGTAAAGAAGTTTGAGGTTTTATTTTCAGTAAATATAAAGAAATGTATAAGGAAGTAGGAAATTAAAAGGAAATTCAAGAAATAGACTAGTACTTTGTCAAAATGAAATAGTTAGAAATCTGTGAAATGGAATTTATAATGTACTTTGAAAAGTGGTTTTAAAAATGGGTCATAAAAACATGGAAAGCAGAGTGAAGAAAATAGAATGTTTTGATATTTTCAGATAGGTTTTACAACCTTTTACTGTTTTAAAGGAAGAAGGAAGAAATGTGAGTTAATATACAGATATTTTAGGTTTACTTCCTTAGGGGTTGCTAGTATTTATAATATATAGACTGATACATTCTCACGATCAGATCCTAAAATAATATTGCCTCATCATGAGTTCTCACAGTTTGTTAATTACAAAAATGTTACACCATCCCAGGATATTTTTTCTAGTGGCTATTTATATATTTGTATATAATAAAAGGTCAATTATGTTTAAATGCAGTAATACAAATCTTCTAATAGGAGATAGTTTATTTTAAAGCTATTTATCATCCCAATGATACTGCCTTTAGGAATAATAAAAAGACAAACATAACATAAAAAAGTCCATATGAAAAAGTAATATGAGAGGCTAGAAACTCTCCCAGTCACAAATACTCAGAGACTCGGGTAAAAAGCAGCACACGTCCTTTAAATTATCCATCAGAAGGAGAATGATACTGAATGATGATACTGAACCACTCATATTCAGAAAGCAAAGGTCAAGCAGACCAGAAATCAGGCTATAAGCCTGTACAAGGATCGGGAACATCGCAGTATCAGTATCACATCAAACCCAAAGTTGCTAAGATCTCACTAAAGAACACACTACAGACAATATAGTAGTCAGTAAAGAAAGCTGACAAGAAAAAAAAAATTGTCTCTTTGCCTGGCCTATTGAAAGAAAAAGAAAAGTTAATCTTCAAAAATGCATAAAATATGGAGTTACTTGAACTAAATTATGGCTTTCAAGTTTGCACTAACTGTAGGGTGTGGCACTCAATCAAGAAGTTACTATAGAAAGCAAGTGATTTCAAGCTATTATCATGGGAAATGAAGTGGAAGTTCTCTCAGATTAACTCTGGAAGTCCTGGATTCTTAAAGAGAAAACTGAGACTAAGCAATCTCAAACTACAAACCCAGGAGAAGAAGTAGAATTAGTCTCCTGCTTAAATTTGTTCGACTCAGAATTTTCATCTTCACAATGGAACAAAAGTGATATCCATTAGAAGCTAGACTTACCTAACATTAGCAATGGGAGGTAAAGTACTTTGACTATGAGGTAGAGAGCCACAGCTCTGTCAGCAATACCATTCCCATTCCCATTCCCAGGGGGAGCTCTGACGCTAAGCCAGGAAGACCTGGGGTTAGATGGAGTCACCAAACTCCAGGCTTATGTGCTTATCAGGGATATAAACACTGGGGGATATTTCTGACAAGTGTCAGAAGATACATTTAACCCCAGAAATGTCCAGCACATTTCAGAATGATAAAATGTTTACAGATTATTTAAAAACAACTTCAGAAACCTAGACTCAAACATATGAGTATGAGATAATCTGAAAAAAAAATAGAAGTACTACTTAGTTTTGATCAAAACCAAATAGATACTATACAATTGGAAAGTTAATAGCCATAAACAAAAACTCATGGGCTGTGTTTAACAGATGGGGAACAGTCAGGATGAAACTGGGAATGAGATTCACAAAGGTAGTTAAAAATAAAAAAAAAATAATTAAAGTCATTACATAGAAAATTTAAATCTAGGGAATGAAAATCAGTATTAACATACAGATGTGGAATTTGAGGAGAACTGGGCAAAATAAGGATAAAGTAATTAAAAGATAGTATCTGAGAATGTTTCATGACTGTTTAAAAATGTGGATTCAAACAAAATTTCTTTTTAGGAAAGATGAGTTGGATGAGGATGGGAGGAAGATTTTAGTCAGACATTGAATAGCATGCATCATATACATTTAAATTCTCAATGAACAAATTTAAATGCAAGTTATTTTTTAAAAATGACCATTTGTCATTAGTAATATAGCAGATCACCAAGAAACAAGAGAGTCATAAGAGAGAAAGATTAGTCTAGGAAACAATACAAAGAGTACCAAGTATCAACAGAAGTAAAGTTCTACAAAGTTTTCTCACAAAGTGTCTTGACCTACAGCCTAGTGTGTGCCTGCTGTTGAGCTGGGGGCATTCTTGTTACTAAACAAAGGGAACTGGAGAGGGGAAATGCAAGTCTGTTTAGGATGCATTGGGGTGTCATGCATGGGTTCTAAATTTTGTTATTATTTTTAAAAATTGGCATAAGGATGTTCTTGGACTCACAGGTATTACCATGCCTCAGTGGTTTGGGCTCCAAAGAGCTGGTAGAATCAGAAATCTTTTTAATCTCTCCAAAGAAGATGAAGCCCTCCAGTATAGTCAGAAAGTACTTGAACAAAGAAGGTAAGTAGTCCAGGGCCAAAGCAGCCAAGATTCAGCATCTTGTTACGCCATGTGCCCTGCAACACTGGCATCAACATATTGCTCTGAATCTAAATAACTTGACAGATTTTAATGATCCCTCCTGGAAGGTATCACCCTCCTTGTGGAGTGGGTGTGGAGAATGGGATGGGGGGGGGTCAAGGGACATGGGAAAGATGGAGTGGGACAGAATTGAGATTGAGATTATATATATATAACAAAACAATGCTCTAATGAAAATAAAAAGGTGGCTGTGGAATATGCTAAACTTTTATCCAAGGAATGAAGAAGACCAATGAAAAAATGCCAAGAACAGACTGCCAAGAAGCATAGGCTGTCCATCCCAAGGGTTTCTATTACTGAGTCTGAGCCTAGTAAAAAAAATAAGTCTTTAGGAGTAACAAATAAATGATCAGGTCTAAAAATAAAAGGAAATACAGTAGCAGATTTGACTCAGTGCATTGTTTTGATGGGGCACCAAGTAACACTATGCAAAACTCCCGTTCCTGAGGGCTGTGAGGACATGAAGTACATTTTAGGGATAAATAAAGACATGAGAAACAATAGATTAATAAAAAAAAAGATCAATGCTTAACGATGAAAGTAAAGCCTCCAATAACTTGAATTAGTGATAGAATATTCAAGCAAAGTACCTTTCAAAAAATTCAAGTACAGTTTCCCAGAAATTGTCTTGTTATAGGAGCCTCATGTTTTGATTCTCCTCTTTCAAGGTGTCAGTATCACTAGCATCCCATGATTTACAACAGCTTCCTTTCTCTATACCCCCTTGATTCCCATTCCTTTCCTTCTACATGGCCCAGAAGCTCCCTGAATGTTGGCTTGCCTTTGGTACTCAGCACTGAGCTACATGTACAACACAGAGAATGCTTCCTAAACATATATCCGTAATGATTAATACACATATGCTGTAGAAAAGGGAGATTTAAACAGACATAGCTTCAAGGTCTTTGCAAAGAAGACTAAATTCTTATGTATATGTATAAAGTCTCCATACATCATATTTCCTCTCTCCTACAAGTGCAGCCCTCTCTTAATATGGAATATCCCAAGCTCTCACCCCAAGGTAGAATCCTTCATTACTTCCTTATAAAATGCCATGTAGGGTTGTTGGCTCAGGGGATCATAATTCTTCCCATGCTCTGAAGACTCACCTAAATGGCAATAAAGTCACAAGGAAGGAGTATAAACTTTGAAATGGGTAAGAGCTAGGGACATAATGCTAGCATCAAAGACTTAAAAGACAGCAAGGTAGATTGAAAAAGGAAATGCTGCTATTGGTGTTTGCAGATTTAAATCCTAAGGATGTGAGCCAGGCAGCATGGCTTAACAAGAGCAAGACTCCAGTTTACAGTGTGACACATGATGCAAGGGGACAGACATATGCATTAAACTTGGGCAAGAGAGTGGTATACCCTACCATTCTTCCTACTTTCATTTATGCTTCTGTGATAAAATATCCTGACCAACAGAAAATTAAGGAAGAAAATAGTTTATTGGTTTACAATTTCAGGTTGTTCTTTGTCATCGAGGGAAAATCAAGTCAGAAACTCAAAGCGGGGGGGGGGGGGTCACATGACATCTGTGCGCATGAACAGGAAGAAATGAATGCTCTGGTTGTGCCTGCTTGGATAATTTTGCTTAGCCAGCACTTTTCACTCATAGCCCAGGGCACCAGACTAGGGAATGGTCCCACCCACAATGAATAGGGCCTTTCTACATCAATTAACAATCAAGGCAATTTCCCACAGACCAATCTGATAAAGACAACTATTCGCCTGGCTCTTGTCTGGCGATCTGTTCTGATCTGTGGCAAGTTGATGTTTAAAACTATCCAAGTCTGTAAAAATGTTCCTGATAGTTATGACCATCAACTGGTGTAAGCCATGGTGGAGATAGACATGCTTGAAATGGTGTGAGTGAAAATATAATAATTACCAAGGCTACTACACATGGAAGAATATTATACCCAGGTCTCTTTCCCTGCCAGCCTTCCTGAGCACAAAGACTTCTGATGTTGTGAAGTATCTCAAGGAAGGCACCGATATATAGTCACCAATCCTTGAAGTTGCAGCCATTTAGTTAGCGAGCTCTACTAAAGATGGCCTCTTATAAATGCTTCATTCTAACTTGGACAGCCACTGGTGATTTCGCTGTATGATCACATAGTGATAAGTAGCTCACACACCTTTGAATTGTTGAAAGCCAACACTGATTTCAGTTGACTACAATAGAAGGCAAGATTTGAAGCCATATGCTTAAATTTAGGATGAAGAGGAAAAATACATGCCCAAAAAGGCTTATAAATAAATCACTTACCTTGTAACAGTGGGAAACCATGTTTGGAATAGAAAAGTAGTCATTTAGCTGAGCTCCTAAAGGGCTAAATTTCATCACAGGAAAGCTATAACATAGGTTGATTTTTACATCTCCTGTCATATTTTTGGAGAAGCAAGGCTAAAATATACACATGTTAGACTAAGGCAAGAAACAATAAAATTTAAATTCAAATATGAAAGTTTGTTTACAGCTTCCTAGCAAAATTCAATCCTATTGGAATATTTGAGATTCATCTCCATGAATGGGTTTTATTGTCAGTGTGGCTTTCCATTATTTAGGCTAAACTTCTACCACCTGCTAGAGAGCATATAATATGAACAGAGTTGGAGTTGCAGGCTGTGTTTGCAAGCGTTCTGATTAATGAATCTATCCCAAGTCTGCTGTTAGGGAAGTGTTAGGAAAATATTTGCAGTTTATATTTTAAAAATGTCTATTCTATATGCAATGTACATCTATCTATGTAAAAATGTGGCAAAGAAAACATACTAATATCTTACAAAGCCAATAAATAAAGATATACAAATAGAACAAACAAACAAAACAGGGCTTGAGTCCAACAACTAGAGTGCTCTCTATCCCATTTCTCAATTTACACAAAAACTAGAAGACTAAAGTCTTTGTCTGCTGTGTCTTCTGTCTGCTGGCTCTGCCTAGAAACAGTCCCAGAGAATGACTTGTCTGTCCAATCAGAGGTGTTATGAAAAATAAGTACCAATAACTAATATTTTAGTGATTTAATAACTAAATATTAAAATAATATGACCTATATTCATTCAAGGGATGTAATTTGTCAAGATAATATGCTAGTGAAAACATAATTTCTGCATTTGTCAAAAAGAATGTTAATGAAGAGCTTACCTAAAAATATTTAAAGTTAGTGGCTATTTGTGTTTGTATCTCAAATTTATAGTAAAGAGGGTTTTTACAAACACTACAATTGAGGGTGGAGAGATGGCTTAGTGATTAAGAGAACTTGTTTTTGCAGGTGACTAGGATTTTGTTTTCAGGACCTACATGGTGACTCACAACCAACTGTAATTCCAGTTCTAGGCAATCCAATACCCTTTTCTAGTTTCTGAGTTCACCAGACATGTGATACCATATACAATAATATGCAGACAAATATGAAATAAGCATAAAGTATTAATAAGTAAAAACCTTAAACTATCACAATGCCTTTTCATGATTAAAAAAATCAACTATTATAACAGCTTTTCCTTATATTCTCTTTGATAATATAAACCACAGGAAATAGTGTGTCATTATCTTTGACCTGGACCATATTGAATGCTGCGGCTAAGCCATCCAAGAATACCGATATTAGGAGTTACAGTTTGGAATCTTGTGTGTTCAGCCCGTGAGTCCTTTCTGGATACAAATGATTCCTTTGTGTAAACATTACTCACGAGATAAGTACAAAGTGTGTTTCCTGACCAGGTACGTTTAAAAGTGCAGTTAAATGCTGAGACACACCAAGAAGAATGGGTATCAAAGAAGTCCTAATCGAAGAGATTATCTCAGAAGAAAAGAGGGGCTGTGCAGAGGGAAGGGAAGATGTGGCCCAGTGAGATGACACTTCAAAGGGGCGTCCTTGGGAGAGAGTCCTTCCTGTCCACTGGTGCTACCAACTGGGAGGTAGCAGAGCCTCGGCTTGCTTAGGCCAGTGTTCCTTCCCAAGGAGACCAAAGAGAAGCATGCATCTGGTTCTCTGTTGTGACCATATATCTGGCTAAAGCTTTCTCCCCACTAACTTTTGGGGAAGACAGTCTGTGTTCATACCAACTGTACCACTAGAAATAGACAGAGATGCAGAAGAGACTCCACAAGAGATAAGCAATGATACTCAGGATTGTGTGCTTCTAAATGACTTAATAAATTGCATAAGACTAACCTGTTTCCTCTGGGGTAAATAAAAACCTTGGGTTAGACATCAGGAAAGGACACTGCATATGGCAAATCCAGCAGAGGAAAATGGTGAGAGGGGACCAACAACTTGATAGAAAAATGGAACGTTGAAAAAAATGCCAAAAGAACATTAAATAACACTTGACATGTTCTCCTCCAGGCCATGTCCATCATCTCACAGTGGTGGCTTCCCTCCTTCATGGGAAGCTGTTTTCACTCTAAGAGGCCTGTATGATTCATTTTGTCAGCCTCCCAACGGCTTTCTTTCTCAAGGGTGAGAGCACATTAGCTAAGTTTAGAGGGCATCATGTATTAAAATGAGAGCTTATTCTCTAACACGGGCCGACAGCTAGAACCAAATGTCTTCTCTTGGGTGACAGAGAAGCTGACTGTCAATGGTGTCTCTTGTTTCTTGGGAATACTCTTGACAGAGAGCTGTGTCCTCTTAGAGACGCTGTAGTGTGACGGTAACTTCCAATTCTTACAAACTGCAGTGAAATGAGGATGTAGGGATGTAGCCTACCTCACAAATTTCTGACCTCTAATAATGATCCCTGTCCCGCTGTTACACACACACACACACACACACACACACACACACACACACACACACACACACATATATATATATATATACATATATATATATACACACATATATATATAAGTACACACTTATAAAGTGAAAGCTATTATGTTAAAAATGCATAACAAAAGTCAGATATGGTTGTAGCTGGCATTCCTAGACCACCAGTTCCAAAATCTTGACTTGAAGATTTATTAATTATGAATGTTTGGCCTTAGCTTAGGCTCTAGCTAGCTTTTTTTCCTTTAACTTAAATTAATATATTTCTGTTAAGCTATGTGATGCCCTGAGGCTCATTTACCTCATCTTTGGACTGTCCACCCTGATTTCCTGCTTCTTCCCCATTTGGCTTGCTGGCTCCTGGCTGGCTCCCTTTTCTATCTATCTGCCCACAAGCCCCACCTATCCCTCCTCTGCCTAGCTATTGGCCTTTCCATTTTTTTTTTATTAGACCAACCAGGTGCCTTAGGCAGGCAAGGTAAAACAATAATACATCTTTACATAACTTAACACATGCAGCATAAATAAATGCAACACGTCAGATAGTTATATAGTTAAACACATGGTGGCACCCATATTTAAACCTATCCCTTGGGAGCCAGTATCAGGGGGATCTCTGAGTTCATGGCCTTCCTGGTCTATGTAGCAAGATGTATACATTCTAACACACATGCACAGAATTTACACATTTGAGTAAGTGAGCATGGGTTGGCCAGTGAAGATAAGAAGCTAGCTCTAAATATTTATGTCATTTTGTGTGTGTGCGTGTTGATCACAATCAAACCAACACCTTACACATGGTGAATACTTATTCTACCTCTGAACTATATCCCCTATCCCTAGCTTGATCTACAAAGTGTATCACATTCATATTTAGTCATCAAATAATATTATTAATTTAGTTGCGCTAGGATCAAATATTTCCCACCGGATATGTGGCTCACTTAATGTTTATTAACAATATATCACTGATTTGAAAAAAAAATAACATTCACTAAATAATGAGGCACATTCTTCAAGTCTTTACCCATTGCTAAGTGAGCCCAGAACGCTGTAACCCTCTGAAGCAATACAAAAGACTAAATCAGGTTGAGAGGAAAGGCTCAGGAAGAAGATGTCAGGGAAAATGGTCAATGGCCATGGATTTCAAAACTTCTAAAAATGAAAGGTCTTCTGCACAGTCCAGACAGATCCTAGAAGTTAATGCAGGGATTTATTTTTATTCTTCACTAGGCTACATTTCATATATAAAAATAAAAAAATCAACACCAGTCCGTCAAATAAGCAAACTATAAAGGGAAACTACAGCTTCCTGGAAGACTAAATGCCACTGCTACTTACGGTACAATCCTGATACACTTATATTGGTTAAATTCACTGCAAGTCTATATAAAAGGTTTTTTTTTAATTAAAAATTCTTACTAATATACTAATATCCTAATTACAAAAGGCATTTTCAAATAAATGTCTACATTAATGGGGTTGGGGGCTTCCAATTAACCTAAACTCCCTTTGCAATTTGAATTTACTGTTAAAATTTAAAGCATTTGCAGATCTTTAAAATATTCACACATTGATAATGGATTATATTGAATATCCTATGATTTCACTTTGATGATGGTAGTAGGCCAGATAAAAACCTCAAAACCAATAAACTACATTCTTTGAACAAGGAAAAGCTTAATTAAGACCTCAACCATAGTACTAGGTACCACAGTAACATTTGTAACACCTACAGAGAGTTAAAAGACTTGAGTATAAAGTAATTTAAAAATAGACTTTTCAGGAGATGAGAGATGGTGTGGCAGTTAAGAATAAGTAAATTAATAAATCAGGCCTGGAGAGATACCTCAGTGGATAAAGTTTTTCGATTGGAAGCATGAGGACATGAGTTTGGATCTGAAGCATTCACACAGTTAGTTGCTGGGTGGGCATGGCAGCCTGCCTAAGGTCCACGGCTTGCTCATAAAATAGTTTTGTCTTGAAAGTGACTCAGAATTTAACAAGCAAAAATGCATATAAACCCATCTTTCTCACACTGATGTCTAGGAAAAATGGAAGGAAGGCATTTGGCCAGATTCAAATGCCATCATATCTGGGGGGTGGGGTGGGGTGAAGAGTAAGCAGAGTCCAGGTGGGCCATGCAGAATGCTGTGAATTATGATAAAACAGCTAATTCTTCAGTAGACAGCAGTTTCTTGTCACATACTCAAGAGTTGGTTAATCTGCCATGTATGCATAGACAGGAAAGAAGAATTGCAGAATGGAAGCAATGAACTCTTTGGGGCCGAGGGAGAATTGCTGGAATATCAACCCAAGAGGAAGCTGGAAACAGAGGCAGACCTGAACTATGAGTAGGTGGCTATAGTCCCCAAGCCAAATGTCATCTGCTGTCTTAAAATCTCACAAATCCAGCCAGGCTCATTCACAAATTGTTCTGGGGATCTTATCCATGTTGTGGCCTGAAGTCCAATATACGAATAATAGGAAGAAAGGGTCAATTATTGAATCTACTTTAATCCCCCAAACAACTACTAATCTCAAAAGTTTTACATTGGTATGGACCTTTATATATTGATGCAAATTTAAAGTTATTTTTGTTATGCTGGATATATATGTTTCTATTCTTGTTTAAGATATTTTTGTATGTTGATACAAATTTAAGGATATTTTTGTTATATAACACATATGTTTCTATTTTTACTTAAGGTATTCTACTTATGCAGCTCATACCTATGCAGCTCATTTAATTATGTAATGTCAAGTTTTAGTCCTTGAAAGTTATTTAGGATAATAAAAAATATAGGTTAATATTCACTCCTAATATCAAACTTATATTCATGTTAGTTATGCTTCCAGTTTCATAAAGATTTATTTTAGATAGATAATCTTAAAACATTTCAAAGATCTACAGAATATGACACCTAAAATGTTTTAGTAACATAGGGTTTTCTTAACAAGACATATCTTCTCCAGGTGGCAACGATCTACTTCAAAAAAGGGTGATATACATTGAAGAGACCCTACAGAAAATTTACTTTATTTGTGGTAAAAGCTAGCCATTTGGACAAGGAATTGTCCTTGCCTAAACTTCTGACAGTATGCTGTCCAAATTGGACAAGCAAGATAAAGAAAAGTGACTGGTAAAATTTTTCAAAATGGGTAGGACAGTCCTTCAAAATTTCCTGCTTCACAGAAAAGTCTATCTTCTAGGCATGTAAGTCAAAGATATATGCCTGAGTATTACAGAGAAACTTTGGGTAACTATCCAGGCAGCCAGATGTTTCTGCCATTTATCTTAATTTTGGAAGTCACTTGCTATGCACTCAGGTATTTGATGGTGCTGAAGACTAGTTACAGTTGCAGTTCTCCAAATCATGCTAGAAAGTAAATTAGCTACAAAACCATGGGATCATTAGGAAAGAACAGCTAATGGGGTAATCTATCTAAATTGCCAATTATATATGATCTAGACATTGAGAATGTATTTCTTACTTGATAATTTTTCTTGTTGTATATAGCTTCACTTTTAGTTATTTTTGCATATTATATTCCTTTATATTACCTCTCCATTAGACATTATCTGATAATCATTCTTATGGTATACAGTGTTACTATGTTAGAAACTTTCCTTTTTAATTAGACAAAAAGGGAGAAATGTTACAGGAATCTTATCTATACTATGTCCCTGTGTTCCATTATAGTCAGGTATTGATTCAAGAGGCAGGGTTTACATTCAGCTGGTGGAAAGGGTCATAGTTTCCCCAGATTGGAGAAAGAGAGGCCCCCAGAGAAGCAGAGGTGGGGCTGGAAGTTGCATGGACCTTTTTGAGCCAGGAGGCAAAAGGTGGTGGGTGTGTCACAGCACTGGTGATTGCCTCAGGTTCTTATATTTGACTCTGAGTTTTATATTATTAAAAAAAAAACAGTAAAAGAAATTACTACAACCAATATATTGTCCATTATTCTTTTCATGCTATAGTGGTAGAGTTCAATATTTCTAACAGTGACCATGTGGCTGGCAAGGCTAGGAATAATTCCTATCTGTCTCTATAGAACAATGGTACTCAACCTTCCTAATTCTGTGATCTTCCTCATGTTGCGGTGACCCCCTAAACCATAAAATTATTTTATTGCTATTTCATGACTAATTTTGCTACAAATCATAATGTAAATATCTGATATGCAGGATATCTGTTATGTGACACATAGGTTAAGAACCAGCTCCATAGGGGAAAATTTGCTGCTCTTTTGGCACTAAAGAGAAAAAACGAGAGAAAGAACTTACTGTGTAATTCATTACATTCACTAATTGATATGTATGGTGGGAGGGAAAGAGAGGCATAGCATCAAGGGTCCTTGGCTTCTTTGCTAGGTCTGTGGTGCCATCAGCAATGCATTCCGAAAACAAATTAAATGGATCAGGTTAAGGTTGGACATACCCAGAGTTTGACTGTGGACATGCTGGATTTCAAGTGTCTTGGGTTTTAGAGGATATTCAGTTGCATAGGGGACATGGGGGCGGGGAATAAGTGGTAGGGCAAGGGAAGGTCAGAAGAAAGGAAGGAAAAGGGTGAGGAAGAGGGGATAGAGAGACAGAGACAGAGACAGAGAGACAGAGAGAGACAGAGAGAGAGAGAGAGAGAGAGAGAGAGAGAGAGAGAGAGAGAGAGAGAGACAGGAGGGAGAGAGAGAACAACAAAATAGCCCTCCTTTGTGCTCCTTCTGGGCTTTCAGAAAGTAAATGCTTTATTTTATCTAATGGTTTTAATTTCAAAGCAAGCATCACAACTATGGAAGTAGTCATTTTGGTACCCATACATAACAAGTGTTGAATAATTGTTTTTAATTGAGTTGAATGAGTTGAGAGGTACCGGCTTTGCTGCAGATGGGTGTTGTAGGAAGAAGAAAAACCTCAGGAAGAGTACTAAACAGGTGAAGCAGCCCTGAGCTTATCTCTTAAGGGGTGCCTTGCAATGAAAATGCATCTGCCATGATTTCAGTGCAGACTCTTTAGGGTCCCGAGACAACCAGAACTGCTTTTGAACTCAAGTACGGGTTCCTTCTTCCTCTTCTGGGCAAAGAATAGAGGCAAAGGCTTGGGAAGAAAACACAATAGTATTCACTGATCATTACATAAGACCCAATGATGGGGCTTCATTATTGCTGTATCAAAGAATAGACCCTGCTACAGTTAAACATAGTGAAAAGTGGGCTTCTAAATCAGCCCCCGTTTGTACTCCAGGGCAGAAAATCCTTAAAGCATTGGGCTGGTGGGATGGGTCATTGGGTAAAGCATGTGTCTTTGAGACTGACAATCTGAATTCAATCCCTGGGACCCACATGTGAGAGAAAAGAAACTAACTCTAATTATCCTTTGATCTATACACACACACACACACACACACACACACACACACACACACACACATGAAAAATTAAATTATCCGAAACAAAATCAATTAGATATCTAGAAAACCTGTATGGATGGCCAGGCTACCTTGTTCAACCTGAGACATAGAGTTAAAGCCTAGTGCACATGATATAATCCTAAGTAGCAAGGCACAAAATAAGATATGTGATGGATTGATTCTCAGAGAAGATGTCTTAGTAATGGTACGGGAAGATGTTCTCACCTATATGTACAGTCCTGTGAGAACAACCACTCATGAAAAGACCTGTTCACAGAACCACAACCTGAAAAACGAAGTTCCTTCAATCACTACATCATAGGAGTGATATCTGGAGGGCCATTTCCTTCTGGACTTGGTGTTAAATAAAGCAGTGCTCCCTTTAAAAATCACTGCTGGGACAGGAGACTTGTTTCCAGAAGCTGCTGCAATCACTGAGAAATCAAGGACTTTGCTTCTTTCTGGTGAATGGGCAGCACAGGGCAGGAGCGTTCTTCTGCTCACTGGCTGCACTAGGCCTTTTCTGCTCTGCAGACAAGTCACTGCTGGCCCAGGGCCGTCATCTTATTCTGTGTTCTGCATATTTAATAGTGTGTCCTGTAATTATGCAATGGATCACACTGGGGCTGGCCCTACAGCCAATTTGTGGGTTATTTTTGTCCTTAGACTCAGTTGGAATCTCTCTTTCTAGGCACAGTCCAGATCCTGTCTCCATCTGGTGACACAACACTTCCAATACTGTGCCCTGCTGTGACACAAAAGAGCTATAGGGCAAGAGCATCCAAACTTCATTTCCATTTAACTAATTCTCATTTTTCTGCTAATATGAAGGTGAAGCTTGAACTGGGAATCCCTTCCAATAGTTATGTGGCTATTTTCCCTAGAAATGTGCCTCTTGTCAAAGGCATAAGGTAGAGTTTAAAATAAATTCAAAGGGAAAAATTAGCTCTAAATTACCAAAACAATGAATGAGTTGCAGGATTGCATGTATCTAATATATACACTGCATGACAGAATAAAAAATATCAGCTTGGCTGATTCTACAGTCATAAACTTGACTTGATTCTGAAATCTAAAAACATTTAAGCATTCAACAATTAGAGGACACATATTCCTCTCTAGAAACACGAAAACTTGATCAAATTGGCTGCCCACGGTGCAGGTTTCTCGACGGAAGGCCACGAATTAATTTTGACTATATTCAGTTACAACAAAAATCATGAATAAACGTGAACAGGCAGAAAAATTTTAAATGAGACTTTGAGATAACACAAGCTAATGAAATTCCGCCATTGTGTTAAAAGATGCTAAATGTGACTAAACAACATGAAAGTTTCATAATCCTTTTGCCTTATCTATTGCTTTTCATGAGATTTTACCTCCTTGTCTTAGTCTTTGTGTTCTCTTTGATGGTTTCATTTGGGAGTATGGGGGTTTGGATGCGAATGGACCCCATAGGTGCATATAATTAAATGCTAAGTACCCAGTTGTTGAAACTATTTGAGAAGGACTAGGAGGTGTAACACTCTCTCTGTGTCTCTGTCTCTGTCTCTGTCTCTGTCTCTGTCTCTCTCTCTCTCTCTCTCTCTCTCTCTCTCTCTCTCTCTCTCTCACTCTCTCTCCCAGCTACCTCTGGAGTGGGATGTAAAGTTCTTAGCTCATCCTCTAATGCCATACCTGTCTGCTTCCTGCTATGATCACCATGGATTAAGTCTCTGAAACTGTAAGCAAGACCCCAATCAAATGCTTTCTTTTTATAAAACCTGCCTCAGTCATGTTGTATCTTCATAGCAACAGAACGGTAACAAAGGTGGGATGGGCAGACAGGTAAGAGGAGTTTAATGATTTTCTCGTAATTATACAAGACTGGTGTGGTGGCCATGTGGAAAGCAGAAACTACAAAGTGACAGCCACAGAAAAATGTTCTTTCTTTCTACCACTCTCAATTAACTAAGCAACTATCATCAATGTAAGCAAATATGCAAACCTGGATTGTGTAAATAAAACAAAAGAAGAAGAAGAAGAAGAAGAAGAAGAAGAAGAAGAAGAAGAAGAAGAAGAAGAAGAAGAAGAAGAAGAAGAAGAAGAAGAAGAAGAAGAAGAAGAAGAAGAAGAAGAAAGAGAAGGAGAAGGAGAAGGTGGAGAAGAAGAAGAAGAAGAAGAAGAAGAAGAAGAAGAAGAAGAAGAAGAAGAAGAAGTAGTAGTAGTAGTAGTAGTAGTAG
Source organism: Cricetiscus sungorus (assembly GCA_030556225.1). NCBI lineage: Eukaryota > Metazoa > Chordata > Mammalia > Rodentia > Cricetidae > Cricetiscus > Cricetiscus sungorus. The sequence continues at coordinate 27,986,110 of JANBXA010000031.1, forward strand.
TTCCATCTGCTTTCATTTTGTGAAACTTCATGCAGAAAAATTAAACTCTAAGTATAAGCAATGCCAGGGATAATAATTACAGATGCTTACGGAAAATTAAAACAGATTTTATGCCTTTAATGACAATTGATACCATGGTCTGTGTGCTTTAAGAGAGAGAAGAGTATGCTAGAGGATTGACATAGAGGGGATATGATCATCACATACCATATTAAAGTATATAATGTTTAATGGGTAGATGTAGATGCTTACTTCTAAGGTACAATAAAAAGCAGCACCTCTTAAAGCAGGTTTGTTAAAAACAAAAACAAACAAACCAAAAAAAACCCTTTTTTGAGAATATTGAAAGTTTCACAAAAATGTGTTTCTGTAAGGTCAGTTTCATAAGAATTGTTGACAGATACTTTGAACACAGATTTCCTCCAATGGGAACTGTCAACTTTCAATGGTAACTGGCTCAGTGACCTTTGCATTCTAACTTTTAAACAGCCTCATTTTTATAGAAAATCTTTAGGTTGTAATTCATTATAGAAATATTCTGAAGATGCTCTTGGTAGAAAGAACCATGGGAGAGCTAAGCATTATCTCTGTTACTGTGTGGAAAGTTGAGAGCACATGTGGTCATAACTGAAACTGTAAATCTCCTTTATGTTTTTCATTCTCAATACTATTTACGCAGCAGGCAACTGGTTAAGTATCTCTCAGGGGTCTTTAAAATAAAAGTAGAAGCTTTATTATTCCATTTCCCACTGTTATAACAACAACAACAACAACAACAAAGAAGTATCTTGAAATCTACCAAGTATTTAATAGAGTGGAGTGCTAGAAAGAGCAAATTACAACCAGAAAGTAGCAGTTAGAAACTCAATACTGAGACGAGGGTAGAGCTAGCAGAGGAGATTTATAACCACGATGGGAAACAGTGGTGCGGACACAGCAGTGCTTTGTGGACCATTCCAGTCAAAAGGTGCTAATTAAAGGATATGGTCTTTAACCACCAATCTGGTAGAACAAAGGGAAGGGAGGCTACAAAAACCTTATCATCTCTGTACAGTTTCTTCTGTGTCCAGAATCAAGAGGTTCCATCGCTTAAGCATTCTCTTTTCCTGGAGGAAGCCTCCAGCAGCAGGGGTGCTGCTGAGTGCCTGCTCTAAGATGGCAAAGAATGATTCTATGTTAGGGCAAGACTCAGGTAAGAAAGCTGGGCTCAATTCTCCTTGCATAGAGTCTAGATCATGAGTACAGAAGACAAAGGTTCCCAAACTGGGAAGGAAAACTTCATAGTAATGGCATTGGTGCCTAGACAGGCTATATGTTTAATGGGGACCTGGTAGACGATGGAGGGAGACAACAGAGGGAATGCAATAGAAGCCATCTCATAGAAATTCTGTGATGGTTTCTTGAACTAATCCCTCAGGAATAACAAGAGAATTTAGTGTTTGTAGTCACCGAAGACAGAAGGATTGCTGACTCTTACAACCAGAAAGACGTAGGTGAAACTTGAAGTGAAAGACGAGGATATGTTCCTAAATGTTATAAGGTGAGATGCTCCCAGTGCAGAAGACAATCCTCCAGGTGTCTCCATGGACTGGTGAACACTGTAGCTCAGCTAAAGTCCAACTTGCAAAGAAGAATCCAAAACACTGATCAAGACAAGACTGGAAAGTTTCACAAGACTGAACCAAGGAAAATCCAATAAAGTAATTTGCATCTCACTAAAACATTAGTCCTAATTAGGGTAATGTCTCCCTTTATGGAAATGCTCCCTTCTTCATGCTCATGCTCGCATTAAGAGTTTCTTGAAGCACGGCTTGGTGCTGCATACAAAGCGGCATGTGCTACACATGTTGTACTTGATAGTATATGGCTTTATCTGGGGGATTAATTGCTACCAAGGGCAATTCAAATGCCCAGTCCTATCAGGAGATTTGAATATTGGATTCCAAGATTAATATGCTCCTCTACTTAGCTGTGTGCTCTGAGCAACTGTATGGAACACAACCATTTAAAACAATGATGGCTAATAATCATACTGTCTACTATCTAATTATTTTAATTTCTTCCATGTGGATACATGCATTTTTACCTTTGAAACAGAATAATTCACTAACAGGCATTATAGAAAGCAAAATAAATTAAAACTGAGAACTCTACCATTGCTAAGGGTCTCAGTTTCTAACAGAGAGAAAACAGACTGAATCAATGCACCTATTGAGCGTGCCAATACCATAACGTACAGTGCCAATTAGATTTTTTACTCCCGCACACAATCCATGAGGTTCTCCAACCTATTCGAAACCCAGGGAGTTAGATCAGAATTTTCTTAAAACAAAAAACATTTATCTTAATATACGAAATGGAAACATTCATTTAGGCTGTTATTATAGTAACTAGTTAGGTTGACAGGGGGAAACAGACATCTTCACAGGGGCTGTTAGAAATGGGCATTATGAATTATGAATCTGGAGGGAGGCAAGCTCCCCTGCTGTCTATTGAAAATACAGAGGCATGCTGAGTGAGCGTGGAGCACAGTGTTGTAAGTTGGCCCTGGTGTGGGTGAGACAGGGTATGTGCGCACTTGCTGAACGTATACCGCATGAAGACAGTATCACCATCAAGCTCCATATCAAGAGCACACTACAGTTGCCTCAGTATTCTCCAGCCATGCCTGACATGCCATTTCTGAAGGGATGCGTTATAAAAATTAGCTGAAGGCAACAAGTCTATGTTTGCTGATGGTATTTGTTATTTTGTTTTCATCACCTCACTGAATCAAAGAAAATGAATTTTGCCATCAATTATTGTTAAAATGGTACATTTTAACTCACTGAACACAATGTAGGTCTTTAAAGAGAATTTACTGGGGGAGTCTATAAGAAGACTTTTTGCCTTAAATTTCATGTTGTCCAAATGCTTTCCCATTTGCCTTTAATTTATAGGATCCTTGTCCCAGAGAAGCAGATTTATTCAGTCCTTATCTGGTTTGGGCCCACAAAAGATTTAGCTTTGATACCTTTGGTCTAATAAATTTCTGTGATAGTGTGCTCTGAACTGGCAGCTTGGAGTTCTAGTCCATCCAGACCAATTAAGGCTTAGCTGATTTATAAAGGAGGGGGCGAAGTAAGTAAGAACACAGATGAATTAAGAGAACGCTAACATATATTATTAATTAGAATTTCAGCCTATAATAAATATGTATATTTAACACTGTTCTCTAGAGAGGTAAGTTAATTACAGACATCAAAAACAGTCCTTGCCTTCTAATAACACAGACATAATTTACTGCTTAAAATACTTCATCATGATCTGAACTTTATTACAGCTATAATTGTGAAATTCCCATGTTGTTCAAGTGACTGTTTTTTCTTCTCCCTTCTTCCCACTTACCTTCTATTTATTTAATAAGTTATACACTACTCCAGGAACAGGACATGAAAAATGAAACAGGACTTTCTCTATTCTTTTAAGAAGATAAAGTCTGGAATTACTATGTTTAGGAACTTATATATGCATAATATTTATGCATTTAAATACTTTTATTCTCCATACATTATATATAAGCTGACCTAATTATCAAATAATAAAGAAATACATTATTATATTTCATACCCAATAAAATATAGGAACATATTGCAACAGAAACAATAACTGACCGAACCAAATTAAAAGAAAAACACTGCTGAGCAAACAAATGTCTCAAATATTGGTACAGAGCCAAAGTTAACAAATATCTCAGTTTAGTAAAAATGGATGACTTGAATAGGCTCGCTTAATACAGTGCTCTAATAGATTAATTTTCTATCCATTCCTTTTTATCAGAAAAATCAATTTATAATCTCAAAAAAATGAAAAGCCATATTAAAATTATCATGATTTTGTATTTGTGGAAGGTATTTCTAAAGTAAAAATGTATGGGTGTTTGACAAGCATTATTTTATTAAATATGCTTTTAATTGAATTAAAATACGTTAGCCCATAATACACCATGACCCACTTTACTTTGAAAATAAACTCTGCTTATTTTTGCATCTGAAAATAAAAATGAGAAGATACACTTAAGAATTCTGCACAAAGCTTTATTTGCTTGTACCACTCAAGTTATTAAAAGTATGCTGATTGTTATACAAAATATATGGAAGTTTATGTTTTATGTATTTCGCTAGCACTTTTCACATACTAACTCTAACACGTATAAGTATGGGAAAAGATTCTACCATCACAGTAAGTAAGTGTTCTTTGTAGTGGGATATTCACTGTGTCTGCTTCTGTGGCACTGACCACACCCATTGAGGGGTGGAGCCAGGGGCAGAAGTGACCTGTGGGACTTGGTCTCAGAAGGAGGCGGAAAATGTGCTTTTTCTGGCGGGACATGGAGATAGGAGCATCCAGTTCTAATTGTTGTGTTCATCTGTCTGTGTTGTGAGTTGTTTCTCCCTTAATAAACATCTATTTGGCCTATTTGTTTATCCTGACCCTTATTAAACTGCAATATCTGGTGTCAGAAGCAGGATCAGGATTTTCACGGCACCTGGGTTTTACCCAGGCACCTCAGCAACCCTTTCCCCACCTTCCCCCAATGGGCAGGTCTCTTGCCTAATCAGGCGGATACAACCTGCCCTAGAACTCCTTTTATCTCCATCTTGGCCCTGAGACTATTGTTCATTTTCTGCCCATTCCCTCAGATTACATTCGCACAGAGCCCTGCGGCATTAGCCCTGCCTTTTGTGTTGCTGCACTAGGCCCTGACTCTGCCTGCTCTGCTTGTGTGCTTGTGGGTTCTGGCTCCGGCAGTGGCAGCAGCCCGTGGGCTGGTGGAAAATATACATGCTGTAGTTGCAGGTGGCTCCTGTTATCCCTGTGGTCTCAACAATTTGTACAAGGCTTGTTTCACTCCTTCGTTTAAAAAAAAGTTTTTTGCTTGCCTTAGTTTGTTAAAAGCTATTCTACAGGGACCGGGATCAGAAGGATCCTCTGCTGCCAGAAGCTATTTGGTGGTACACTTCTGGACACTATTTGGTGGTGCAATTCTGGGTAGAACTGGAATTGGAAGGATCCTCTGCTGCCAGACGCTTTTTACTGCTACACCTCCGAGTGTAACTACAACAAGTTGAGAATACAACTAAAAGTATCAAAGCTCCAGGACAGCAGAATTACACCTAAGGTAATTGTAACATCATTTGCAATTTAAGCTGATATAATATCTGAGATCAATTGTTCCATAGCTATGGCAGATAATTTTACAATGTAGGACTTTAGGAATTTTTTTACTTCATATATAGAAGGAATCTTAGCAAAGAAAATTATGACTAGATCAATATATACACCTTTTTTGTAATAGTAATGGGTTTTTTCATTAATATGATATTCTTAAAGAAATGGTTTGAGATTAGTGCAAACAATAAGGAACTTGTGCAAACCATAGGAGACTTAGTAACAAGGATTCAAAACATTGAAAATGACAGAATGCAAAACATAGAATGTTTAGGAAAAAAGGTTCAGAATATTGAAGATAGCAACAGAGAGCTGACAGGTAGAACACAGAATATGAAACATAAAAATGACCAAATAGAAAACAAAATTTGTTTCATGTCTGATGTTGGCTTAACAACCAAAACAGAAACAATGCAATGCATTAACACACTAGCAGAAACAGCTCATTCCTGGTTGGATGAAGCTACTAATAAGGTTAAAAAACTGGAACATCAGATGGAAAGAGTAGTAGATGGAATATCTTCCATGTCTGAGGATAATGGCAAGCTAGCAGATAGAACATTGTTTCTAGAAAGCAGTTTACATGCCATTCAGATAATATCTAAGGATGAGAATATCAAAAACATGGAATCATTCATAGTTGGAGAAAGTAAGAAACTGACTGATGCAATGAAGGCTCTAGAAAGAGATATGCTTCAAGAAGTTCAGACATACAAAGAAGCAATGATTAATAGACTTCAGGCTTTAGAAGACCTTCAATCTGATACATCAGAAGAAGAGCTCCAGGTAACAGGGCATGAAAAAAACTTAAAATTTTCCACACCATTTAGGGTCAGGGAAGCTTTCCCTGTATCTATTAATGAAAAATCAGCAATGATAAAACACCCAAAAGGTGGTGTTGCTTATCAGTGGGAAACAATATGTATGAAAGGTTTAAAAAGTATAAAGGAACAGTAGTCTCTTATGGCATGCACTCACCATATGTGAAGCAATTAATAGAAGCATGGGCAAGGAATAACGAGGTAACCCCTAAGGATTGGGATCAATTAATATCAGCTGTTCTTGAAAACTCCTCTCAATTAGAATGGAGGGCTTTATGGAGAGAGGAAGCAAAGGCTCTTGAACTTCAGGGCTTAAAGAAAGGTTATGAAGCTTTGAAAGATAAAATTCTTGGTGAGGGTATTTATGCTGACCCAGAAACCCAAGCTGCCTATGATGAACATATCTTGTCTCTATGCAGTATGGCAGCTCTGAATGCTTGGGATAAGGTTCATGAACTAGGGGAGAGGATAGAATCTCATACCAAAATAAGGCAAAAACCAAGAGAATGCTTCAGTGTGTTTCTACCACCAGGCAGTAACCCTAAAGGTATAAATAGAAATGAAATATGGCAAATGGATGTGTTTCATTTTGCAGAATTTGGAAAATTAAAATACGTACATCACACTATATATACATTTTCAGGGTTTCAATGGGCTACTGCTCTGAGCTATGAAAAGGTTGATTTTATGATCACACATCTTTTAGAGGTAATGGCCATTATGGTAATACCTGCACAAATAAAAACTGTCAGTGCTCCGGCATATATTTCCAGCAAATTGAAACAGTTTTTTTAAGTATTATAACATAAAACACATAACTGGTATACCACACAATCCTACAGGACAAGCAGTAGTTGAGAGATCTAATCGTACTTTAAAGGAAATGCTCTATAAACAGGCAGGAGGAACCAAGACACCCAAACACAGATTACATAATGCTTTATTAACATTAAACTTTCTTAATGCTTATGAAAAAAGAAAAACAGCTGCAGAAAGACACTGGACAATAGAAAAAACTTCTGAACTAAATCAGCCGATGTACTTCAAGGATGTATTGACCTCAGAATGGAAACCAGGATATGTGTTACGTTGGGATAGGGGTTTTGCATTTGTATCTACAGGATAACAAAAAGCTATGGATACCATCTAAGGTAATCAAGATCCGTGTTGAACAAGAGTAACATCTTAATGAAGAGAAATGACAAGTCATCCAATAAATAAGGTCCCATGAGTTGTGCGGAGACTTCTCACAGGTAGGGGAAGTGTTCTGTTCTTGTCCTTACAGGAAAACAGAGAACACCTATCTTCAAACAGGCAAGAGACAATGAACATGTAGGTACCTACAGAAGAGAAGACAGCTCTCCAGAAAGAATCACTTAATGAAGAGGAATCTGATTAATGGTAAAAATATTTAAGTCTAGTAAACTGTTTTTATACTGGAATCTATTTCTCTTTACTATCTAATATTTCTGTAGTCCCGATTTGTGTAAACCAATGCAGGCTTTGGAGTTGGATTTGGCTTTCCTTCTCTAAATTCAAGCATGTTGTTAAGATTAATTTCACAGTTTCTGCCTTATATCAAGAAGCCAATTGATGTAAGGCAGAAGAAAACAAAATCTAGGACTCATTCACTTATTCGCAATTTTCTCTCTGAAATCCTAATTTTCTCATTTACATTTTAATGCTTATTGTTGCCTTTCTCTAATGCATACCGTAAAAATTACAAATTTTACTTTGATATTGATATTTAAGTTTTCCACAAGGAATATAAAAGCTCTCAACAGCAATCTTTGAACACTCTGGAAAGAAGATGGGGCCCCGATTGGACATTTCCACTTGACTCAACCTGATGCATCTGGAGTACAAACTTCACCCTAAAACCGGTTTGAGACTGTTTTTCTCAAGACAACTCATGACTAGCTAGCTGTATTGGTGCACCTTCTTATTACAACCTGGCCAGAGTTTCGAGTAGAATTCCAGTCAAGCATTTTCTGCCACACAATGACTACCTACATATGTTACAGCCAGTTCTGTGGAGAAATTTGGTTGCTTAAAATTTTCTTCCAACAGGATCCCATGGAGAAATCATCATCCCATTTCAGCAGAAAGTAATCTTAAGATAACGACGCCCCCTTTCCCCACTCTTGGAATTTAGGGATAATATTCATCTTTATAGGGTTGGTCTTAGTTACTTGGGGTTGGGTTTGGAAGGTGATACTTAGACTTGGTTATCTCTTTTAGACAGGAATAGGGTATGGTTGGAAAAGGTATGGTTCAGAATGGATATTGGTAGATTAGCCTATTTTCTTGTGAATTATTTAGTAAGAGTGAGACATTAGTATTACAGCTTACATTGTTATATATTCTTATTTGTGGTAACCTATGTAAAATTAAGTTTATTCCCTTCCTGGAAGAATTGTATGTTATATTTGTTATATTTTGTGAAATCTTTCCATTTATGATGTTTTATGCACATTATACTTGCCATATTCTATGTATGCATACTTTTGCTTGTGTTCAAGACATTTTGTATATTGATACAATTTGGGATATTTGTCTTGCTGCCCTTTAGAACTCCACCTCTTGTTTAGACATTTTTACTCTACCTCTACTTTAGGAATTTACGTGTGTGTGTGTGTGTGTGTGTGTGTGTGTGTGTGTGTGTGTGTGTATACATATATATATATATATTTATATTTATATTGTTTAGGTATTTATCCTTGCTTTACTCAAGGAAGTTTTATTCAGGTTTTTTTAGCCAAGTTCCTGAGTATTACAGATTATCCTCACCCATGTTTCCTTTGCCTATGAGATTAGTCAGGCATAGATGCTTAATCTCCAATCACTTCAAAGACCTGCAGAACATGGCATTTATGTGTTTTTATATTAGTACTCTGTTGACATGAGACACTGTTGCTCCTGAAAGCACCGCGCACTTTCCCGAAAGTATGTTGGACACTGTTGTTGCTCCTTCTGGAGTTTATCCTTGCTTCGGTTAATGGCCTCTTGGGCAAGGAACTGCCTCAACCTTGACCACTGATTTGGACATGCGGTCCTATGTGCTTGCAAGAGACAAACATAGAAGACTGCTGAACCTTGCCAAGTCAGGGTAAGACAGCCTTTCTACCTCCCTGCTTTTGTTGTGGTCTGTCAAATACTCCTGGCCTTAGCCAAAACTGTCTGTACCAACGTTGCTGTGAGACCTTGGGTGACTGTCCATGTAGCTTGCTGTTTCTGTCCTCGCTGCACCTTTTGGAAGTTGCCCATCTGTACTTCCTGTCTACCCTAGTATCGTTATTTTCCTTCTCAGGTCTTGATGAGGTTGTAGATTAAACTATCTTAAGTATTATTCTCTCTTTCTAGTTAGATATATTAGGAACTAGACTTAAGCTTTCCAGCTTAGGACAACTCTATTGTAAACTCCCTTATGCCTTCACCCTAGGACTAGGTATGTTTGTGGTTTTGTTCTCGATTTTCCTTTTCTTAGAGCACACTTGTTATTCACTGTTTTGTATATAGTTTTGTATCAAGCTTAAATCTTTTCCTTAGACTAAAAGGGGAATTGTAATGGGATATTCACTGTGTCTGCTTCTGTGGCACTGACCACACTCATTGAGGGGTGGAGCAAGGGGCAGAAGTGACCTATGGGACTTGGTCTCGGAAGGAGGCGGAGAATGCGCTTTTTCTGGCAGGACATGGAGAGAGGAGCATCCAGTTCTAACTGCTGTGTTCATCTGTCTGTGTTGTGAGTTGTTTCTCCCTTAATAAACATCTATTCAGCCTATTTGTTTATCCTGACCCTTATTAAATCGCAATAGTTCTTCGTATGAGAAATGACTGAAACTAGGATTTTACCTACTAATTAATTTATTTTTAACTTAATTCTACAACTCTGAGTATAGACTCGTGAGATAACTGTTTTCCAGGAGGCCAGCAGTGACAGTAATCTAGTCACAGAAACAGGGAGTGAGGACAAGAATGTCATCTTCTCCTAGTCACCAGCTCCTGCCTAGGGTCTCAGAGAATATCTTCCCTGATATCTACTGCATGGTTAGATATGTTGGTGCTTTCCAATGTACTTTGCCTAATACTGAAAAAAGACTGTTACAGGTAAGTTTGTCATCAGAATATTATAATAATCATCTCTGAGTTCAAGCAAAAATTTGGGTAGAGCAGAATTTGGCAAGAGCTCTTAAGGCAGAACAGGACTGTAAGATGCTGCCCTATGTGCTCCTCAGTTTTATGAATAACTTGGGGTTTTAGGAGTACCACTTTGTTCTTCAAATAGAAATATGTGAAGTGTTACCTACTTGTCCAATGTACCTCACAAGCTTGAGGTACAAAGGAAATGTCTAATGCTAGCGCACAATACCACACAGGATACCTTTGTTAGGATACAAATTCACATGCAATAATTTTAGCTTATAAAAAATATGCTTCTAAAGTTGAAACCTTCCTGAGTAGTTTACCTCACTTTGCCTTTTAAACATTCTGATATTGTCATGTTTGAACTGCTGAGTGTCTTTCAACTTTTTCCTTGTTTCTGATTAGTTTCATGATATTTATTTTTAGGACTCCTTGTGATGGAAGTAACGTAAAGGTCTTCTAAGAGGGAGTGAATCCTGAGGACATGTATTAAGCAAGCCTACTCATCAAGGTTTGCTTACATTGACCAATAAAAACTTAGCAGCAAAGGGAAAGAATCTTCAGGACTGGCTCTCACTAACTTTTTAATGTAGAAGGGCTCCTTTGGTTTGCATAGGAAGACTAATCATTTGTTGCCATTGGAAAACAGAGTAGGTCTTACCCTTGACCTTTGAAATTAACACTTTGCCTCTGAAACTATAATTTTTCTACCAGATCTGAACTTTTTGTTAGAGACAATTTTTGCTAGTATTATTTTTTTAACCCATGGCATCCACCATAATTTTTTTTTCATAATGAAAATATGATGAATAAATTAATCAGTAATTGCCATAAAAATGCTAATAAAACTACTGTATGGGGATGTGTTTTGAGGAGTGAGTAAAAATGAGTAAAGATAGGAATAGAACAAGGTGTTTGAAAAGTGAGATCACCACTAATGCTTCATTATTCAATAAATGGATCAAAAGATCCAGCCACAAAAAAAAAAGAAAGAAAGAAAAAGAAGGAAAGGAAGAAAGGAAGGAAAAAAGAGAGAGAGAGAGAGAGAGAGAGAGAGAGAGAGAGAGAGAGAGAGAGAGAGAGAGAGAGAGAGAGAAAGGAAGGAAGAAAGAAAGAAAGAAAGAAAGAAAGAAAGAAAGAAAGAAAGGAAGAAAGAAAGAAAGAAAGAAAGTAAACATGGCTTGAAATACAAAGTTGGGACAGGCTATGTAAAAGTTTCAGTCAAAGGACTTTAAAATTTATTGAATAAACTACAGTAGTTTCAACAGTTTTAGAGCTGACACTAGTGTGGTAAAATAAATTTTATATCCTAGAATCTCTTTATCATCTCTTCTCTATATGCACAGAGTTCATTACCATGAAGCTATCTCCTTACAGACTTACTATATTGTGTTTGATAGGTAACAGCCAATGGACAGAAAGCAGAAGGTTAACAGGATGAGTGAATTTTTCATGCTTGAAGGCATTCACCTGTGGATAACAGGCACAAACAAGTCTGGAATGCTCTTGATAATGTCTCTTTCAGCCTCCGCTGTGGAGTAACATGTTTTTTCAGAGCTATAATGAAGCTTTGGTCAATGTTTCTGAAGTGAATGTCGAGAGAATTAACCCATTTATTTTAACTTTAATTAACTAATTAAACTTGGGCATAAGCATATAGAAATTCTCAAAGCCATAGCTCAGATTTGCTTATCTCCTGCCTTCTTCTTTTTTTTTTTTTTTTTTTTTTTCAAAAGTAACTACACAGGTACCATTCTGCCCTGCTGGAACTCAGACAGGGAAATTCAGTGATGAATACAAATGTAATTATAAAAACTGATGGATGAGCTGAACACAGTTTATGTACAACACTTTTTCTAAAGGAAGAAAACAAAAAAGGAGAAAACAGAAGCATATATTACCTCTGACTTAATTTTTTAATGCAAAAAAATTGGCAACTTATCATTAGCAAACATGTGTTAGACAAATACTGAACCCAGCAATGTAGAGTTTTGCAGATGGGTGAAAACTAAGCAGCTGCCTTTGTATATAATTTAATTGACTATATAATATTCACTCTGATAGTTCTACACAAAGGAAAAGGAAACTATTTATGAGAGGAGATACATTTGATGTAAACAAAGAAGACAAATGTTGATGAACTGACATTCATTCCACAATAACCTAAGCATGAATTAGAGAATTGAATTTGAAGACAGGCAACTACAAAGGGAATTTATGTAAGCTTTTATGTGAAGTTTTAAATTATCTTATTAAAACAGATTCTAACATATTTTTCCCTGTTAAGTAAATACAAATAAAAGTAAGTGACAAAACTGTGTGGATTTAAAACCATAGGGGACTGGAAGGTTGGCTCAGAGGTTATGAGCACTATCTAGCTGCTCTTCCAAAGGTCTTGAGTTCAATTCTCAGCAACCACATGGTGGCTCACAACCATCTGTAATGGATCTGGTGCTTTCTTCTGGCCTGCAGACATGCATGCAGGCAGAACACTGTATACATGACAAATAAATAAATCTAAAAAAATAAAATACTAACCATAAAGAATGCAATAGTATTCATTATTATCAGTCAGCTCTAACATCAAATGTGAATAGAATGATTCTGTATTTATATATGCAACTGTGAATTTTCAGGTTAATTATAAATACTGCCTCCTGAACCCTCAGTGCATTCCTAAAACTTATATACAAGAGGCAAATAATTACATACACACACACACATATATATATATATATATACACATATATTTGACATATATGTATTTATGTCAAATCATGTGATATATATACATACGTATATATGCATATTATATATAATCTAAACAAACATGTCAAATTGGGAAAATGATACATTCTCCTGAAAAATTAATATAATAATATAGACCTTTGTACAATGAGAAGAAATGAGTCTTTATAAAATAAAAAACAACACAGTATATACAGACAAGATGCTGACCTTAAGCTATAGAGCACTGAGGTCATTTCAATTATATTATCTCCATTATAAGGTCAACTGAAGAGTCATATCTTATATAAATCATTCACATCCTATATTTAAATGATAGGGTATACATTGTCCCCTAATTTAAAATAAGTTCATAGTAACTTAATGGTAAATGCATTTTGATACTTTACAAATGTAGAATAAATAAAGCCAATTCTATAAAAATTAATTTTTAAGTTAGTTTTTTTTTAAAGTAAATACACCCTGAATAGTGCCCAGAAATCTTCATGAGTGTTATTGTGGGAGTTTTGTATAAATATTTGTCATTAGACACAACTTTCGTGAGTATTCATCTTATTTAACATCCCTTATCTCACAAGTCTCCCTGCAAAGCAGTAACAGCGATAGCTTGGAGAAAGCTACTCAGCAGTTAAGATCTACCCAGTGATGTCCACCCCATCCTCCATTGCTGCCTCTGCCTCATCAGCTTATTCTCTTGGCTTCTGAAAAGCCTAAGAAGAACAGAAAGTAGGTGTCTTCCAGCATTGCCACACAGTCTATCTCATCTGCATGATAATCACCTTTACAGTGGAGTTTGTGGGAGGAATCATGGTGTGGCAGAATGATTGCATGGAGAGCCTGTGTTAGCATTGGCATTGTTGATTCTCTGCAATATTTTCCTGCAATAACATCCTTGCATCTTCTAGCCTCCCTTAACCTAACTCAAAATCATCTATACAATAGGAACAGCAGGTCTGGTTGGACAGCACGAGAGAGAGCATGTGGCCTATCAAGTCCTCTGATCAGCAGGCAACAGGTGCTAAGTAATTACCAGCACTGTTCCTTCTTCTGGGATAGACTTTTGTGCAATATTTGTTCAACCGGACAGAATTGTGTTGTGTTTGCTCATGCTGCATCTGTTAACTACATAAAAATGTGTTGCATTTGTGTGGGGTTAGCAAGTGATTGACAGGAAGAGGCAGGGAGGAACTTAGGTTTCTTAGCTCTCCCTCCCTCCCTCCCTCCCTCCCTCCCTCCCTCCCTCCCTCTCTCTCTCTCTCTCTCTCTCTCTCTCTCTCTCTCTCTCTCTCTCTCTCTCTAGGTGAACAGTTTAGCAGAGAGTGGCTTCTAGGAAGCCAGCAAATAGAGAAATTTAGCCAGGGTGGCTACCTTGTCTAAGCTCACAGGTTTTCATCCTAACCATTGATAACTTTTGAATCTTGAGTTTTATTAGAACTATAGAGATTTACTTAAAACTACCTTTAGCAACAGCAACAGAGCCGTTGTCTGGGGGAACAGCATTGGTTGGTAGCCAGGATGCTAGCAATTTAAAACTCAACCGCTCTCATAAAGGTAAAACAACAATAGATGTTTGGTATGGTCATTCTACCAGTCACTTTAGATAGTCATGTTTACAACTGGGATCTGCATGTCCTACTCATGAACTTACAATAAATAATAAGCAGTCTTACTCACCTCATGAGTACAATGAGGGGGGACATCAATGGGAAATGACTTGTTTTGCTACCCAGCCATTTGCCTAGGCAGAAAGAATCATGTTCGAAGTTGGTATCACCATTACAGCAGGGCGGCTTTGTGTCTACAAACTCATTCATAAAAGTTAAACTTTATTATACCCCCTCTATTAGAACTAATTGAACACTTAGTAAAGTGCTTGGTGTATTTCACCGCAACAAAATTAAGGCTAGGAAATGAAATAAATAAAGTATTCCTCTGGTGTACCAGGATAAACCCAAAGTGAAATTAAATATTAAAACGAGGCCCTGAGATAGTAAGAAATTGGTCTTTTTAGCTCAATGCTCTGCTTAAAGGCACATCTTACTGCTTGGGGAAGAAAGATACAGAGCTTCATGGTGGGGGGAGGGGGTGGAATGGTCAATTTCTCTCCCATTGGTAACATCATTAAATCTCCCTTTAAAAGTTAAGTTGTTCATTGTAATTATGCGTCATGAATAATATATCTATGATAAGAATATATGGCTAGAATAATTGTTTTTCCCATGGGAAAACACACCAAGCTGCATTGCACCACTAATTCACACTGTGAAGAAAGCAGTCTATTCTACCTTTCTTTTGTTCCATTGATCTGCTCACCATTTAGGAAATAAATGTGTGGATTTATAGTGCACTATACAAGACCAGTACAATTCAACAAACATGTATTGAATACCTAATCTCTGTGGCAAATCTGAGAATGCTAATCAATGAGAAGATCAAAGATGCAAAAGGCTCAGATAGATTAGCATGAGAGTCAGATAGATCGTTAGTGTTAATGACCACGGGAAAGAAACAATGGAGGGTTTCTTTGATTCATGAAGTAACTCTTCAGGTCTTGGAGAACACTCAGGTGTCTTGTTCTCTTTTCTCTTTACTTCCTTAGTTATTATTTCATTTCAGAGGGTCAACACCCATTGTTATTCCCAGGGTCACATTTCATTATTGTTCTGTGGTGGCTTGTATTGTAGATCGTCTCATTTTGTTCCTGTTGCTCTCAGGTAAACAAGTCATTTATATTTTATTATGCCACCTGGGTTAAATTCTAAAACCTAATTTTGTCCTTGGATGAGCACAATTGAAATTGCTATGGGTGTCACTGAGTTAGTGCACTGAAGTAAATGTACGTTTGATCTGCGACCATGTCTTAGGATAAAAATCTTCTTTTGAAAGCCAAATGCAAATACATACTTGGAAATATTTTTTGACACTAAGTTGGCTGCTGGTCGTAACATCAGATAATGTTTGCAGAATTACCTTGAAAGGGACAAAGGGTAGCATGAATTTAATGAAACAATATTATTAGTAAAGGGCATGATAGATCATGGACAAATGTTTCTACAGCCCACATTTATTTATAGCTAGATAATTTCTCCCTGTAAAAACAAAATTCAATAAAACAAGGCTACAGATATGTAAAAGAAAAAAAAAAAAAAGCTTTAGAAAATCCCAGACACTCTGTGCTAATTACTGTCATTTCCATTCTGTACTTGCTAAATCACTAAAAAGAACAGGCATAGGACATTCACTTCAAATGTTGTTTTGAGTCTTTGGGTGGTCATGAAGTCATGCTGAGGCCTTAGTGATGAGGACAATGGAGAGCTGCTAGCCCAGGGCACAGGAAGACACAGTGGTCAGCTGCTTGTCTACATATGAAGATGGATCCTTATCAAGAAGTCCCTGCCCCCGCAGACTGGCTCCCTAGGTTCAGATTCCTAGTCTGCAGGACTTTGAGAAATGAATATTTGTTGTTCAAGCCCCTAAATCTATGCTACTATAAGCACCCTCAACTAAGGCAGCTTTTAAATGCACAAACTTTATGTAATGTAATGTTTTTGATTGATCAAAATTTTCTTGTTATTAGATATGATGTGGTGGTTGCATAATTTTGTATATGCATGCTTATATGTAAACACGTTCATTATGTTAATCAAGAACTTGTTTGGTTTGTAATAAGGTGAAACATATGAGAAAAATCTTTGAAAGACAGGGTTCACACCAAGTAGTTTGTAAGTTTAGAGTCTGAGGCTTAATAGAGGTAGCCATGACAAACCTCATTATTAACCTGTCTCTCAGATGATTCTACTTTCATTTTATAGAGCAATGTATTCACTGTGGTGGGACAGGGCCAGGTCAACAACTTGAATAGTCAAATGGAAGGAAGTTCCAGACAAAGGATATTGGTGGGACAACCATAGAAAAGAGATGATTATATACTTTGGTTATACCTCATATGACAGGTGACATGCTAATAACAAGGGGGATGTGAGAAATAGTATGACGTGACTACACACATTTTACTCAGCTTTGAAGAAAAAGAAAACAGCAATATCTATTCTTTGCTACAAAGACAAGAAGAGAGAAACGTGGGCAAATATTTAGTAATACAAGCCTTATTGCAGAGGAATGGCTTTCTGGCAGGAGGCTGGTCAGCAGGATGTTCTCTCTGCAGCCCATGCAGAAGACTTGTGGGCAAGGGTAAAATGCGTGTACATAAAGATGGCCCGCTTGGCCTGTGAGGACCCTAGGGGATGGCTCAGTCAGTGGGCTTATACTACTGTAGACTTTAACAACAGAAAAGGCAAACTAAAGCCATAGGGAGGTCACCTCCAGGAAAAAGGCACTGGACTGGATTAGCATGTATGAGCCATGTGTGGTGTTTGTGTGTGCTGTGTGATTTAGAAGTTTTCACTTTTCAGTAAGGGTATGTGTTTGTCCAAATGGTTGTTCCACGTCAGTGTATGGCAAGAGTATGTGACGGCTCCAGAGAGTAGACGCCGCCACACTCAGAGTTCATAGAACACTCCTTCCAAAGGGACACACGGGAGCCAATCACATGAACATCCAGAAACATCATTGGTACACTCAGGGAAAAGCTGCCATTACATGCTGTGGTTTGAAGGTGAAATGCACTGGTTCATGTGTCTGGTTCATGCACTGGACCAGAGCTGGAGATGACACTTTGGAAGGTTGTGAAAGAGGCAGGAGGTGGAAACAGATTGCTGGGGGTGGGCCCATCCATGATGGACATTTGAGCAATATGCAAATGCAGAGAGAATCCGTTTGAATTTCTGGGAATGAGGCATCTTGAAATACACTAAGCCAAGGAAGTACCTTGTTTTAGTAAGTTGTCTTTTAAGTAAACAAGTGTTCATTGATAAATTTAAGATATTCTGGAAGCAGAAGAGATTTATAATTACAATTCTTACTTCCTTCCCTTCTCACTTTCCTGCCTGCAGGGCAGCCCACATCCACGCACATTTCTATATATACACATTAGAACACACCAGTGATCATAAACCATTTGGTCTTCTGTCAACAAAAATGAGGTTTTGTGCAGATTTTTTCCTTTCTTTAAGATGAACTGTGGATTTAAAATACTGCTTAATATGGAAAATGCCCAATTGGGATGCTTTCAGTTCAAATAAGTCTTGAAACCTTATTATTAAATTTTGAAAAGGAATATGCTGATTTAACAGACCTTAATAGCACACGGCCTCAATTCTAACAGTTAGCTGTGACAAAATAAGTCACAGCCCCTACGACATTACTAATCAAAGAGCACTACTTAACACTAGGGTAAAGGAACACCTTTGCTTCTTATATTCTGCCCCCTTCCCTTTCTTAAAAATATTTAAGTGGATTTGCCCTTGCTAGGGACACAGGATGAAGACAGTGACCGTCATTCTATTTGATGTTGTGAATTTTTACAGTGGAGAAATGAAACATTTAGACTGGAAAGTAAGTTCACTTTATATCCTATATAACATATATGCTCTGAACAGAAGTCACTCTCAAGTTGTTTTCACTCATGGCCCCATTTGGTTTGGAGGCACCAGGAACTGCTTCAACATCCTGTGACAGCATCAGGGTGAAGAGCTGATAGCTAGGCTTAAAAGAACAGCATTATTTGAGAGCATTTTCGGTTTGCCTTCATGTGTCTTTGCTCAAATGAACTCCATCTAGACACACTCTAAGCTAAGCAGGCCTCTGTTCCACTTCCAGAAGTGACAGTTAAGATAGATGGAACCAAACTCTGAATGTGGAACTATGACCAAGTTCAGCAGGGCTGAGGCCACTCTGCAAATCTTTAGCTCCTAAATTCACTTTGAGTCCTACAGCTGGCATGTCTACCTTCTAAGACAAAGACCTCTTCACCTAGTAAAGAGATGCCATGGAAAACAAACTGGATTCAGTCTTGGTTTCCATCACTTTCATATTCACTGATTCTACATGCTAGCTGATAATTTTCAGAAAACAACGGGGAATCAGACTCTCCCTGAAAGGCACTGCTAAATATCTCTATGTGCCTCAGCTACCCACACTGTGGGCATCTTCCCTACATCTGGCATTTCTTATTTTCTTCCCACTATGATGAATGTGATGTGATACAGATGTTAGGCTTAGTAGTTTCCATTTTAGGTATGCGCAACAATGACCTTTAGATATTAAATGTTAAGCTACCTGGCGGGAACAATAAAGCTTAATTTAACAATGAAATAGAGAAACTCCTGCTGAGAAATCTAAAATATTGTGACATCATGGAGATAATGGGTTTTATTTCTAAGAAAATAAAGTATCACAAAGAAAGAATTAACCCTTGGCTACATAAACAATTTATGCCTGTGTTAAAGCGGTTGCTTTGATTGTGGATATTTATCCCCCCAAGTTTCACTTTAAATGCTCAGACTAAAGCCTCTCGCTGCTTTTCTTTTGTTCAATCATTTATTTTCTTTGGCGGCTCAAGAACTCCTGATGGTTTTGTTTTCTCTATGATACTGGATTCGTTTTTTACTTCCACGCTGGAAGCCAAAAGATTAATCCTTTGGAATCTCAATGAATCACCTAATTAGTAACTCACTAAAACCGAAATAAGTTAATTATGTGTAATTTCTTCAGAAAGATCAAATGACAGGAAAATCGCTTTCCTAAGGCAATTCTCTTCATGTGCAGTGCAAATGAGAAAAACAGAAATCAAATAAGGTTTGCACTAGTATTGATAGCGCCACGATACAATAGGGGATTTCTAGGTTATTCTATTTGAAGTATTAGCTCAACATGAACTGTTATTTGCATGTTAGTGCTTAAGACAGTATCTACCCTGGAAAAGAATTGCTGAGTATATTTATGACCCAATTCAGTAAAATGCACACTGCCTCTAAGGTTATGTAAAATCTACTAATATGACTCTGGTATCTATAAAAAAATTTAGCCTAACCTTTAAAGTTGGTGAAGAAGAAGGAGAGAGCTTAATTGTAAATAATTGTTTGATGTCCTAAAGGAGAGAAGGGGGACAGATGAAGTGAACATATTGGTTTGGAGAATATCAGAATTGGACATGGGATGCATTCTAGACAGATCCACTGGGAGTGAAAAATAGAAAAAATTTCCTAAAACACATCATTCATTTTTGCTTGACGTAAACGGGGGTATTATTTCCTCCCAGAGAAATGCAAACTTGCCATTTTTGTATACTTGAAGAATATTATGAATTTGTTCAAGAATCTATCTCTACTACTGCTATTCACTGCTTACAAAAATGTATCTTTATTTGATGTGTATGAGTATTTTGCTTGCATGGATGTAAGTGCACCCTATGTGTGTATACAGTGTCCATAAAGTCCAGAAGGGTTTACAAGTGGTTTCGAGCTTCTGTGTGGATCCTAAGAATTAATCCAGGTCCTTTTTTAAGAACAGTAAGCTCCCTCATGCCCTCCTCTTTTCCCCTACTCTTTCTCCTAACTCCCTCCAGGGAAAGAACAGAGGAGAGCAGGAAAGAGATACCATAATAGAGGGAGCCATTATAAGTTTAAAAAGAAATCTGGCACTGAGGAAATGCCCAGAGATCTACAAGAATAGCCCCAACTAACAACCTAAGCAATAGTGGAGAGGCTACCTTAAATGCCCTTCCAGATAATGAGATTGATGACTACCTTATGTGACATCCTAGAGCCTTCATCTGATGGAAGCAGAAGCAAACACCCACAGCTAAACACTGAGCCAAACTCCTGGAATCCAGTTGCAGAGAAGGAGTAGTGATGAGCAAAGGGGTCAAGACCAGGCTGGAGAAACTCACAGAAACTGCTGACCTGAACAAGGGGGAGCTCATGGACTCCAGACTGATGCTGGGAAATTAGTATAGGACTGACCTAGACCTCCTGAATGTGGGTGTTAGTTAAGAGGACTGGGCAGTCTATGGGGCCTCTGGTAGTAGATCAGTATTTATCCCTAGTATACAAATGGGCTTTGGGAGCCCATTCCACATAGAGGGATACTCTCTCAGCCTAGACAAATAGGGGAGGACCTAGGCCCTGCTCTAAATTATAAGACAGACTTTGAAGATTTCCCCATGGAAGGCCTCACTGTCCCTGGAGGACAAAAGGAGGATGAGATGGGGGTTAGGAAGGGACAGGGGAGGAAGGGAGGGTGAGGGAACTTGGATTGACATCCAAACAAGCTTGTTTCAAATTTAAATAAAAAATATTATCATAAAACAAACAAAAAAAGCAGTAAGTGCTCTTCAATGCTGAGCAACCTCTTAATTCCATGGAGTCATCTCTCTTGTCCCTATTGGTGTTTCTTAATATTCCTTGCTGAAATCTCAAAGTAAGTTAAAATCAAGGCCATCATTCGATGAGCAGTTCCTGAGGTCAAGCTGTCATTTGCTGAGTGCTTTGTGCAATAAAATCCTCCTGTGCACACGTGCGTGCACGCACACACACATACACACACACACACACACACACACACACACACACACACACACACACAAACGAGAGAGAGAGAGAGAGAGAGAGAGAGAGAGAGAGAGAGAGAGGAAGAGAGAGACAGAGAGACAGAGGGGGGTGATGAAGGTGAAGAACACAGAAGCCAGGCTGTTTCTTTCCAAGAACTTTGTTTGCTGCTGTATATAATTTTATGACCAGTTACCAAATTTTCCCATTTTGTCGCCCTTTTGATATACTCCAGTGGATTATTTGATTTTCTCAAAATCTGGCACCCTATGGATGTGGACCTACTATTGGGGAGGAAAATACACCCAATGTTTTCAAAGGCCTTGTTGCTTGTCCATGAATAAAAACAAAGGTCATTGACACTATGTTTTTGTGTCTTTATCATTTGAGAGACGCCTATTCACCTAGAAGTAAAAGCATTCCTTTCTTAAGAGGATTCATATAACTGTTTCCCAACATCATGAATCATCAGGAAGGACACCCTGAGAACAGCTCTCCTTGGGGGAATTCTGGAATATCAAAGTAAATTTGGAAGTCTTTCTTGTTTTTTGTTGTTGCTGTTGGTTTTTGTTTCTTTCTCCAGACTGGATTTCTCTGTGTAGCTTAGAACCTGTCCTGGAACTTTCTCTGCAGACCAGGCTGGCCTCGAATTCAGAGATCTACCTGCCTCTGCCTCCCCAGTGCTTGGATTAGAGGTGTGGGCCACCACAGCCCTGCACATTTAGAATAGTCTTACAGAGATCTGAAATGCTGAGGAAGGACCATTTGTCAAGACTAGTGGCCAAAGCTGAGAAAGGACTTGATGAGATCCCCTTTGAGCTGTGCTTTCTGCTGCCTGGGCACTTTCCCAAGGTAGAGATGCACATACAATAACAAGGATGTGAGGGATTGCTCAGCATGATAGGCAAGTTCTCTTTGTCACTCACAATGTTCATTGGCATTCCTTACTGGGGGACCTTCACTGGAGACTTCCACTATGATGTCAGAAATATAGACAATTCTTTTTCTAAATTAATTTATTTTTAAATTTCATTTTACATTCCAACCATAGTTCTCCTTCCCACCCCTCCTCTCTATCCCCCTTATCTCCCGCACAGGCAATCCCTTATCCATGCCTCCCAAAGGGTAAGGGCTCCCATGAGGAGTCATCAAAGCCTGGCACATTAAGTTGAGGCAGGACTAAGCCCCTCTCACCACTGCATAAAGGTTGAGCATGGCATTTCACCATAAGGAATGGACTCCGATGTGCTAGCTCATGCACCATGGACAGATCCTGGTCTTACTGACAGGCCTCTCAGACAGCCCAAGGTACACAACTGTCTCTCACATGCAGAGGGCCTAATTCGTCTCCATGGAGGCTCCACAGATGGTTCACAAGTTCCATAGACATTTTACTAATAATTTCAAATTATATGCCTGCATTTTTTTGGAGGGGGTTTAGGGATCCTCTGTGCCTGCATCTTAAAAGACACTGACTCTGTTATCCATGCTGGTGATGCAGACTGTGGTACCCATTGTATACCATTTCCTCTCAGACTCTGTGTGTGTCTGTTTGGGGAGGGATGGAAGGAGAGGAAGGAGAGAGGGAGATGGGAGGGGGAAAGAGAAGGGGATATTTCAGGGAAGTAGCAAACTGTTAACAATAATCAGCCAGACAACAGTCCCTGGAGAAGGTACAGTGCCGTCTTACCTGGTTCCTGTTTTATTTTTCCTCTCGGGGTCAGACAGCCAGGGAAGTTGAGAGGCAGGGCCCTTACTTTGCAAAAAGCACCACATTTCTTCACCTTTCCTCTGTGTTTTTCACCACTTAATTTGGGGTCAAAATTGCATGTTGAATTAAGAATAAAACTAGGGAAAATTAATTAGCGCTTCAGAGTTTAACTCCAGAGTTCACTGTAAGAGCTTTTCACCATGGCCCTAATGAAAATCAGATCAACTTGGGGCTGTGTCTCAGGTTCCCACCTCTTCATGCTGCAAGAGAGCTGAGGGTTGTGGTGCTCACCCAGGATGTGGCTCACACTGCGAGTTAGCCTGGTGCAGCTGTGTGAGGGAGGCGAAGTAAAAACTCTTGTCAGTGTCCCTCTCTCTTGCCAGCTACCATTTCTCTACCTCGAGAACATTGTTTAGGAAAGCCACACTCTAATGAATGTCTTTTGAAAGACTTGATTAGTTGATTGATTGGTTGGTTGATTGATTGGTTGGTTGGTTTTTACAACCTGCTCAAGTTTCTTCACCCTCCCTCCTTCCTCCCTGTCCATTCTCCCAATCCACTCTCCCTCATTCACTCCTCCTTTCTCTCCAGGAAACTGCAGGCCTTCCATGTACTTCTTTAATGATCAATTTTTTAACTTTTCTAGAGATTAAAGTCAGGTTTATGCAGACTGGGGTTTGCTGTATCTGCTCTGTCCCTGTTCACAAGCAGCCATCAGCGGCCTCTGTTTGAGAGCAGAGCTGCAAACTGGGGCAGCTGACATTTCCCTGACCCTCAGTGCTCTCAAGACTCAAACAATGTGAGTCACCAGTGGATAAAGCATTTGCCATGCAATCATTAGGACTCCCCTAGGAGTCCCCAGCCCCGAGGTGAAAACTAGAAGGGTGTGACATAATTTCAGCACATGGGGGGCAGGGGAAGGGAATCATCAGAGTGAATTGGCTAGCAAGACCCTTGAAAACAGTGAGCTCTGGGTTCAACAAAAGATCCTTCCTCAAGATATGAGGAAAGATGATGTCCCATGTCAACCTCTGTTCTCCACAAGTACCTGCACACACACACACACACACACACACACACACAGAGAGAGAGAGAGAGAGAGAGAGAGAGAGAGAGAGAGAGAGAGAGAGAGAGAGAGAGAGAGAGCACATGGAGCACATGTCTGGAGATCAGAGGTGGACAAACCCAGGCCCGTAGTTTTAGCAGCAAGGGCTTTTGACCCCTTTTATTTATTTATTTTCATGCCTGTACTTAGTATGGACTATGAATATGAAAAGTAGTGGTACACAAGACAGGCAGGCAGACATAAGTAACACTCGGCCACGTTGCAGACAGGAAAGGGACTGTGTTAAATGTAAAAAGGAGACAAGGCACATTGATATCAAAATAATTTACCTTTCCACAAAATAAAACAATTACTTTAGTCCAATTAACATGTTCACTAAAACCTCAAAATAAAGAATATTGGTAGAAACGTGAAGAAATTAGGACCCTTGTATACTGCAGGCAGGTGAGAAGTTCTCTAGCATGGAGCTATAAACACCATACACTGAAGAAGGGGAAGAAACAATGTGGCAACCGCTCAACAAGGTGAAGAAATCCTCAACTAATCCTACAAGTCTGTTTCTGGATAGACACACTGAAGAATCAAAAGGAGGACACATACAGTCATATATGCATTTATACATATATGGTATATATTCACGGTAACCAAATTTTCATCAGTGGTGAAACAGTTATTTTGTATATAGTAAAATGCCATTCAGCCACAAAACGGTGAAATTCTAATATAGCCAGTTACCTGTGCAAACCTTAAAGACAGTAAGAGAAGTGAAATAAGATAGATAGTGCATGATTGTATTCAATTGCATGACCTGGAGTGCTTATATTCATGGATACAGACAGAAAGATGGAAGGTAACAGAGCTGGGCAAGGAGGTTATAGGGAATGTCTGTTTGAGAGGATGAGAGCTTCAGTTTGCAATGTTGATGTTCATGGATACAGACAGAAGGATGGAAGTTAGCAGAGCTGGAGAAGGAGGAGATGAGGAATGTCTGTTTCACTGGTTCGGGGTTTCAGCTTGTAATGTTGAGATGATTCTGAAGATCAGTAATGGGGATGGTTATAAACAGCAAAATTAATGCACTTCATCCCAACGGTCTCCAGGCTTTAAAGACAATTCAAATGGAGAGTCTATGTATGTTTTAACAAAATGAGAAAGAAATGGACATAGTTCTATGATTCAGTTAATATAGCTAGGAGATGGCACTGGAGTACCCTTTTCCCCCTGTTATTACTCAGGGGAACATCACGACATTGGGTGAATTATAACAAACTTATATTCAGACAGCAATAACAAAGAATGTTTTCTTTCCAGGTTTTGAGTAAACTATGATTCAACATTTGCCTGTTCCCTATTATTCAGAATCTTCCCCTGACATAACAGTTCATTCATTCACTCCTATCTCTTCTCATGAGAAGTGAGGATGGCAGACCTGGGCTCCCAGTACTAATTTGACAGTGTGATTTGACAGAAAAAGACACAACATTCAGAAATGTGAAATAAGCATTGTTTATCACTCTAAGTGTATCGTGTTCATTTCTAAGTAACAAAACTAACTTCAATTCTCTGAAATCATTCTGAGATACAATGTTTCAGAAAACCCTCAAGACTTTTGTGCCTCTCACCCCCAACTACATCATCTACAGGTGCCTGTCGAATATTAAGGCCTATTTTTAAGCCTCATATTTGTACTATTTTAAGCAAAGATGCCCCTGAAGCATATCTTTGTTTAGGTTCTCTAGTGAGAGAGGAAATTAATATACACTTTAAAAAATCAGTCTGTTGCTCAATACTAAGCAAATAGTTTAAGGGATTTTTTTTGCATAACAAATGACAAAATAGAAAACATACCTTCCTAAGACATAGTATAAGCTTAAAACACAAAAATAAGCTTTAGAAAGATTTAGTAAAATTTGTTTTAGAAAACGCTAGGTGAAATTATTAAAGAAGAGTAGAGGTACTTTGGAGATATATTTATCCTTGAGCTACTGCTTAGGGCAAACATATTTCTCTCTCAATTTTTCAATCATGGTGTGTGTGTGTGTGTGTGTGTGTGTGTGTGTGTGTGTGTGTGTGTGTGTGGTGGGAAGCATTTATATCTGCTTTGGCATGACAGGAAAACAGAGGACCAGCTAGGGTGTTGGTGTGAAACCCCCCTCTGTCTTGTTTGAGATGGGGTCTCCTGTTTGTCACCGTGTATGACAGACAGAATGGCTCATAAACTTTATTGGAGTTGGCTTTTTCTCCCTCCTATCTCACTGAGAAGGCACTGGGATTCTAGACCTAAGCTCCTTGCTCAAGTTTTACAAAGATTCTGGGGATCTAAACCAAGGTGCTCACAATTGCAATGAAAATGCTTTACCCACTGGGGAACCCACTCACCCCCAAAACATTATTCAGATATATATATATATATATATATATATATATATATATATCTTACATATCAATCCCAGTTCCCTCTCCCTCCCATGGCTCCTGAGCCCCCTCTCATCCCATCCCCCCTCTCCACGTGGAGCCTTTCAGGAAGGGTCATCAAAATCTGTGAAGTCATTTGGAGTAGGGTCTAAGCCCCCCCAACCCCCACCCCCCACCGCCTTTAGGCTAAGGGAGTATCCCTCCATGGGGAATGTGCTCTCAAAGTCCTTTCATGCACCAGGGATACATCCTGGGTCTACTGTCTGAGGTCCCTTAGACTGGTCAGGCCTTTTAACTGAGACCCATATTCAGGGGGTCTGAGTCAGTCCTATGCTGGACTCCCAGCTACCAGTCTGGGGTCCATGAGCAACCCCTTGTTCAGGTCAGTGAGTTTCTGTAGCCTGGTCTTGTCCTCCCTCTTTGCATCTGGATTCCAGTTCAGCTCAGTGATTAGTTGTGGGTGCCTGCTTCTGTTTCCATCAGCTACTAGATGAGGGCTCTATGATGGCAGATAAGGTAATCATCAATCTCATTATCAGGAGAGGGCATTTAAGGTAGCCTTTCCACTGTTTCTCAGAGTGTTAGTTGGGGTCATCCCGTAGGTGTCTAGACATTTCTCTAGAGTCAGAGTTTTTTCCTCAAAGCTATAATGGATCCCTCTATTTTGGTATGTCTTTTTTTTCTCTCTCTCTCTCTTGTTTATCCATCCTTCGACTCAATCAAACCATTATTCTTTAGCTATAGAATAATGTATAAGGTCCAGCTGGGTTGTAAGTCTGATGAGGTGTGGTGTGCCATACATTTTAACTCAAAAATTTAGGCAAATCACAGTACTGTATCTATTTTAAGTCAAGTAATAGAAACATCCATAGTAGAATACTATGAAATATAGAATACCATTATTGACTTGCTGAATTGCTTAAATGATCACCATGTACACCTCAGGTTCTGGTGGGGGGGAAGTACCAGGGTTGTGGGGAGATGTGTAGTGAAATAAACATGTCAAAGCTTGCTTGGCTATTACAAGCTTTTTGCTCAGTGTTACAGCTACTGATATATCCCAAGGACCAAACTACTTTTCTTGATTTAACAACTTTCTGTTCCCCAAAGAAAGCAATCATGATCACATTTATCCTTTTTTTTCTATATTTTTGTTGAATAGAAACTTTGTAAAGATATACAGCCATTTACCTTCTGTGCTAAAGAAAAGCATACAGACTTCAGCTAAACACCAACATTAATTTTATAGGACCCTAGTGTTTGGGGGATATGATCACATACTCTTTCTCTTTTGAGTTAGGTTTCTATAGAGAATAAAATATTATCAACAATAACTTATAAATATAAATATATTACCAGGGAATATTCTATCACAAAAAAACCTATTTAACTTTGCCACTCAATTATTTGTTGTGAAAAGCCGCAGGCTAGGTGATGGATAATTGAAAACTTGGAAAAGAAATGAGTCAACTTAAATAAATTCCCCAAACTCCATATCTTTAGGTTAAACATCCATACACAGATTTCCAAAATCTTCTCAAGGACCCGATAAATATTGAATGCCTCTTTCTTAACTAAAATTGGGTACACAGTTTCTAATCCAACTCAATGATAGTATCAATTGTTTAATATTAAATATAGGGCCCATTACAAGGCTGATAATTACTCTCTAATATTTACTCTCCCCCTCTTGTCTAGATTCCTAGCAGGGCTCTTCATCACTCATCTAATCTTGTACCTGGCTCTGTGTAAACACACTGCTAAATTCCAGCCAATGAAGCATTTGTTTCTAAATGTTGCCTGAGAGGTCTGTAGAATGCCCTTAAAGGGAGAGGGCCATCCCCTTTCCTCTACTTCTCTGGATGTGACATATGGAGTCTTACTTGTTATTAAGTACTAGGAAATGAATGATGAATGTTGCACACTGCCTAGCAGGAAATGCAAGAGTAGGTTTCTGTGTCCACCAATCACTGCAGAAGCTTTGGATAGTGTGCAGTTAATTTTATTTTGTACAAGCAAACAAGAAATTTCTCTCTTATGAATTCATTTCTGAACTCCATCCTGATACCTGTTAGGTATTGTAGCTACAATGCTTATGGCGTTGACTGTGGTAGGCAAAAGATATGAGCACTGGGTTCCTGCAGGGTTAAAAAGATGACACTTTTGTTGCACTGGGGGAAAATATTTGATGAGATTGCCAGCTGTTGTTCTTCCAAAGATAAAGGAAGTGGAAACAGAAACCTGTATCATTGACAAATAAATGAAGCTGCTTATTGGCTCAGTCTTGTGTCCAGCAAACTCTATGAGACAGAGATGAACTCAGTCTAGAACCAGGCAGCTCACCAGAACAGATAGAAGTAGGAGGGTCTGTCTGTTTTTGCTGACAACAGAAAATGAGGGAGAATCCCTGCCTTAGGAGCTTTAAACACACTTTAGGACAGGCTAGAAACACCTGTACTCTGACAGGAATCATAGTAATCACAAGGCTGCCATAAGTGGCCTTTGAAGGAAGGAAGATCCTGACTCTGCAATCTTATCTGCCAGACACTGGGAGACTGGCAAGGCTATGATAAGCTTAAAGATATCAGCATTCAGCAAAGATTATTCTTTCTTAGGGCTTCAAGGCAGCTTACCATCAAATTGGGAGGTAGGAATCAGCAAGCTCCATGGTATGGAGACTTGAGTAGTCATTTTCAATGAGAACAGGCAGACTTCAGAGGTTGACTAAATGCAAGAATGCAATCCTCCAGTTCAATTAAATTGCAGTGAGTGGATTAGACCTGTCCTGCTATTCACAAAAAATTTTAAATAAAGTTTTATTGAAATCATAACATGCCATTTGTGTGTATATTCTTCATATGTGTTTCTTTGTTAATGCAGCAGGGTTGTCGGAGAGATCACATGATACAAAGTTTAAAATACCGACTTCATGATTCTTTACCAAAATGTTTGCTGGTGTCTGAATATTATAATTTTTAAATAAGTCTGTGTTAAAGTCCTCATCCCCAGTGAGCACAATGCTGGCAAAGCTGATAGAAGAATCCATGTTTCTTGACACCAAGAAAAGCCATGCCAGCCTTTATACTCTGCTTATACTACCTTGGGCTTATTACATACAGCTATACATTATTCTAGAAAAGTTGTTCTCACCCTTCCTAATGCTGTGGCTCTCAACCATAAAATTACTTTCATTGCTTCTCCATAACTGTAATTTGGCTACTGTTATGAATTGTAATGTAAAATATCTCTATTTTCTAATGGTCTTGGGTGATCTCTATGAAAGGGTCATTGATCCAAGGGGTTGCAACCCACAAGTTGAGAACCACTGTTCTAGAATATTTATTCCCTTTTACTGTCCATCTTCAAGGTTAATACTGATGTTACTATGGTATTCTGACGATAGGCAATCAATATTTAACATTACTTAAAGTGCAAATGAGACAAAGAGAATATACTTAATTGATATTTGACAATACATTCTTGACATATTTCCAGGAATCAATTTCTCCAATCAATAAAATGTACATATGCATGCGCGTGCATGTGCACATACACACACTTTCTTAGAAGTGTATGACTGGCTGATAATTAAGGCATTATTTTTAATATTTTTGTATATATTAGGTATTGGGGTTCAAGTACATGAATAAGGGCATATGTGTTGAGGTCACAGGACAAACTCAGGTATCAGTTTACTCTTCACTTTCCAACTTATTTGAGATAGGACCCCTTGTTTGTGTTATGTGTAATAGGCTAGCTGACCTGTGAGCTCTCCATTTCTCCATGGATCATTGGGATTTGAGATGACTTGCTACTGTGTTCACCTTTACCTGGGTCAAACCACTGTGTCTACCTTTACTTGGACTCTTGGGAGTCAAGCTCAGCTAGGTCTTCTTGCTTTACAGCCTGCAATGTGCTTACCAAGCTACCTTTCCAGACCCTCAGGTATTCTTTTATTATGCCTATATGGCTTATTGTAATTTTGAACATCTATGCCAGAATGAAAACATGACCATAAAAACCAATGTTTGTTATATAGATAATTTATTGACACCATAAAGGATAAAATATATTTAAGCATAAATGTTATAAGTTTTTCTGACACTTCAGAAAGATTTTTTTTTAATCTGGTATTCGTGTGTTAAGGAGACTCTGAATAAATGTCTGTATTTCTTTTCCCAGTCCCTCTAGTTCTCACACCACAACCATGTGAGGCTTTTTTATTTAAGCGGGAAAAATAAATTTTAGAGTGTATTTCTAAAGTGAAATTCCTATACTATTATGAGAATAGCTTAACTTTATATATATATATATATATATATATATATATATATATATATGTGTGTGTCAAGCTGCCTTTACCAAAGAAAACCAGCCAGAACTGATTTTTATAGCATTCTAGAAGATTCTTATACAAGATAAAAGATGAGGGCTCCTGTTAAAGCATGAATTATCTTAGTAGTACACAAAAATCTCTACCTGTGGATTTGGTATAAACCCTTGCTCAGGCTCAACAAGTAGTGGAATTATTTCAATTTCTCCTGAGCTTCTATACAGCAAGATCAGGCATTCTACTTTCTCAGCTTAAAAGTTCACATTTCTGCCTTCTACTCATCTGAAATGTCTCTTCTCTTGGATCTTGCAACAAATATTTTCCCACATACACTATTAACTACATGTTCTCTGGGATCTATTCTCCGAGTTATATGTATTTTCTGCCCTTCAAATGTTCTTTTTTTGGAAAAATTAAACTGAAAGGCATGTATACTTATGAATTACAGAATTCCACTAGTTATTGTTTGACAGATACTGGGGAAAAGTCTCAATGTTTCAAAAGACAATGCTTTGATCACTGATTTTTCATAGGTGTCTTGTTTCTACTGGTCATGATGTCGCATGGTCCTCCATAGATGGGCAACATTCACTTTCACATCCCCCACTGAACCATCATTTGACCTAAGAAAAATGCGTAGAGGCAGAGGTCACCTCTGCTTCCAATAAAAACCTTTATGAAGTCACAGTGAATTCTGGATTGCTCACTGAAGAAATAGGGCTGTAGTGTTTTTGGCACTAGCCGTGTGAGTGCGAGAGAGGACAATTCCACCCCACAATCCTGAGACCAGAGAGACATTCTACCTCTTTTGTTTCTATAGGAAATATATATTTTAGGTGATGAAATTTAGGATCATACTTGGATGATCTGAAACACCTCATTTTTGTTGACCTTCTTAAAAAGTAATAATACAGTGGTCTAATAACCAGAAACAGCTTTTCTCCTAGTTAAAAGATAAACATTTACAGTAATAAATTATCATTACTATCTTTGAGAATTAGGAATACAAACAAAATGGCAACTTTATTAAAAGACGAAAACCATGGACAAAAACACAGACGTCTCCTCTGGTTGGTAAGGAAGTAGAAAAGAGAATTTTCTCAAACTCTCCTGTGTTTTTATGGTTTTAAGATATTTAAAAAAAGAATTGTCAAGGTTGGGGGGACTGGGCATTTCTCACTTGCTACTCGAGGCTCAGAAATGAAATAAGTGCTGGAAACTGGGGCTCATCTGAGATGGCATGAGCACCAGATGAGCCTCAACTCCCCCTTCAGGCAGTAACACAGCCTGGCCACTCCTATGTAATGCAGAGCTTAAGAGGTTGACCAGTTGGGGTCAAAAGTCTGCTCTTTCCTGGGGCTCCCTACTTTTCCTTCTCCTTCCCCACTTTCCATGCCAGTCCCATGAACATTCATACATTTTTCTTGAGAAATACGTGCCTGGTAGATCTTTAGTGATCTGATTCTGTATTAATGCCTTCTTCTCACATACCTCAAGCAACTCCTGATAAAGACTGCAGTAACACTTTTGTCGGGTTTTGAGATTTCTGGGCTAATGTGTGTGTTTCTATATATCACACAGTTTCAGCCAAGAATCTTGTTGTGCCAGTGTAGCCAGAGCATCCTGTATTAAACACTGAATCTCCCCTTATCTGACAGGGACTCCCTTCCCCATCCTCCACATTTCAGGTGGTGTCTCAGTACCCTGGCAATCTTTTGGAAGAATTCTGTGAGGTCTCTTTGCTCTGCATCTGCTTAACCCCTGCTGTTTCCTCTCATTACTTCCCCATCTGCAGACTCACAGCCTATAGTAGGTCCTTTCTTTTAAGTGTTCCTGCACATTGCACAATGAGCACAATCTCTTTGTCTTACTACCAATCCTGGCTTGATCTATCCCCATCATGATGAGCTGAACACAGTCTTACTTAGCATGCATTAGTGAGTACCACTGAAGATTCTTAAACACTAGTTACTCATGCAGAAAAGTAATACTACTACCACCACCACCACCACCACCACCACCAATAATAATAATAATAATAATAATAATAATAATAATACAGATCTTTTAGTGATGGAATGGGGAGAATTTTTGCATCAATTGTATATGAAGATTCATAAAAGTGAAATACTAATAGTCTACAAGTAATCACTTTACACATGTGAAATGTCTATACTACACATACAAACTATTCCAGTTTTAAAACTTTGGCCAGTTTTGCTTTGTTTTCTTACTTAAGAGCCATTTTGTTACAAAAAATATTTTCTTAAAAAAACTAAGCTATGAAAAAAAAACACATTTACACATTTATCTCAGACGTCATGATTTTCTATATTAATTCCACAGGGAGAATCTTGTGTTTCTTTTTTTCAGGTTAGTGATTTCTCAGTAGCTAAATAGGCATAAGGAGATTAGAAAGCAACTATCAATGTTCCCTGGGAAAAGGTCAAACTAATTCTTGAATGCTTTGGTAATTCCATGGCTCTTTTCTTTCAAAACTTCACACAAGTTTATCCCACAATTTAATCTTCCTAATGCAAAACAGTAGGATGAGCCAGTAAAAGGCAGGGTATGCAGATTTTCCCAATAATTGTGGATATAATTAGGCCAGATCACAGGGCTAAACAAACTGTACTTCCAGGAGTTATAACAAAAATTCTTGTGAGCCTTCCACTACATACTGAATACTTTCCTACTTCCAAGCAGAAACTTGGTGACTACTGAGGTTAACATATTTAATTTTAGACTGACAGTGGTGGTACATGCCTTTAGTCCCAGAACCCGGAGGCAGTGGCAGGTGGATCTCTGTGGGTTCAAGGCCAGCCTGGTCTACAGACTGAGTTTGAGGACATCTAGGGCTCTTACACAGAGAAATGCTGTATTGAAAAACTATATATATATGTATGTATGTATGTATGTATGTATGTATGAATATATGTGTGTGTGTGTGTGTGTGTGTGTGTGTGTGTGTGTGTGTGTGTGTATGCCAAAAACAAGCAGCAACAGTAACAGCAACAAGAAATAAAACAATAACCAAAACTCCATTGGCATTCTGATTGGGGTACAAAGAGTTTCCTTCCTTGTCTTGACAAGGTACAGTGAACATTTAAAATGTATTTTTAAAGGTGAGGAATTTATTTATATAGGATAGCAAATACTTACTTAAAAAAACTTTCATGAGCAATTAATTTTATAGAATCTAAATTTGATTGAGAAAGTAAGTATATTATGTCCTCTACCATTAAGGGAGGCACGTAAACAGAAAAATGGGGAGTACCACATTTTATTATATTGATTGGGATGAAAGAGGATCACTCCAGGGAAAAAGAAAACAACATGTTAACTGATACATTTAGGAGCTGTAAAAAAAGACCAAATTTCAATCACATTATCGTGTTAGTCAGTCTAAATGGAGTCAACTGGTAACAGCAATCATAAAGATTTTGGGTTGTGATTTTCTTATTTGTTGTTCTGAAATTTAATACCTTGTTAATTAGTTAGCAAAAGCTGACTTTTGCCATTATTACTAAACTAATATTTCAAAGAAAGTCATATTACATCAGTATGAAGAAGGGTATCTAAGTACTTCAATATTGATAAATATAGTTTTTTTGAATTGAGAAAAGAATTTGCATAGATTAACAAACATTGGTTCAGGAATTTTCATAAACAAATAGTTACTCTGTATAATTAATCTTTGCTTAAGACATAAGTGAATGTGGATGATGCTAAATGTAAATTTATTTACTTATATTTTTGCAAGTAAATTTTTGTTTATTTAAATACATTTTCAATTAAAATATAATTGCATACTTTCTTCTTTTCCCTTTCTCCCTCCAGACCTTCCCATGCTCCCTCTGTTTAACTCCTCCCATGTCTCCCCACTCTCTTTTTGATTATTTGCACAGATATATAAATACGGTCTGCTGACTCCATTTTTGTTACTTGTGCGCATGTTTTCAGGGATAACTATTTTGTATTAGGTTTATAATTAGGTTTCTTAAGACCATAGATCAGTTACTTCCTATTCCTCTCCTGTCTCAACTGTAAATTTTGCCATGGATATAACAAAAACCGTGAGGAAAATGTTATCATTGAGTTGAATTTTCAAGCTGGAATTATATGTGCTTGGAATTTATCTGTGCACGAAGACTACTTACTACTTCTTTAACCTCATCTTGACCAAGTTAGGGTCCTCTTGTTGGGTTTACTTCTTAACGGAAGAGTGGCTTCTACATAGGCGAGTAATCGAAATCTTAATGCACAAGGGCTGCTTCTGCATAAGTAGATTTCTCACCGCCATTACACCCCATGTATGGGAATTTCTGGAATTGACAACAGCCTTTGAGAGGGAGTCAGGAGAGAGAGGATGTTAGGGTTTGTAGAAGAGGATGTGTGGTGGCTAAGAGTAGAATGGCTTTTGGTCTTGTTGCTACTGATGATAAAAATGGTTTGTTACAACTCACAGAAAGATGATAGCTTCTTAGAAATTAGTATGTACCAATTAGGAGAACATAGCCCAGTGTACCCCGAGTGAGTATGGTTCAGAGGGAGGCAGAGTGGAGTAGTAAGAAAGGTACACACAAGCTTTTTGTCACATAGAGTGATGATGTCTTTATCTTTTCAGGTTACCCCTTGTACCCATGTGTCAGATGTTCCTGCCAGCTCCCATCTTCTACTGTATATCCAGATCTGATTGTTTTTCATTGGTTCCATAGCTGTCATTGATTTAATCTATTTTCCTTGACCAGTAATAATTGAATCCTTCTCAAAACAACCTGAGGATCATCAAAAATATAAGATTTATCTGGCCCAACCCTGACTACTGTTCAAGACCATGCACTTTTTCCTCAGAGCACCCCAGTCCACACTCACCCCTTTACTAAACCCGCTCCACATTCCAGTTATATATGTGTTCACACTTCCCCCAATACTAGAGGTGTTCTCTTGCATTTTCTCTGGGTGTTTTCACTTCCCAAGGACTCCACCATCGTCTTACCGTAGGCATTCTATAAAAATCTCATTTTAAATTACAACTCTTTAGCACAATGCAAAGAACGTTCTAACCCCTCAGCTGTGTTAGCTGCACATTGGTGTTTTCATGCATCATTGCATTTGACCTAACAGGGAGCTTATATATTTATATTTTCAAGACAACACAAAGTCTCACAGTGCCCTCAAGGTAGAAAGTAAATGCCAGAGACCCCCTCTTTACCTGCACAATCACCCTTGTTTCATTTGGGGAATGTGAAAGGAATGTTACAATGTAACTGGAGACAAGACAGACATACTGTAGTCCCTTGTGCATGTCATCATTAAATGTATCCATATGAGTGTTAATTTAGTCAATGAATAAATGCATCCTCAGAAACTATTATTTCTCAGTCACTGAGAATAATGGAGTTGCAATAAAGCATATGAAAGCCGTTTATCTCTGCCCTCTGAGTCACTAGGGTGACTCCAACAGAAGACCAGAAACTGAGAAAAGATGTAATTGATTAAAGTCTCCTGGATAGGTGTGATGAGGTTGGAAAGCAGAGTGGGATGAAAGGGCTCTAGGAAGAGAGACTAGACATGTGTCTAGAACATGTGGTAGAAGGCCTAAAAAGCCCAGGGCAGGAGACTAGAAAAGTCCCCAGGAGTAGGGAAGTCATAAGAACTATGTAAAAGAGTAGTCCAGAAATGAGTTATATAACAAGACACAAACCCATCAGCAAAAGAAGTGTCTAGAAATGGAAGTCATTAGTATAGTGCACACACACACACACACACACACACACACACGCACGCATGCACACACGCACACGCACACGCACATGCACATGCACACAAATCAAATCTTGCCCTTGCCCTGATTTGAAATGAATTGAAAATTCATTAAAATGAGGCAAGTTGAAAGGATTAAGGTAAGAGCAATAGTCTTATATACTAGTTTAGTAGAGATATTTTATCTTAGAAACATTTATACCCACTTTTAAAATTTTTATTTATTATTTATTCATTTTGACATCCCAGCTGTAGTTTCTTCTCCTTTATCTTTTCCCAGTCTCTCCCCCATTGCCCCTCTGTTCTCATCCCCCAATCCACTACCCCTCCAATTCTGTCCAGGATATATTGGGTCTCCCATGAGTATCAACAACACATGGCATATCAACTTGCAGCAAGACTAAACACTACCCCATGAATTTAAAGCTAGGCAATGTGACCCAACATGTGGAGTAGGGTCCCAATGACCTGTAAAAGACTCTGAAGCAGCCAGGTTCCTGTAAGAAGACCATGCTACACAACTGTAACACACATGCAGAGTGCCCATGTCAATCCCATGAAGGTTCCCTGATTGTCAATTCTCTCTCTAAAAGCCCCCCATAAGGCCAGGCCAGTGGATTCTGTGAGCCTTCTTGTAGTATTTGCACTTATTTTATATTAGCAAAAGTATTAATGAGGGGGATAGGAGTAGCAAGATATATAAAATAATAAAATAGAAAGATGAAGCTGTAGAAATCATGGAAAGTATAATTAGAAATTTCATAAAGCAATCCAATAGCCTTATATTTTATACACATGGACCTTAGAATAGATATCCATTAACCAGACAACCAGTGATGTGACATGAATCTGTAACTTCACAATTCAGTGCACATGGAGTCATTAGAGGTTGGGGAAACCTCAGTTACTGAGGATTCAGGGATTCAGCCTTCTATTCAATCGTGTGATATTTCAAGCATCATCTGTAGGTTCTTAGTTATACCAGCATTGTAATCTACGGGGATATAAATGGAGGGAAGTAGATCTCAGTTCTACAATAGAAGAGTTGAAATCAAAGCATATTTGGAAGCCAAGTCTAGGGATTTGGAAATGCAAGCTTAGAAAAATGCTAGATCTATTGTGTATTATTTCAACCAGCAAAGAGAAAAATGGAACATTGATCCAGTTTAAGGACTTAAATTTTCGGGACAGTCCCCATATTTGTTTTGAAAGTGTTTCCTAGGAGAATCTTTCAAGTATAATCCTGCAAAAGTTGCCCAGCACTTATCTGATAAATGTGGAGTATAATGAGGAATATACACACAATTCCATGCTACTAAGGAGGTTCCTTGAAGCATTCTTCCTTATTAGAATGGTAATTGATGAATGTTATACAAATGTAGAGACACAGTATGATGTCAGGATGACTCAATTTCTTCTTTGTCTTTTTTTTTTTTTTGCATGTATCCCTGTTTTCTGATGTGTGTGTTTTTGTGTGTTTTTGAGCATATGTGTACATTCACATAAGCATGTGTGCTTTTGCACATGTGGGATGCTAGAGGTAAATGTTGGGAGTCTTCTTCAAACATTCTTCATCTTATTTATTGAGACAGGATTCTCATTTGTAGATAGATCTTATGAATTGAGTAATTTGATGAGCCAGCTTGCTTCTGGAAACTCTGCCTTCTGAGCAGGCTAGAATTATAAGCCAGCCATCAAGGGCATTAGGCTTTTAGATGGGTTCTGGGGATTCAGATTCTGGACCTTACTCTTATATGGTCAGTGGTCCACCCTCTGAACCATCTTCAAACACCAACTTATTCTTAATTATATGTGTTCTAGCTTCATTTCTGTTGCTGTGATAAAATTGCCTGGAAGAAAAACAATGCAACTCAGAGGAGTAAAGTATTTACTTCAGGTATAATTTCAGTGAACAGCTCATCACTGTAGAAGAAGTTAAGGCTGGGGTTTCACAAAGCTACTCACCTCACATCCAAAGTCAATGGCAAAGGCAAATAAGTGGATACATGCTTGTTTCTTGCTGTACTCAGCTTGATTTCTCTACTCTTATGTTGTTCTTTTATTTATAAGTAAGTTCTCTTATACTCTCCTGCATAGGACATGGTGCTGCTCATGGTGGGCTATATCTTCCCATGTCAATGAACTTAGTTAAGACACTTCCCCCTCAGCAAGGCCAACACAACATGGGAAATTTCTAACTTACACCCTTCCCAAGGGAGTCTAGGTTGCATCAAGTTGACAATGAAAGCAAAGCTTCACAAGGTATTTGTTTGGGGAAGGGTGGTAATAAAGATGCATGAAGCAGGCTTTAGTGGGTACTCTTTTGTCAGTGTGGTTTATCTTCATCAATATTTTAATTACAACAAAGTTGTCTAATATGTTAATTTCTTTTACAATACTAACTTCTTTTACTTCTTTTTTTATTTAAATTTGAAAAAGCTTGTTTTACATGTCAACCCCTCTTCCCTCTCCCTCCTGTCGTCCCCTGCCTCCCCCCAACTCCCAGTCCATCGCATTTCTGCTCCCTAGGGAGGGTGAGGCCTTCCATGCAGAGTCTTCAAAGTCTGCCTTATCATTTGGGGCAGGGCCCAGGCCTTCCCCCTTGTGTCTAGGCTGAGAAAGTATCCCTTTATGTGGGATGGGCTTCCAAAGTCCATTTCTATATTAGGGATAAATACTGATCCATTACCAGAGACCCCATAGACTTCCCAGTCCTCCTAACTAATACCCATGTTCAGGGGGTCTGGGTCAGTCCTATGCTGGTTTCACAGCTATCAGTCTGGGGTCCATGAGCTCTCCCTTGTTCAGGTCATCAGTTTCTATGGGTTTCCCCAGCCTGGTCTTGACCCTTTGCTCACCACTCCTCCCTCTCTGTAACTGGATTTAAGGAGTTCGGCTAGTATTTAACTGTGGGTGTCTGTTTCTGCTTCCATCAGCTACTGGATGAAGGCTCTAGGATAGCATATAAGGTAGTCATCAATCTGGTCTGGTGTGCTGGCCCCCAATAACACGCAGGAGACTCTATATTCCTGTTCCCTCATGCCCACCTCTCCCTTCCTCTTCCTCCCTTCTATTTCTCCTAACTCCCTCTTCCCTCCGTTAATGCTCCAACCCAAGGAAATTAACTTCTTATTACGGTAAAAGTCAAAGTCAGATTTTAACTTCTGTGTTAGAAAATTTACAAAGACTGGAAGGTAGATTCCCTTGCTCTACATCTTGGCTTTGCTCCCATTGCTTGCTGACTAATCCTAGATACACACTCTTTGAAATTCTCTCCTCACCCACATGTTGCATTCTTACACATGGAGATTCTCTCATTTCAAAGATGCCTTTCCCTATTGTTACCTTTTACTTGTTTTGTTTTACAGAGAGTCTTCTAACATTTAAGAGTAATGAGTTTGGATACTCTGATGTACCAGTTCAGCTTTTCTCAGAAACATTTTCTATTGATTACCCCATACTTCTATATTCAGCACTATTTTAGAGGTCACACAATTCCATTTGTAGATTTGGCCAAAAGCATACATTTCACCCAGTGTGCCCCAGGCTCTAATTTTCCCTGTAGCTGCTTGTTTGATTCTTCCCTTTAGCTATAGTTTCTTACATTTGTGATTGAAGTTTAACTCCTATAAGATCCATTTCTGAAAACATATAATAGAATACCAGAAGTTGGGGGTATGTTTTAGGACATATGATTACTAAAGAGTGTCATGGTTTAAATGTAAAATGCCCCCTATAGGTTCACGAATTTGAATGCTTGGACGCTAACTAATGGTAGTGTTTTGGGATGTCGAGAAACATTTGGGAGCAGTGCTTG
Source organism: Cricetiscus sungorus (assembly GCA_030556225.1). NCBI lineage: Eukaryota > Metazoa > Chordata > Mammalia > Rodentia > Cricetidae > Cricetiscus > Cricetiscus sungorus. The sequence goes on from JANBXA010000031.1 coordinate 28,026,591, forward strand.
CTGAAGCAATTAGAATCCAATGCACAGGCCTTGAGATTGATAGCTCAACCATGCTTACTTACTGTCCTCTCTGCTTCCTTGTCCAATATAAAATGAGCAAGCAGCTGCCATATGTCCCTGCATCTACAGCACTACCTGGCCCCATGACTTCTCTGTTAGGACTGCCCTGAGATTGTGAATAGAAATTAAATACTCACCTCTTCAGTTTTGTCTTGTATTAAGGCACAGCAATGAGGACTGTAACCAACCAACCCAGAGGGGCTTACACAGCTAATCTATGCCTTATTACAGGCTGTATGTGTTGTCCTGAACGGTGTGCTAATGTTCTACACTAGACCTGGGCATGTGCTCTAATTTGGAAAGAGTGTTCCTCCCCACAGAAATATCCAGGGGATGATGAAGTGAGAGTGACTAGGGTGGGCTCTAAACCTGTGCCTAGAGACCCTATCAGAAGGAAACATAGACACAGACAACCTGAACATTTGAAGATTAGAAGCAGATATGAAGGTCTATCATAGAAGGGGTTCCTAGGATTGCTGTAAACTGTCACTAGCTATCAAAGTCAAAGACTCCCTCCCCATACCATTCAAAGGAAACACAGAACTTCTGACACCTCATACTGAGTTCTAATTTCCTGTATCCAAAACTGAGAGTAAATGACTATTGGGTGAAGTCACTGTGCTTGTGGTATCTTGTTATAGAAGTTTATGAATCCAATACACACTACAAACTCCTTTAAACTGACTTCCATGTTCATATTACTGAAAAAAATATCATTTGATAAATACTTCTTGCTCCTATGATTTTTGGAGTGAAACAACAAGAAGTTAGAATAACTTCAGAGACCCAAAAACAAAAAATGTGGACCTCAACCAGCCTGGTGCTTCCAAGTTATTCAGATATTGTGCAATGGGTCAGTCAACCCAGGGGTTTCTGGGACTTGATCTTTACATAGCAAATTTATAAAGCATGTAGGGTTCATAAGGACTTTTCAGAGAGCCGGGTGTATGCAGGAACTCTGGCATTATTGTGGATAGACCTGGGACAATCCCTCTAAATAAATCAAATATGGAAATGCATTTTATTCAAACTTATTTACATATCTATTTAGTTAGCTACTTAACTTCTGGTCTATCTCACTGAGGACTGAAAGACTACTGTTTACAGACTACCTGTGTGCCCTCCTCAGAATTTATATATGGAAAACTTAGCCCCACCCTCACCATGGTATAGTTCTGACATTGAGGGTCTCTGGGTGGTAATTAGACCATGAGGGTCTAATGAGATGAACTTCCTCATAAGAACAGACTTGGAGATTCTTTTGTCCTCCCGACATACTCCTATTCATCCTTTCATCCTACATGGTGTGAAGACACAATAAGGAAAGAACAATCTGAAAGTCGGGATGATAGTCCTCCACAGACTACGTTTAGCAGCATTTTGATCTTGGACTATTTGCCTTCAGAAACAAAACTAGGGGAAATAAATTTGTCTGGTTAAAGCCACTCACTAGACATGGCCCTGCTACTGTAGGTGGCAATGGCTAGGCATGTGTATGTACACTGCTGGGTCTAAATTAGCAACTAGAAATGGATGTACTGTCCCTCCATTAAATCTCACTAGTATCAATACTATGAAACTCAAAATGCTCGCCTGCCCTTTCGACTCTCCCAACTGTCTGTCACCTTCTTGTGATCTGCATGCCCAACATATGTTCTTTAGACTTCCCTTTTCAACACTAGCCAACAGGACCTTTCTAACCACAGCTATTTCCTTTCAAATGCAAACAGGGAAGACATTAAAAATAATGGCCTAAATAATGTTAGAAATTTAAAGATGTACTCATATAACTATGGACCCTGGCCTATATCTAAAAGCCTATTATCTAGAAATTGGTTGATAAATAAATAGAATTGCATCTTTTATTATATCTCAATTATTAAAATTAATGAAGTATTAAGAAATTTCAGTTGAGAGGTAGAGATAACAGCTAAACCAGCTGTGACCTCCTTTGCAATATAAATACCAACAAAGATCACTTTATTTGTGATTTGCTTATTCTCACACAAGAACAAGTTGAAGAAAGGGCACAATCAAAAGCCTGACCTGTCTTAGAATATCCAGTGAGCAGGCATAGAAATGTGGGAGCACACCCTATTGAAAGATGATGCAACACGGCCAGGTACTTCTGATGGGGGACATCCTTCTGTATACATGTTTATCTTATTGGTGTCTCTGTGTCCTTATGTGGGGGCTGAAGGGCAGCCGGATCTGGCAGGACAGAAACTGTCTACAAACTTCACTTATTGGAAACCTTTACTGAGGGTTTTCAGAGACCAGGAGCACCACTATTCCTTAGCCCTTCTCCTTTCCTACTTCTGGTAGCTGCTTTCTTTCAGAGGAATCTCAGGGGGCAGGGTAGTAGTTGGGGTCCACCTGCATCCTGTTCTTGATAACATATGTCTTAGAATCTCTTGAAGCTTGTACTTCTTCAGTGTCTCAGTACCTCACCCTGTATGTTTAAGAGTTAGCAGTTAGGCCTGAGTTTTGGAGTTACAGTATGGTTTTTGTGCATTTGGAGGACTCAGTTGAGGATATAATAAAAACAAAACCATCATGATCCTATGCTGGTGGCATATCTTGAAGGCAGAACAAAGACCCAAGAGAAAGTCAAGATCTTCCTGACAGGGATTTCAAATAAAATCTATGAAGCAATAAAGTCAGCACACCACATCCTATAATCTATACCACAAATGTGGGGCTCCAGCAGTTTGTCTATCCACTGGATAGGCCTTTGGTGACCTCATCCACGGCCAACAGCATTCCAGATGGGAGATTAGTGGAGACTGTCAAAAGCTTTTCTGCTGACAAATGCAATCCATTTACTATGACAACCCTGGGAACTCTTGGCCCAAAGCTGATTATGTTCAACACACGCTTGGAGGGAAACTAGTGTTTGTGTGAATGACTTTCGCTTATGTCAATCACCTCCATTTCTTCCCTCAGAAAGCATCTTGTCTCACTGTCACTGACTCACCAAATATTCACTGAGAACATTTAAAACGTGTACTAAGAACACCCAACAAATGTCATCGATTAATAACTCAGGACACACTCAGAACTTACTTCTGTAAGTCACCACGGTGGTAGAAACTCCCCAGAAAGGAGCACATGATTTTATGTATAGGAGCCAGTAATGACCCAGACATGTGTTCTCCTTCCAGACAATTTAAAATAACATGTTTCTCTTTTAAAGAGCATACTAATTCGTTCATAAATATTTATTTGCTATCTGTCACATTCCAAGAAGTTCTTTAGGACTAGGAGATAGGGCAGGAAACTTAACAGACAAGGTAAGTGCTCTCAGGTAGAACTACTCTAACAACTTCAGGAAAACAAGATGCACATGCGAGATAGGAATATATATTCATATAAACAGACACTTGGGTGTTGACTAAGGTTTAGGAGAATTTTCTATACAATGAGTGACCAATTTGTATCGAAATCAGTGACTCTAGAAAAGAGTATTATGGGAATTACACAGACTTTCATGCTTTATGCATTGAAGATTTGAATCAAAGTAGGGGGCCACCCCACATTAATAATATTTTTTGTGAAGCAGCAATTTCTTTTAAACCTTCCTTTTTTTTTCTAAGACATACTAGATTCCTTGGATTAAATGAAAATACTTTATAAAACTTCTAAATATATATTTATTTATTTTTAGTAAAGTAAGTTTAGGCTAATCTAAACCACGACATTCCTACCTCCAAAGAAGTACTTTTCTCCAGTCTTCACTTGTAGAGGACTATTGGTCCGAACTGCTGATGCTTCATCCCCATCAATCGTGAGGACTGCAAAGTTTTCCTTGGCCAGGAAGCGAATCTCATGCCACTGCCCATCATTCAGCCCAGAGCCTGGAAGGTAAAAGAAATGAAAGCTTCCTAAGTTGCTTGAGTTAAGCACAGTGTTTGAACATTACAGTACAGTGATTTCATTGATGACCCAGAATTATATTGCCATTATGGAATTTAGTTTTACATTTGGATACACAAAACATAGTATTTACAGAGTTAACTATTATTTCCCTTACTCGAGTAATTCATTTGAAATGCATACCTTGTCATATTGGAATATCTACATTAACATTTGTCTGTAGTCATTCAGGAAATTCATGAGGCTGAAAGGTACAGATCTTCAGTTTGATAAAAATAAATACAACATTTTAAAATTTTTTATTTTTAAAATATCCTAAAGATAGAGGTAGAGGTAGTTGTGGGCTACCCCTTGTTTTGGATGTTGGGGAACAGAACTGTGGAACTCTACAAGAGTGGTATGAGCTCTTAACCACTGAGCTATCTCTGTAACCCTTAAACAGTTTTTAATATCAATACCGTTAGGGATTTTTAAGTAAATGTTATATATGTTTTCATCTACAAAAACATGGTGCTACTTATATTTTGCATTATCTGGTGTTGCCTTAGCATTCTAGATGGTTTTTCCCTCTATCAAATTGAATAAGCATAATATAGCAGAGTCTTATAGAAAAACACAATTAGAATGCAATTGGGATACTTGTAGGAAAGAATGGTTTGAACAAAGTCATTTGGGAAGAAATGAAAAACTATTTTAATTTAATAACATATATTCTGGTTAGCTATGTTAGGTTCCACCCTGAGACAGAAGTAGATTTATAGTGTTGATTTAATATCTCTCCCTACTTTTGCAATTTTAAACTACTTTGGTGTAATGGCTAATTTTTTTTTCTCAATAGCCTCATCTACATAGAACAGTTTATAGAAATTAAGTACTAAGGAAATGATTCCATGTGCATTTGAACATGGTAATTAAACACTGGTCATCATGGGAAATAAAGATTATCTGACCATCAAACCAGGCAGTATGGCAACTGACTAGGTTATATTTCAGCAAATAGAAAGCAATAAAATAAACCTACAATGCCCAATTCCCAAATTTATACTTCATAGTTTTTTTTTTCTGTTTGTTTTGTTTTGGTTTGTTTTGTCCACACATTCTACAGGCAGACAACATTCTTTTGTTTAGCTTGTGTTTATCTCACTGAAAATAATTAGAAAATTAGCTGCTAACAGAGGAGCAGACATTGGTTAAGAGCATCTGGGGGGAGTTTCAAGACCACTGAGAGAAGTCCAAGAGCTTTGATTTAACCTTGAAAGGTCAGTGCTATGAAGGGGGCTGGGGTGCTGTTCTAGTTTTCTATGGATTCGTAATGCAGGATATTCAGAAAGGGGCTCCCTGAAGAGGCACTTCATTTTCGCAAAAGAAAGAAGATCAGCCAGTGGAGATGTTTAAAACTAGAGTCAGAGTACATCAATGAGGCACAGATGAAGGACCTAAGCCTATTTACTGCAAGGCGTCTGCAAACCACAGTGTGTGGGCTGCATCCAACTGTGTATTGAGAATCTTTATATATTATTAAGTGGGTTAAAAAGAAATTTTAAAAAGAATACACACAACCTACTCTGTTTTAGAAATGAAAAAAATCATAAATTCAAAGCTTAGTGTCCACATAGAGTTTTATGTGAATACACTTAAGCCCTCTGGTCTGTAGGTTATTGGTCAAACAATAACAGACAACACTCAAACTCAATAATATGATCACTGCCACCAGATATCAACTCTGGTTATTCCCATTAAGAACATTAACTGTTGAGTCATAACATCCACAAAAAAATCAAAACAAAACAACAACAAAGAAAATAACAGGGACATCTCATACTTTCCATCAGGATTAAAATCTAGTGATATTAAGCATATTTTATTTCAATGAAAAACAATACAAACTGTTATCAAATTATTAAAATGTATAAATTATACATAACTCATTAAACATACAAATTTGTACATACAGCCAACAAAATGTCTGTATTCACCACTGAGAGAAGAGTATTCATAGTATTCATAGTGTATATACATGCAAACAACCATTTGAATTACACTATAACCTCCAAATTGTTTATCTAGATCCCAATCTAGGGTATTAAATTGTCCCCTTAATGCTTTTTTATTGTTAATTTATTTATTTTGCTTAGGTTATTTCCATTTCAGTCTAAAGTTCCCATCAGTGGTGTAATCCTCTCTTGAAAATGTAAGCTGGTTCATGACATTTCCCTTATGATAGGTTTTTATTGTTGTTGATGCTTTTGCCATCAGTAACAGCACTGGGCCAAAGGCCTAATGCTGACAGGTGTCAAGTGTCCCATCTGGAATGCCTTCTGTATGATGTTTATGTGGTCCCACTACAGCCTTTGCAATACTTCATAACCCTGTGTGCAAAATGGCATCTGCCTTCCCCCTGACAACACTCTTTGTATGAGCTTTATTTTCTCCCATAAAATTGCTAGTGATTAAACTTATTTTGTGTTCACTTCTTTATTCCTTTGTTTTTCTACTTCTAAAGAAAGATGGATTTATGTTTCTCTTATGCATATGAGTGTTGCGCCTGCATTTATGTATGCACTCTATGGGTGTAGAGTCTAGAAGTGAGCATCGTCTCCTCTAGAACTGGAATTACATGCAGTTGTGAGCCACCATGTGGGTTCTGGGAATCAAATCATGAACCTCTGAAAGAGCAGCAAGTACTTTTAACTATTGCCTCATCTCTCCAACTCTTACTTTTTGATACCTGCTTTCTGATGTTAGATTCTCCCCCTTTTTTTCCCTATTTTACTGCTTGTTGACATGTCAACAGCACAGTATACAATTGGTGTGAGAGATCAAGGGAATCAATCTGAGGGGACTAGTCTCACCCTATTGGAAGCAAACTCCATAACGAGTTTCTTCCATGTATCTTCCTTTCTGAAGCAGGTGGTGTTGCCAGGAGCAATTATGTCTCATTGTCAAGGAAAACCCTAAACCATTTTAAATTCCATATTCTACAAGTCTTTGAAAGGTTTGAAGAATATTTATCCATCTCAAATATATTTCTGAATATCTAGAAATCCTAACATAACTTTTGACTATTATAGGTGATTATATACAATCTGTATTTAAGTATGCATTATACTTTAAAATATCCGTATACACAAAATACCTAAAAAAAGAGAAGAAATTTACATATCACAAAATTGACCTTAAATTAGTATCAATAAATGAAAATCCATTTCAATACAAAATATTCATTTCTATACCATAATCCCCATTTAACCTTTAAAAGAGATAAATTGTGACCATTAACCATTTGTAACCAACCACTTTTAAATGAAAACAAACATTTATAAACAATATTTGGGAATTTGGGCATTGTTTTTCCAAACTGTCTCCTGCTGTAGGGGGTGCTGTCTTGGGGATCCTAAGAAGACCCAGATATCCTGACTGTAGTGGTCTGCAAGGCTGCCTTGTCCCAGCTGCTTTAAATGTTTGATCACCTGGGACAGTGCTTCAAGGGGTCTTGTTTGATCAAACCATGTTAGTCTATAGGGAATCTACAGCTTTTCATTTTCTGTGTAAACATAAATAAAATCTCTTTCCAAAGTAACATATCCTTATACTTAAATTTTGAAGACAAGGCATTTTAAAAATATAAAAATTGGATTAATCCAGCAGCATTGATGATCAAGTGTATTTTAGTAGTTGTTGTTTCTTAGCAATTGAGCAATTCAAAGGCAATACAATAGCATACAGTATCTCTGTGTATTTTTTATTTTTTACATGACTTTTTTTTAATTACTTTATTCCTTTTACTTCTATTTTTTCATTTATTGAGGCAGGGTTTCTCTGTGTAACGTTGGCTGCCCTGGAATTCACTCTGTATGCCAGGTTCACTTAAAAATCATAGAGATTTGCTTGCCTCTGCCTCCTGAGTGCTGGAGTTAAAGGCTGAACCCAGCTACTCTTTCTATTTTTTTTTTTTAACCACTTTATCCTATTTCTTTTTCTCTCCCAAGCCTATGTATATTTTAAACCCTTTAGAGGTATTTTTCTTTATCTGAATCTGTTTTTACTATAAATATTTATCTTTTTTTGGCCATGAGTCTTTTATCTGCTAAACAACAACATTGCTGAAATGAATGCCATGGCTGTTTTTGCCACTGTCCAAGATGGCTGGCGTTTACTGCTAGCACCAAGAGCTCTGCTCACTGCCTTGGTCTATGCTGCCATCAAACAGCATGCTGCTGGCTTGGAGAGAGAGATATTCTCACTGCCACTGCCAGCTCTTGTACACACCATTCAGTTATTAACAGGGGCTCTTCAAAAAGAAAAACAAAACAAAACAAAAACTTGCTGTTGCAGCTTTTTTTTTTTTTTGCTGCTTATGCCGAGTCAGGAAACCTCCCTTAAAGGAGCTGCACAAATCTCTGCTTGTCTCTAGCACAATGCTGCTACCAAGAAGACCTGCTTGTCTCTGTTCTTTTATTTCTAAAATCCCTTTTCAAGCTTTTGTCAAGTTTTAAGTTGAAGTTCTTAGTACCCATATTGTAGTATCATTTTGTTACCAGCAGTTTTCCTGCCAGCCTGGTCCCAGAGCCACATCAGCCCCAAAATAACACTCAGAGACTCTGTTAGTTATAAAGCTGTTGGCCAATGGCTACAGCTTCTTATTGGCTAGCTCTGTCTTAAATATTAACCCATTTCTATCCATCTAAGCATTTCCAAGTGGTCTTGGCTTACTGGGAATGCCTGACGGGCATCTCCTTTGACTACGTCTCTGCAGAGGACAGAGCGATTTCCTGTTTGTTCCTGCTTGCATTCCGATTCTGCCCAGCTATGTCACTTCCTGCCTGTCTGTACCGACCTCCATAACTCTATGGTCAGCTAGTGGCAGTATCTGCCATGCAAAGTTGCCTGGCCAATCAGTGTTTTATTCTCCCAATAAGACAAACAGATATACAGAACATTCCCTGTCATCTGTGTGCTAGGGGCAGTGGTGCCTACTCTCAGGGGCAGTGGGTCTTACTCTTATGAAATCCTCAGGGGATCTGAGCCTAGCTATCCACAATAGCAAACAATTTATTGAAGAGCCATTTGTGTGTGTGTGTGTGTGTGTGTGTGTGTGTGTGTGTGTGTGTGTGACTTTGCTTCCTTGCTCTCCTATCATTCTCTCCTTGTATTTCCTGCACCAATCTAAAACAGTATACATGTATCCAAATATTTATAGGTCTCTATAATTTTTTTATACAGCTAGGTTACTCTGTATGACAATTCCTCATTGTTAAAAAAAAGGGGGGGTGTTACTCCATGTTATTTCTATAACAAGAAGACTGTATTTCCCACATCATTTAATCTCAATGTTTTATCTTCCTGTCCATACAAAAACTAGCAAATAATTCTCTAATTCTTTCTAGCCTTTCAACATTCATGAAGAGCAATGCAAACAAACCCTCTGTGCTGTAAAATTACTATGCAGATGCAGTCTCATGCTTAAATTAAAATCAGTTGGCTGTCAGATAGCAATAGTGCGTCCCAAAACACTTCCTTCTTGAGTAGGCCCCTTTGGGTTCTCCCACACAATTAATGTCACAAAGAATGTATTTTCACACTAACATTTTCCTTCTAACAGCCAAATGAGATGTGATATGAACTAACTATAAGAGCGAATTGTTTTGATTTGGGTTTAGGGTTTTCTCTTTACAGTTTGTTAAATCTTTCTCTGAAATGCAGTTTGGGGACACAAGTCTCAAGGACACTGTTATTATGAATATTCAATCACAAATTCAAACACAAGCCTACAGATTCATCCAGTCAGAGAAGTCACAGGATTTTAACTGTTCTAAATGAAAGATCAAAAAGCTTTTCAGAAAAATCCCCGTGAAAACTGTATCGCAAAACTGAATTATAAGTGTGACATCACCACCTGTATTGTTCACAACAAAAGCCCTATTATTCTAATCAGATTAAAAATGAAAGGTTATTTTATTTTTCTCAAGGAACTTAATTAGCAGAGAAATTGGGCCTTAGATTGCAGGAACTTTGTTGACAGTGAACCTCTCCTTATTCAAGTTTTAACCATGGTTTCTACTCATTTTAATTCCAATTATTATTTGGAACATTTACTGTTAATCATCAATAGCTATGCCTCAGTGATCTTTGAAAGGAAGGGGTCTACAAAAATAATGAAATTCTTTCTCTGTGTAGCCAGGATGGTCAAATTGCTTAAAGTAAAATGTGCTATTTCTTTCCTATTTCCTTTGTCCAAATGTTATAAAAAGTAATAGCCTGGGGGGGTTCTCCAGAGAGAAATCCAATTTATGAACTCTGCATTTGTTAATATTTATAGATATACTATTCTTAGATCTATGGGCTAAGCACACTTATGAGTACATTACTTGCATTTGACTCATCTATACTTCATAAAATCTTTAGATATTATTAAGCCTGTATATACTAAAAAGACAAAGGCTAATAAAATGTAAGCCTCTGATGGTTAGTAAGTGGTAGAAATTTGAAATGAACCTCAGTTATGTTTCTCAAGGGTAATGAACTATTTTGAGATTTTCCTGGATGGTATATTTTGTCAACTTGACATAAACTAGGTAATCTGAGAGGACAAAGCCACAGCTGAGATTTCTTTCTTTCTTTCTTTCTTTCTTTTCTTTTTTTAAGATTGGCCTGTAGGTCTGTAGGTATTTTCATGATTAATGATTTATGTGGGAGAGCCCAGCCCACAGTGGCTGATACTACCATGGGCAATTGATCCTATAATGTATAAGAATCCTGCTGAGCGAGCTATGAGGTATAAGCCATATAAGCAATATTCCTCCATAGTTTCTGCTTCCGTTCCTGCCTCCAGATTCCCACCCAAAGTTCTTGCCCATATTTTCTTTGATGAAGGACTTTGGCATGCAAGTATAAAGCAGATTTGCCATTTTCTCCCCCAGGTTTCTTTTAGTCATGGTGTTATATCACAGCATTAGAAGCCCTAGAGTCAGGTCAAACAAAAATTAAAAGAAAACCAATAACAAACCCTTTATATAGTTCGTAACCATCTGTAATCAGAGTGGTAGTATACATGCCCTTCTATTTCCACTATATCTATGGAGGATATCTCTTCCAGGGAAAGCCTCCTGTATCATTCAGGCCAGAAATTAACCCAAGTACCATCCATTTCACCTGCCAGTTGTCAATTATGCTTACTCTCCTGTTTCTGTGGTGTTGGAATATCATACATACAGTGTGTCTTTCAATATACTTTTTTATTGATGTTTTCATTATAAAAAAGGTATTTTGGATGAAAATTTTATAGTACAGGCTAGATGGGGAAATTTTGAGACCTTTCCCCTTGGGCATACTTTAGCAAGCCCACAAGTATTTGTTTAAATCAGTTCCACACCATGTGACACTTGGAAAGACCTTTGTATTCACTTTTTCAGTTTATAATGAGTGAAGCCATGACCTTGGCTATTCTGTGTTAGTTAGCAGAGCTGAGCTGATAATACAGACCTTGGACTCCCAAACAGCATCATTTCTACTGTTTAGATTTCAGCCATCCATGTTCTCATCCATGAGAGTCAGAAGGATGCCTCAGACCTTGCTCATGTCCCTCTATCTGTAACCATTCCATCTGCTATTAGTGCACATAAACTGTACACGCCCAACCTCGACCAGCAAGGAAGACGCAACTCTGGGAATGATTCTTCAGGATCCTTGAACAAGTTTCTTCTGACCCTCTCCTGGGGAAATGCCCACACCGGCTTAAATCCCCTTGTGCTGACCAACCCCAGTGAGCCACATGGACCCTACAGATAGGCTACTCTAACGCGGAGGCTGACAGACTGAATAGGCTTAACCAAATAAGGACTTGTTTATACCAGAGAGCGCTCGCCATCAGAGAGGTGGAGGGAGGAAACCGGTGCCATCTTTAAGGCACGGCACTTCGCAGCTCTCTAAAGTCCCCCCTTTTTGTTTTATTAATGCAACAGGCAAGGGTAGTGGTCTGGTCTCCAGTAACTGAATCCTGGTAGTCAGTCAAGTCAGTGCCACACCCATCAGACATCTTTTTCTTGGAGGTGGGGCCTCGGACACCAACCCACATGCAACCAGACTTGCCTTTCCAGACCTAACTCAGAGTGCAGTGCTAAGCCATACAACCTGAGCGTGAAGAATCAATACTTATTCATGACTGGGAGCCATGCTTGGGGGGACTGTAAATGCCTGGACAACCATAGCTGCATTCTGCTTCTTAGCAAACCTCATCTTGCAAAGGCACCACAGGCCCACGAAGGAGATAAGCAACAAGAGGACAGCCATGGCTCCCATTCCTGCCCACTCTTTCAGATGATCCATGACAACAGGAACCACGATGACAATCCAGCAGCCAGTCCTGCATCCACATGTGTCGAATTTACTACAATGATGGCCACTAGCAGCTGTACCATTAAGTCATTAAAGTCAGCAGACCAATTTCCTAAAAGATAGCTATACAACTGTCGTGACAAATTAGCAGCACGTCAAAGTTCTCATACTAAATGCTGGTAACACAAACCTGGATATTTCATTTCACATCCCAATTGGGCCAGCTGCCACAAGGTATCTATTTACTCCTGCACCAGATCAATTCTTTTGTATAAAATCATTAAACCTCCTTTTAGTTGAGCACCAATTGTGGATTGAGCATCCAAGGCAGTAGCCACATTCTTGGACAACTCATTTAGCTTAGAGGCTGTCTGCACCGATGTGTTCAGAGCCATGGCAGCCGTGACTGAATCCACAACTGCAAAAGAGATGCAACTATGGCTGCTGTAATGCCAAAATCTCTCCCTGCAGCCTCTACCAAACGGGCCACAAAATCTGAAAATGGTTCCATTAGGCCTTACAATATCTTAGTGAGGTTACCACTCACCTCTCCCTTATTAGGTAATGACTTCCATGCTTTTATGGCAATCTGATTTACTTGCTCAAAAACTGGTAATGGATTTCCTGTCTGTTGATTGGTAAAATGTCCCTGTCCAAGCAACATGTCCCTGTCCCATGTTGTGTTTCCGGTGCTCAAATTAGCTGCAGCCTGCTCATTGGCATACTCAATCAAAAAGGCTTTCCAATCCAGATACTGTCCGGGACTCAGGCATGCTCGAGCCAGCCCACTCAAATCACTAGAAGTCATGCAATGTCTATTTAGGGCTTCAACTTGAGCCACAGTAAAAGAAGCTGAAATTCCATATGTTCTCACGGACTCAGCCAAAGCCTTGATGACTTCAAAATCTAAAGGCTCCTCATATCTATTGCCTTGGGCATCCTGGAAAACTGGATAGGCCAGACTTAAGTCAGTTCATATGGTTTTCCAGACCTCAGGGTAAAAGGAATGCCCTGTACCTCGGGCTCACCCTTCCTCACTCTCATAAGGAGAAGGCACAGAAGGCATTGTCCCGGGAGGGTTTTCCTCCTCCTTACATAGCCGTTTCTCCTTTCCTTCTTTTCTCTGTTCTTTAAGGGACTGTTTCTGAACCTTTTCTAGGAGGGCTTGCAATTCTTTCTCAGAATCTGTTTCGTCCGTACCTGACTCTCCTGTGCTCTCAACTTCTCCTGATCTTTCTTCTTGTAGCATTTCTAGTGCAGCTTTCTCTTTTTCCATCGCCTCTTTACAATACCTCTGGTCTTCAATACAGCTATGCACTAACTTCCAAACAGGTTGGACTCCGAACTTTAGGGTCCCTTGTTCCCAAGCAAAGTCAAGATCCCTGCCTAAATTGTCCCAGCACGCTAGCGTGAGTCTCCTGAAACTGCGAACCAAGGTGCAATGGCATCGCACTCGCTCAGAAATCTTTCTAGTGTGATGAGACTGAGAAGTGCCCATTTTGAAAATTTTACTTTTGGTTCGTTACAACCACTCGCTCAATGCCTGAGACTTTATTGCTGCTTATTTCCGAGGTCTTTAGCTTGGTCCCAACTTACCTGGGACTTTCCAGTCAACTGCCCTGACTGCAAAAAGTTCTGATCTGAAGGTTTCAAGTACAGGTTGTAATGCGCCCAACCTCGACCAGCAAGGAAGACGCGATTCCAGGAAGATCTTCTTCATGCAGTTTTAATCAGGATCCTTGAACATGTTTCTTCTGACCCTTCTCCTGGGGAAATGCCCGCACAGGCTTAAATCCCCTTGTGCTGACCAACCGCAGTGAGCCACATGGACCCTGCAGATAGGCTACTCTAATGCGGAAGCAAACAGGCTGAACAGACTTAACCAAATAAGGACTTGTTTACGCCAGAGAGCACTCACCATCGGGAGGTGGAAGGCGGAAGCCAGCGCCATCTTTAAGGTGCGGCACTTCGCATCTTTCTACAATAAACAATACTATATAAAGCAGGAATTAAGAGAAAATTGTGGGCTTTTTTCATCCTTTCTCTATATTTAGTCTTGCCCTTTTCCTGGGCCATCTGTCATTTAGAAAAACAAAACAAAACAAAGATTTGCAAAATAATTTCTGTGTAAGAGAAGGATTATATGTTTATTTATTATTTAAGTATATATGCTTGTTCCTGAATGTATGAATGTGTGCCCAATTTTCAAGAGGGACCCTTGAGGTGAGCCAGAAAAGGTATCAGATTTCCTGTGCCTGGAGTTATTAGGAAGTTGCTAAGTACCAGGTGGGTGCTGAGAATTGATTCTGGGTCCTCTGAAAAAGAGGTAAACACTCTTAAACACGGAGGCATCTCCCAAACTCTATCACAGAGAGTCAGGTCATATTGAACACAAAAATTTTAAATAGGCATTCTAGTAATATTTACTAATTTTTCTTAGGACTGCCTCACCTTTGTATTATATTTATTATATTCATGCACACATATAAGAAGTCCCATTAGAAACTAAGACAGAAATGAACCCAGGGTATATGGTGTCATCAAAAGACTAAGCATGATAGCTAAGAATTTAGACATGAATCAGATATCTGCATTCAAGACTCATTTCTGTTGCCATGATAACTCTGCTTATTGCCTGCTGACCTTTTCCTAGGGATGCTGGAATAAATGAACATATATAGACCTTGACCTGAGATGGTACAACTTATGAGTTTTTTTTTTTTTTACTTTAAACTTGTACAAAAGTAATATTCATGTGTTAGAATTGAACTCTGACCTACTCTTGTCCCATGATATTATCCTATGTCCAGATGCTTGGCAAAGTTACAGGCCTATAGCTCCTAGACATTCCTATCTCCATGAGATGAATGACTGACATCTCATTATGTTGGGCTGCTAAGCTGTGATATGCAGTAGGCAGAGGCATTTAATACACCATCAACTTATATTTTCAATTTGCCATGGGTTATAAGAATACAGTTTTATCATAAATTGAGAAGTGCCTGCATATATTATCATTTGAAAGAGTACCTGATATAGAATTAACACTTAATACATTTCATCTTTGTCTTTTTGTCTCTAAATTTCAAACTTGGTTGTTGTACTTTTATTCAGGAAGTATCAATCATTATGAAATAATGAAATTGTTTGTTTCTATGAAGAAATACCTCCCTACCTCATAAATTAAATAGTAGAAAGGGAGAGGCAAGGAGCTGGCTAACTTGAGACTGTCTCTAGATATATGTTAGCCAATTCTGAGCTATTCAGCAAAAATCATTCCTGCTAGATTATTCAATGTTAAATAGATCTGAGTATGGTGAAATATTTCTAAATTGCAATCCATTCCAAAGGACTTCTCATTGTGAAGGAAAATAGAGCTCATATTTTCCAAACTAATTTTTGTTTTAAAAATACATGATATTACTATTTCAGTCACAAAGTCATAGCAATTACACAATATAAAAGAATGTGCCCATCAGCAGTGAGGAATGGTTGGTGGCAGAATCACAGACCCCATCTCTCACGGATAAACCCAGGGAATAGCTTTTAGTTGTATGCTCACCAATGATCCAGTCATATTTTGTTAGGTATTTTCAACCTAATGTACACATTGATGGCCTTAGTTGTGCTAAGTGAATCACAAAATAAAAGTAAGCATCATGATCCTAGGAAGGGATTGGAGGATACTGGTAGGTACATGGAGAAGAGAAGAGAAGGTGTAGAGAAAGAGTGATCAGAGGACAGTCCATATATGTCAAGCAACAAGATTAATCAAATGAACACAAACACAGAAACACACATGTATACTCTCTTAGAGTTTTTGTTTCTGTTGTAAAACACCATGTTCACAAACACTTGGGGTCTGAAAGGTTAATTTCAGCTTACACTCTCAGGGCACACTTCTGCACTGAGAACAGTCAGGGTAGAAAATCAAACATTGCTGGAACCTGGAAGAAGGAACTCAGCCCTGGAGAACTGTTGCTTACTGGCTCACTCCTAATGGCTCACTTAGCCTAATTTCTTGTATACACAAGGATCAGTAGCTCAGGGATGGCATTGCCCCCACAGTGGTCTACACCACCCCCAGATCTGTTGTCAATGAAGGGAATACACCACCGACTTGCCCAGAGGATTATAAGGTGAGGCCATTTTCTCAGCTGAGTTTCTCTCTTCCCAAATGATTCCAGCTGTGTCAACCTAACATAAAAATAGATAGCAATCTATTTGTCTGACTATCTATCTATCTATCTACCTATCATCTAATCTACCTAGTGTTGTAAGAGTTTTAACTTAATACTTGAATCAGATTATTTCATGCTAGTTTATGCTGTATGTCTCCAGTTACTTAGTAATACACAAAACAACAATTGTCAACTGTATATTAAAAAGTGATATATTTTTTTTACTAAATGAGGTTAAACTTAAAATCAGTGTTTTCAAGGCATATTCCAGATTCTGTCCTTATTTTTTTTTTCCATACAGTAACTAAATTGCTTAGTAACATCTTTTCCAACATCTGCCTAAGACATAATTGTTAGAAAAACTGTTTCAGATGCAAATATAAAATGTTAATGAAGTGCATTCTATCTGTGCTGTTGTTGAAATGGTATTATTTTTAAAGTAGGACTCTTGAGGTGGGTGGCTTGATTGAACAAGGAGAAACAGATGTTGCACTTATTAGAGACAAGGAGAAAATAATGTTTTAATGAATACTGAAAAAGTAAAGTATTGAAAATATAGCCACAAAGTAAAATGTAACATCTGCTGGAAAATGATTCAAGTACAATTACAGTGACAGGAGTTTTCTGGCTTTGGCTTAATGTTCAATCTTGAGAGGAGCATTCCTGAGACTGTTAATCTATCTTTAGCCATTACAGAGTTCCATGAGGTAATAATGACATATCTCATAATGGACAAACTATTTCATAGGACAGGAAGAAAAAGAAATCGTTTCTATGTAGACTTCATGTACTTCCTCCATTCTCTATGTAAATTCCATAAGGGAGTCAATCTAATTTATTGCTATATTTCATACACCAAAACAAAGCACCTTAAATAAATAAATAAGTAAAAACTGCCTATGATAGCTAAGCAAAGTTCATTATAATGAATGTGGGCAGGCACAGAATACTTCTCTTTGTTTTTTACTTATTTTATTATGACTGTGCATTGAACCTAGGACCTTGAACATTTGTACCAAGTCAAATCTTTAGCCTTGTCTTTGCTTTATATTTGGAGATGGTGGGGGTCACTGATTTGCCTAAGTTACCTTGAACTCACTCTGTAACTCAGCTAGCCTTGAACTTGTGATTCTCCTGCCTTAGCTTCCAGAATATCTGAGATTACTGGCTTGTGCCATCAGACCCTGTAAGATAAGTCTATTCACCTTTAGATAGACTTTTTAAATGCTTTGGAACACATCTATGTTCTGAAAGGATCACTTGAATTGAACTTTTAACACTGATGTACTGGATAGAGCATACCACATGAGATTTTCTGTGTGACACTTAACCTGTGAGCATGGAGAATATTGCATGCCCAAATCTCACTCTCCCTGCAAGGCTCACTATGAGTCCCAGATTATCCCTAACTCAAAATATCTTATTCAACTATGTGGATGATGGAACTGGGATTATAGTCATGAAAATCATGCCTACTTTTAATATTAGATTCTTAGGAAGAAAGTCTCCTTTATAGATATCCAGAATCATCTGAGGAAGAAAGCACCCTTGTTAGTGGTTCTTAACTTGTCTGCACACTAGCCCCCCTTGAGGAGTTTTCAGAGTCCTCCATTGTCACATCTAAAGTACAACTGGAAGAAAATTAAGAGCTGATAAGTGGAAACTCTAATTACAACCCCTATCACATATCTTTGCATAAATAGACAAGGATATGATAACATTTATAAAGAAATGCAGCGAAACCACTAAAATACTCAAGATAACAAGAGAAGAAAAAAATAGCAGATTTGTTACTTGTTTTCAAAATTCATGATGTAGTTCTGCTAATCCAGAAAGTCAGACTGGCATTCCTACGTGTGTTTAACTGTCTTTTGACAAACACAGTAATACAGTTCAAAAGAAGTGGAGCATTTTTTTTAGTTCCCTTTGTGTTTTTTTTCCCCTGTCCAAAATTGCTGAATGTACTGTTGAAATCTAGAGAAAATATACATTGATTTTTATTTTATACAACAATACCCAAAAAAAATCTATGTGGATTTTAGACCTAGACACAAAAGTATAATCGGTAAAGTTTCTAATACAATATTCTTAAGGCCTTGGGTTGGCAGGGATTTCTCAACAGAGATCAGATTCAGTTGATTGTGCACCATGAAATTCAAAATTCAGAGAAGAAAGAAACTGGGAGGACATATCTACAACACAGATGATCTGAAAAGGAAACACACTGAGATATACGAAAAGTGTTTGCAAATCAATAATGTAAAGGGCCAAAGTCTACACAGACCATGTCACATATGAAGATGAAGCATAAACACCTGCACAGACAAAAGACAGCATCAACTTTGATTCATTATAGGGAAAATTAAGGTTACTCATTTTCCCATCCATTTCAGTGCTCAAAAACTAAAAACACTGATCATGATCTGGAACCCCTTGCACTTTCATTCATTAAGAGAGTATCAAATTTTACAATCATTTGGGAGGTGGGGGTGGGACAGTTTTTAAACAAAACTGAACATACTGGGTATAATGGGCCAGAAACTGCAATTCTAAATATTTATCCACCATAATCAAAATGTACGCTGCCAAAGTTCTACCAGGATCGTTTCCACCGTTTCTTCTCACAACAGCACCTAAGTGGGAATACTTTTATATCTGTAAAGTATAGTTACAAAGAGGAAATGCTGTTCAGTGAAAATAAAGGACTAGTCGCACAAGAGCAAAATGAATATATTTTTAAGTTGTGATTCATGACAAAGGTGTAGGTTTTCAAAATACTTTGGGGCTAATACAGGTGGCTTGGTGGCAAAGAGCACATGTTGTTCCTAGATGAAATCAGAGAATAGACAATATATTCTACGATGGTAGAATCCCAAGAGTAGGAGCCAACGAGTTGGCTCAGCAGGTCAAAGCACTTGTCATGCAAGGAAGGCAAGCTAAGATTGATCTCTGGGACCCACATGAAGATGGTAGGACAGAATCAACTTCCAAGGTTTTCCTTTGACCTTCATACATGTGTCATAGCAGTTTTGAGCCTTCACTCACACAAATCTATCATGCATATACACCAAATATTAATGAATAAAAATTTAAATAAAAAATCAAAACAGTGACTACCAAGGAAATTCAGATGCAAGTGTGAATCTAGAAGAAATTTTATGACAAAATGAAAGTATTCTGTGTCTTACCTGGGGCATATATATATATATTCTGATATATATATATCAGAATTCATTAAAGGAGATTAAAGAGACAGTTCAGTTAGGTAGAATGTTAGAATGTTCACTGTGCAAACACACCTGTGTTCAATCCCCAGTACCCATGTAAAAGCCTGGGCATGTATATCCTTAGAACAAATTGGCTCAGGTACCAGTGAAAGAGGCTCTGCCTCACCAAATAAATAAATAAATAAATAAATAAAAATAAAAAAAAAATGTGGGTGACTCCCAGCTCCTGAGGAATGATACAATACCCCAAAGTTGACATCTAGCCTTCACATGCACACAAACATATATGTACCTGCATCCACACCCATGAATGCACACATTTCATTAAGTGGTTCTTTTAAGATCTGTTGATTTTATGTTTTCATGTAGAGTTGATGCTTACTGTTTGTGAACTGGCCTACTTGCTAATATTTGTTGGCAATCTCACCCATCTATAGTCATGATGTTTTCATGATCATTCCCAGACTTATGGATGTACAGAGTGGTGAGAAACCTGGGTAGCATTCCAAACTAATGTAGGACAAGACAATGCTCTACCCTCATTTCATTTCTTAACCTATGAGAAAATTTTTTCATCCTATATTTCACTTCCTACCTTGCTTTGTGCATTGGTGGTCACAGACCCAGTGCTGATGTGCTGCTTAGTATTTCTAAGGTGAGAGGGCTGTGAAGTCCTTTACACACAGGAAAATGTGCTGGGTAGATCTACTTCTTGAAGGCATACATTGAAATGCTGTTGGCCGTGGGTTTAGTGTTTATGAATCAATGTTATATATTCAATACTGTAGCTTGAACAGAAACATACATACGACAAGGAATGTATTGACTGGTTCATGCAAATGTTGTGACCAGAGCCTTATAGGAACATATCCCTATATTTCCCATGGGAGAAATGGTTTGAGTCATCGATTCAGGATTTCCAAGGGCTACAAGGAACATACTCTGTACTAACTGATGAAAATAAGCTATATGCATGTTTCTTACCAAATTTGAGTGTAGAGTCCACACTGGAAGGGAAGGTGAAGCAAGAGAACTGGGGTATTCTAAAATTAATATTTTGCCCTCTTTTTCTAAAACCAAACCCCTGTGTAAATGAGATGAAGATCCATTTTTTTTCCCAAAGGAATTTTGCCTATATTTAGTGAGGTCAATAGTTAAGTAAACCTCACAGAAATGACATTTGAGAGAGAATCCTGGCTGTATTTATATTAAAAGAATCCAGGAACAATACATTTTTTAAGTCATAAAATATTCAATGAAGAAAATTGAAAGCACTTAAATTACATGTAAAAATACTAACATTATACTTCATATCTAACATATTTTAATCCTAATTTTGTCATAGATAATGGGAGGCCATCCAGACCATTCTGACAATGAAAGGGAGGTTTTTCAAAGGCATGAAAGGGAGAGTCCAGCCAGATGCTGATTTCCTCTGTACGGTCACCGGGCAAACTTAAGTTTTGAACTTGAGTTTTCAGAGCTTAAAGGGAATCTCATGGACTTTACATCTCTGGGCCATGTTGTCTGTCAGCCACTTGTTGATTTTCCAATGAACAGCTGAAAAAATTTCAGGTACCAGAAGTACTGGAGTGTTTTAGAGAACAGAAGCACTTAGAATTGACGTTCTTGCACATAAAAATAGATAAAACGCACATCAGGAATAGTTGAAGAGGACCAATTTCAGACAGAGATAATTGTCTTAAAATAAAGCATTCTGGGATGGAGAAATTGATTAATCCAGATAAGACTGATTAGCAAACAATTTTCTGGGGGCAATAACTGTGAATCAGAGAATTAAAGGACAAATAGAGGATAGCCAGGGCATCATTTTGATACAAGGCCATCAAGGATGGAAATATAAAATATAAAGGCAATAAAGTAAGAGAGAAATTGGCAGGGGAGAAAATGAAGGAGGAGGTCATTTCAGAGAGGAACTAGAAAACTGTTCAGTGCCTATGAGTTGCTAAGTAAAGCAAGGTTAAGAAGCCAATTAGGAATGTGGTGATGAATGACAAGTGAAATAGAGTGAGGAGAACACAGTAGGCAAGCAATGGAAAGAACAAATATTATCCCAATATGACTCCTTATAGAGAAAAATGTGAGTGATGGCCTACATTAAAAATATAATGAAACTATGAATATTGCCATAAGTTTTTAATAATTCCACTGTTTTTGTTTTGTTTGTTCTTTTTTTTTCTGTTTTGATATAAAGTCCCATTATGAAGCTCTGGTTGGATTAAGACTCACTGAGTTAGTAAAGCTGGCCTTGAGCTCCCAAAGAAACCCCTTCTCCTGCTTCTTGAGTTTGTCACTACACAAGAGTGTGTGTTACCATATCACCAGCTCAATTGTTGTATAGTTTCTATAGCTTTGTGTTCTCCTTGGTTAGAACTGTAGGCCATATAACCTATTATTATCTAATTATATCACTTGATTACACTGTATAGTGTGGATATTGTCATTTGGTTGATGACTTTTGCTTATTTTTTTCTCCCATTTCCAGTTTTCTATTTAAAATCTTAAAGGTTATATTTTACTTGCTTTAACTTAACCTCATTTTTATTATTCATATTCAATGTTTCTATTTTAAGACAAATTCATTACTATGAAATTATACTGTTTTGGAATAAAAGTTGCTATTACTCTTAGTAACACAATTGATTTAAAAGCATCTGTCTGGATTTAATCATGTTTCATCTTTTATCTTTGTTCCACATATGTTTCAGGTAATTCAATATTGTACAATTTCCTTGAAGGCCACAAAATAACCCTTATTTATAGGACACCAGCTCTCTCCAAATAGCAAGGGCACTTACATCAATTCCTCCAACACTTTCTGAGGACATCCTTGTATATACTATAAAAACAAAAAGTGAATATGATGCTTTCTGACATCAAGAAATCTCCCTAATTATGTTCGAATTATGTAAAGACCATTCAGCTTTGTGATTTCTATAAAATATTTACCTAACTTTTATAAATTAAACTTGTATGGATCAGGAAAACATGAGCTGAAAGGTGATGGGAGATGTTAGTCTGCAAATGTGTTTCTCATACTGGTTAATGAATAAAACACTGTTGGCCAATAGGAAAGCAAGATAGGTGGGGCTAGGAGACTAGGAGGAAAGAGGAAGGAGTAAGGAGGGATCAAGATGGAGAGGTCCCGCCTGCTCTCCGGTAAGATGAGCCACGTGGAAATACTTAGAGTAATAGAAATGGGTTAATCAAATACAGAGTCTCAACGTGATATTTGTGCTGGATGACGCAGCGTTGGGACCAGGCCAACTTGTTACAGAAAGGTAAAAGTGAAAACAGAGTATGACTCAAATCATTGTAGTATCCAGCTGGGATCTTTGCTGTAATGTCCCTGGCCCCTCTCCTTACCCAAATGAAGGCATCCTTTTGCTTCCTATACCCGAAGGGTAACACGCTGTTGAAAATCTATAGGTCTTATCCTCAAGGAGCCACCTGCTAAAGGAATGAGTATTAGGATGTTTGCAGAATATCTTAATGTGCTTTTATGTCCCAAAGGCACACATTTTCTATCCTCTTGTATCTTAAAGGGAAATAGGTATTGTATAATGTTTAGTCGATGACTGTCAGCTTTGCCACAGTGGTATAGGAAGCTGAGCCAAAAAAAACCAAAACCAAAACCAAAACAAAAACAAAAACAAAATGTAGAATAACAGAAACACAAGAATGAGGACAATAGTCACTGCTTAGCAGATTAATTCTCAAATCCATTTTCTCAGTTCTTTTTCTAAACTGTACAATAAAACAAAGCTTAGAATGAGTTCTCCTGTTTGTACTTGTGTGTGTGTGTGTGTGTGTGTGTGTGTGTGTGTGTACGTGTGTGTGTGTGCAGTGGCTGTGTGTGCTGTGTGTAATACACAGAGTCCTGAGGTCAGGCCTTCTTCCATTACCCTCAACTTTATCTTTTAAGACAAGGTCTCTGACTGAAATTGAAGCTCATCAATTTGGTTAGGCTGGCTGGTCAATGACCTTCAGGGATTCATCCATCTCCACTCTCAAAAGGCAGAAGTTATGGGCACTTGCTGCCATTCTGGATCTTTTATTTGAGTTCTAGAGCATCCAAACTTAGGCCCCCATGCTTGGGTAGCTGGCATGTTTAAATCACTACCCAGGCCCTGACAGAGTTTCAACATGACCCTGTTTTAGAGCCAAATGTTTCAAAAATTCTATCTTTTATTTTAAATATTTGTCAAGTTCTGGTTCTACAGTAAACATAAAGAAGTGTGTGTTTAAGTGGTTTTCATTAAATGAGAGAGCATTTATACCTGTTTCTACCAGATGGCTCCAGAGATGGCCTGCTCTGAAGTTAAGGAGCCCAGTCAGCTCTCATACCTAGCCAGCTTATGAAAGTCACTATGATCAGAGTCCTAGCCTGGAAAGGCATCTTCAAATGTTATGTGTAGGTATAATCTTTCACATTTGAATGGAAATCATTATTTTAGAACTATAACATAAAATGCCTAATAAAACCACAACTCCTCATTTCAGATAATTCTATATGACTCCACTTTAATAGAATTCTCTGTTTTTAATGCTTTTCTACTCAATGATTTTACTCTTTACTCAAAGGCACTGACTGGATGATGCTCTCCTGCTGCCAGCACAGGCAAAAGGTTAGTCCTTACCCTCTGTATACTGGTGTTTGTTTGTGTTTGCTTGTTTTTGTCTAGCTGTCTACTACTCTTCCAGTGACCTTTGCCATGAGGGGCATCTTCTATGAATTTCTGCTCAATAGCATTTCTGCCAACTGGGCTATTAATGTCAAGTGAGCCATGAAAGGCAAATCCCTAGACATGTATGAACCACCTCTCCTCTGCAGCCTTCCATTCCACAGTAATCATTTTTGAGTGTCAACTGCCATTATGGTAGTTTTTCTTCCAAGTGGTAAAAAAATACAAACTGAAAAGAAAATCCTATCAGTAAGCACATTAAAATAATATTTATAGGCATGAAGTTTCATATGTGTTAGACTTACAGATTTATACTTTAAACCAGAACATAGTAGCTGTAAAAAGTGAAAGCCACGTTTGAAATTAGTTTTTTATTATATTATTTAAAATTTCTGATTATGAGCTAGGTGGTGCTGGTACATGCTTTTAATCCCAGCACTCAGAAGGCAGAGGTATGGGGTTTATCTGTGAATTTCAGACCAGCCTGGCCTACAAAGTAAGTTCCAGGCCAGCTAGGGCTGTTGCATGGAGAAACCCTGCCTTGAAAATCCAAAATAAGTGAATCAATGAATTAAGGAATAAATAAATAAATAAATAAATAAATAAATAAATAAATAAATAAATGTGCAGATTTTGGGTTCACAATTACTACGTACCTGTACTGTGTCTTATCTGTGTATACTCAGGGATGTGTTAGTTACTGTTGGATACAAATAGGAGGAAAGCAGTCTAACAAGCTACAAAAGAGCAGATTTAGAAGAAGATATAATGCTGGGGGATGTCTTTCTGTATGCTGTGAATATGTTTCTCATATTGGTTGATGAATAAAGCTGTTTCTGCCAACAGCCAGGCATGGAGTATATATGGGGCTACCAGACTAGGAGAATTCTGGGAGAGGTATGGAGCGAGTGAGTCACCAGGAAGATGCCATATAGCTACCAAGAAGGTAGCATGCCTGGGCACTCTCAGGTAAGTCAAGACCATGAGGAGATACATAAATAGACTTGGGTGAATACTTAAAATAGAGCTAGATAATAAGAAGTCTGAGCCATCACCCAAACAGTTTATAATTTATATAAGCCTTTGTGTGTTTATTTTAGACGAAAGGGGTATGGGTCTGGGCAGGAAAGAAACAAAATATCATAGGAACACATTGGGGGGGGGGTTGAGATAGGGTTTCTCTGTGCTTCTTTGGAGCCTTCCTGGAACTTGCTCTGTAGACCAGGCTGGCCTCATAGTCACAGAGTTCTGCCTGCCTCTGGCTCCTGAGTGCTGGGATTAAAGGCTTGTGCCACCAATGCCCAACAGGAACTCATTGTTTTATTGTGGCCAAGAAATTCTCATCAATGTGATGAGAAATAATTGTTACAGGCCAAATTATGAGATTCCTTCTGTTCTAACCACTTAAAATAAGAATTAGAATCTTCATGCATTGTACAGGTAAACTAGAAAAAAATCAAATACCAGAAACCAGTTTTGAAGAAAAACAAAACCTAAAATGTTGTACAGAATGCTGCATATTGGGGTATAGATCTGTAGTTGACTTTCTGAGTAACTCTAAACACTGGTCATTATTGTCACTGAATACCCAAGCAGATGAAGAGTTCACAGCAGATGAAAAGGGGAAGAACCTTTACTAAAAACACAGGAAAATTTATTTATTTCATTTAAATGATCTACTAGTTGAAAAGAAATATCTGTGTTCCCTGTGTCCCTGATCTCTCCAAGACTTTTATCATGAAGGTATGTTGGATTTTGTCAAAGGCTTTTTTTAGTATCTAATGAGATGGGCAAGTGATTTTGATTTTTCTTTCAGTCTTATTATACTGACAGATTTTCATATATTGAACCATCCCTGCATCTCTGGAACGAAACCAACTTGGTCGTAATGGATGATCTTTTTGATGTATTCTTGGATATATTTTTTTGAGTATTGTATTGAGTATTTCACATGCATTTTCATGAGGGTAATTGGTCTGTAATTGTCTTTCTATGGTTTGGGTATCAGGGTTACAGTGGCTTTATAAAATGAATTTGACAATCTTCCTTCTGTTTCTAATTTGTGGAATAATTTGAGGAGTATTGGTATTAGCTCTCCCTTTAAAGTCTGGTAGAATTCTGCACTCAAACAATCTGGCCCCCTTTTTCCCCATTGGGAGACTTTAAATGACTGCTTCTATTTCCCTGTAGGCTATAAGGTCATAGGTCTATTTAAATTGTTCATCTGATTTTCATTTAAATGTGGTAGGCAATATTTACTAAGAAAATTGTCCATTTCTTTTAAATTTTTCATTATTGTGCTGTGCAGGTTTTTGAAGTATAATGTAATGATTCTCTGGATTTCCTTTGTAAATTTCATTGTGAAAGCATTAGTGATATTAACTTTCCTTTTAGTACTGCTTTTATTATGTCCCATAATTGCTAGTGGACTGGGGCTAATGAGGGGGCGGGTATGAAAAGAGGATCATGAAGCTGTGCAGGGAGGATGGAAGGAAAGATTACTGAGAGACAACTGGAATGGGGATCACCTCTGGGAAAAGCTAGAACCCTAGTGCAATGGAAATCCCCAGGAATCTATGCAGAGGAACCTAGCTAAGACTCCTAGGATTGGGTGATATGAAGCCTGATCCAGCCATTTCCTGTTACCAAGCAAGACTTCCAGGAGAGAAACAGGGACAGCATCCCAGCCACATAACCTTTAAACTGTAATTTGTCCTGCCTACAAAATGTGTTGGGGTAAAGTTGGTGTAGAAATTATGGGAGTGGCCAACCAATGACCGGTCCAGCGTGCGACCCATATCCAGTCGTGATAGGAGAGAAGTTGTCTTTGAGTCTTTCTGCAAACTTGATATACCATGGCTGGGTGATATCCATGGGAGGCCTGCCCTCTTCTGAAGTGAAAGGGAGGAGAAGGGTGTGGGGGGGAACTACAGTCAGGATGTAAAAACAAACAAACAAGAAAACAAACAAACACAACCAAAAACAAACAAACAAAAAAGATAAAAAAGAAAGAGAAGAAATAACAATTACTGGTCACTCCATGAAGTTTCAAGAACATTTAAATGATAGAGCAACTTTGGAGACAGATGATTTCCCATCAAGAGAAATGTGTTCCTTTACTGGGTCCTATTGGTCATGAAATCCTCAACCATTTCTGTAATTTAACTTATAGAACAGAGTCCCAGAAGTACTTGAAAATTTAAGATATAAGTAGTTATTTTTCAGAATTTGCTTTCTCCAAGTATGAATAATTGTGTTACACTGCAATATCCCACACAGGTGATGAATTGAGGAAATCTGAAGTATATAAATGCCTATGAAGAGATAATACATATTTCTCATTCATAGGACTTACCTTTACTCACATAATATGAGATCAACAAAAGGTTTTTCTCTTATTACATAACACAATGTCATTTTTAGTGATTACTTATTCATCATTGTTTATGTAGTGGGTTGCCTAACGAGCCACTGTCTCCTGAAAACTCGATGGTTGAATTTAGAAGCACTCTGGTCTTTTGGTAATGTTCTGCTTGCTGGTTCAGATGTTCAGTTTTGTTCAATTCATTGAGCTGTACATTCACGGTACAAACATTTTCATATGTATGCTGTCTTTCAATAAATACGTAACAAAGAAGCAAGACAAGAGTGTTTTTAATGCAAAACTTAACAAATGTATTTTAAATGTTGAAGAGCAGGGCCAATGTTAGTGCTAAAGAGTAATGAGGTAGATGTTCGCAGAAGTCATCTAGAAATTACAAAGTGTTGTCCTGGTTGTTAAAGTGACACAAGCTTGGTTTATCTGGGAAGAGGAACCTCGATTGAGAAATGCTTCCATCAGATTGCTTTAGAGGAGTCTGTAGGACATTTTTCTTGACTGATGATTGGTGTGAAGGTGTCCAGCTCACTCTGAGCAGTGCCACTCCTGAGCAAGTGGTCTTGGGTTCTATATGAGAGGACACTGAGCAAGACTAGGACAGTAAGCGGGTAAGCAGCACACCTCCACGGCCTCTGATTCAGTTCCTGCCTCCCAGGTCCTGCCTTGACTTCCTGCTCTGAATTCCATCACTGATAGACTACGACCCTAGAGCTGTAAGCTAAAATATTGCCCTTCCCACAGTTGTTTATGGTCTTAGTTTATAATCACAACAATATAAATAGAACTAGGCAGTTATGTAGGGTATTAAAACATTACGATATTTAAACTATGAATTATAATACCCCTTAAGAGGAAAGGAAGATACTGTGGGTGGAAGGTCAGATAGATGGCTCAATGGACATTTACTGTACAAGCTTGGTGACCTGCCAGTGGCCATGTCAGAGGAGTATCAGGTAGCCAATTGAATTCAGGGCATCAGCCTATCAGCATGCAAGGCACTGATGTGTGAATCTCAGATATTCAAGGCTCTGAGGTCTTCCGCCTCAAGAATGTCTCTTGCTGATGCTGTGTCTTTACATGTTTGCTTCTGTCATTTTTCTCTTGTATTTAGTACACTATGAATGGGTGTGTGAGATTTTCCCACTACTCTTCTACTCTTCTTAATGTAATGTGATTATCTCCTGAAAATATCCCTTCCTACTGAGTATATATATATATATATATATATATATATATATATATATATACTTTTATTAAATTTATTGCTTTAAATTTCAGTTTACATTTCAACTAAAGTTCTCCATCACACCCCTCTTTCCAGCTCACTCACAATCCACTCCTACTAATAGGTAAGTGTTCCCATGGGGAGTGGACAAAGTCTGGCATGGGCATTTTTAACTGTGGGTTATTATGAAGATGATTTCCTCTTATGTTTTACTGTTTAAAGTGTTGCTCCCCCATACTTCTGATAAAACACGAGCTGCAGTGGATAGAAAAAATAGATCAAGGATAAGATGCACAGTTAGTTTCTCTTGAGGAGCTATATAGACTGGCTTGGGTTAATGATCAAGAACAACAATTGAGTCTCAGAAGATAAGTTAGCTCAAGTTCTTTTAATCGTAATGTTGTGAGATATATTCATGGGTTTTAGTATGCATCATGGCTAAAACAAAGCTTCAAAATATGACTTAAGGTTAGGTTACAATGTATTTTGTTAATAGCTTCAAGGTGAAAAACCCAAGAAAACAATATACAGTTGAGAAAGGCACACAATTGAATAGGAAACTTGTTAGGTCAGGGGGTAAGAACATAGCAGCCCAATTATTATTAGCAGATGTGCCTTTCTTACTAGGATGGGTTGGTGATCAAGAGTGATGATTGTAGGCATCTGGTTTGAGGACCTGTAACAGTGGCCACACCCTCACACCTCTTTGGGTGTTGCTTCTGGTGGTCTGAGGAAGCAACAGAAGGAGAAAAGCTTGAGGCATGGCTTTCCTTTGCATGCTCTTTCTGGTGGGTCAGCAAACCCAGTAGGGAGAGCAGCGAAAAGCTTTTTGTATTTTTCTGCATAGTTGTTCTCCAATAAACACCCATTTATCATTTATCTTGGGTCTAGTGATATAATTACATCCTTGCCTTCAAATGTTTAATTCCTCGTACCCATTTCTGCTCTCACTTTCTCAATATGATTTAATAAAAACTGTTGGTGAGTGGGTATTTAAAGTTGAGATGACTGATTCTTTTTCTATATATAAAAGTTTAGATTTGTGAGTCTTCTATGGTTTCTTATATTACCTTTAGTGATAAATAGTAAAATAATTGATGCTTTCTTTGTAACTGCAAAATGCAACTGGCCAGTAAAGAACTGGCTGAGAAAAATACCTTGCTTGCTTGCATTCAGTTAATCTATAGTAAGTTGCTTGAGTATGAATGGGTGCGGATTCTTAGGACAACTTGTTTTTTAACCTGTAATGCACAAAATGTTTAATCCTGTAAGGGATATGAAAAACATGTTTTTTTACTTGTATTCATTGTAATCATTCACTTGAAAAACAGAATGTAACCACAATAGAACCTTTATGTTGCTTGAAATATTCTCCCGGGGATTTATAAACTGTAAGGGGAACAAATAAAGACATGAGCAAAGGAAAGCAGTAGAGAGAGAGATGTAGAGTTACACAGGACAGACAGAAGAGAAACAACAGAGAAATAGAGTAAGTGAAGCAATGGTAAAGTAATAAAAGGAACTAAGCTTTGGCTCTGAGAAAAGTCCCCATGTGTCCAGTAATCCTCCTGCTCTGAGTCTCCTCTTCATTTTCTCTGATTTGCTTAAGCCTTGACATTCATCACCACCCTAGGTGAGATCCTGACATGTTGGAGATGTATGGGTGCATGAGTATGTGGGTGTGTATGTTTTCTTTTCTTTTCTCCCTGGCTCCAGGGGGTTAAGTTTTACTTCCTCAGATAGAAAAGTCAAGTTGAGTAATTAGTCCCTTGACTCAGTAGCTCCTCCTCAAACCCTGAGCTTCTGGAAGCTGTTCCTCAAGGCAATAGTGGTGGCCAGTGGCCAAAGCCTAAAACCTTTGGTGGAAGGAGAGAACTAACCCCTGAAAATTGTGCTCTCATCTCCACATGAAGACCCCCAATTAAAATTAATAGATGCTGCTAAGATTTATTATTGTTATTATTATTACTATTACTATTATTGGTGAACTAGGAGATAGGAAAAGGCTTCATCAAATTCTGAAAGGGATTTCAAGACAACTCCATAGACTTTAAAAAGTTGTTACTAAACTGGAAATGGTAGTGCATGCCTTTAACATCAGCACTCAGGAAGCAAAGGTAGGTAGATCTCCAAGTTTGAGGTCAACCTAGTCTACAGCAACACAGGGAGACCTTATCTTAACCCTTGCCCCCTGAAGAAACAGAGGAAGAAAATTGACTCTCTTTCTTCAACATTAAACCTAATTTCACATCTAACTTAAGAGTTTTCCTTTAATTAACTTATCAAGCATGATTAAGGGTCCTTTATGACTCATGGACACATGATTGCAAAGAGTTTTAAATCAGAAGGGGACAACAGTACAGAATTTTGTATTTTGTGTTTTCCTGTTTAGACCATACAATCCCATCTTCACTGACACTTTCCTGAGGCAAGTTAATATTCACTCTTCTCTTCACTTCTCCTTTTACTCTTCCTGTCTCTTTCCATGGTGATTTAATTCAGAACTATTTGCATGCCAAGTAAGTGTTCTGACACTGAAGTATATTCTGGTCCTCTTTAGTTTTAAGCCTATCATTGTAGTGATACATTATTTATGATTTATTAAAGCTTGACTGAGTATTTAGAAAGCAAAGTCAGCTACAAGCCAGAAGGTAGGAGGTGGTGGTACACACCTTAAATCCTAGGACTCAGGAATAAGAAATAGACAGATTTCTGTGAGTCCAAGGCCACCCAGATCTACACAAGAGTGAATCAGTCTAAAAGAGAATTATAGCTCACACCTTTAATCCCAGCATTATTGAAGTATATAAGGCAGAAGCAAGGTCTCTGAGAGAATTAATTCTCTAGTCAAACTGAAGAGAGGCAGCAGTTTAAGGCTTGGTGAACAGCTCCTGCATGGAGGATCCCTTTCAGCCTGAGGTAAAGATGAGAGCTAGTAGCTAGCTGCTTTGCTTTTCTGATATTCAGCTTGAAGTGTGAAACCCAATTTTCAGTTTCTGGGTCTTTTATTTTTCATCTTGCAAACCATCTCTGGACATATTGGAAAAAAATTTTCCTTTAACTCCAGGTTGAGCCTCCATTATCCCCCAAAATATCATGGCTCAATTACTCTGAATGTTACTAATCAATTTCCCACTTTCAAATGTCTTAAAAACGATATGTGCTTCAGAAATTGTGACTGCTGGGGAAAGTCACACCTTGTGTGTCTGTGACCATAAATTTGAAAAAGCAGACAATGTTTGAGAAAGGGTGTTGCTGTGACTAGTCAATATATTCCATCAGAGCTGTAGAGCATATGACTTCTCACACTTCTTCCATACTTGTGAATATGGATAAAGAGGTCCATAAAATACACATAATAATCCAACACTTATAACAATAAATCGCAATGATGTTTACTTAAAAATTGTTTTGCTTACATATACCTTTATCCCTTATTTAATATTGAAGCAAATTTATATACTAATGAGAAAATTTGCTTGTTTATTTTTACATAAAGAGTTAAACCTTAGATGAACATTTTATACCACAGGAATATAACATCTCAAACATTTTACAGAGTTGATCAGTAGTTTGATTCCATAACCATCTATGGATTATGGGATGATGCCCATTTGCATAATATAAAATGCCAGATAATTAAGGGTCATTTCAGGAATTGTTGAAAATGTTGCCCTAACTCTAAGCCCAGATGAATTTAATGTTTTATGAAACTCAGTCAGCAACTCAAATAGCAGCTGTTAAAAGAAATCAAATATTCTAATGCAATATGATCCCAAGACATACTAATTTGATACTTATACACTAAGGGATGGTGGTAGGGAAACAGTCTTTGTTTTCTGTAAATAGAACATTATGTCTCTGTGGGAGCAAAACAACTTGTATGTGCAGAAAATCGCTACGTTTCACAATTACAATATCCTTAAGTTCGAGCTGAGGCATTTTAGGCAGCACTTGCTGACGCTGCATGGGGTGGCTGCATGTACATCGTCCACACTGTGTGTGTGTGTGTGTGTGTGTGTGTGTGTGTGTGTGTGTGTGTGCGCGCGCGTGTGTGCAACAGTTGAGGCTGCAGTTACGTCATAGGTACGGGAGCGAACACCTCAGGCTCATGACATGCTTGATATTGAGCTGATCTTTGATTTTTGCATTTCCAGAAATCGTTTACAAGGCAAAAGTTTTCATGACCCTCAAGTTTAGTTATGCAACCCCTTTTTAGGTCAAGACCCACTTTTGAAGAAGCTAGGACAGGGCATGTTCTCAGGGCTACCAGTCAGAGCCAGAGCACAGCTTTGTTTGGCTCAGACACCCACAAGTGTGGCAAGAACTTCCAGTCACTGAAGCATCACCCCAAGGGAGCCCCACCATCTCTCCAAAAGAAGGAGATGAAAGAAGCATAGAAGTCCGGAAGTGGGTGGACTACAGTGAGATAGTTAAACAGTCTCCGTTCTGGGGCACAGCCCGGCTTACAGCTTATGTCCCTTTGTAAGAAGGACAGTCTTACCAGTCTTCCACATTTAGCAAAAAGCATTTAAACCACAGGAGTGGAGTTGATGGCCTCCCCTAGCCAAGTCCACATGACTCAGATCCAAATGAAAGGATCTGAATCAATTCAGTGAAAATCCATTCACCAAAAGAGGAGTAGCCACAGATATTTGGACTCACACACACACACAAAATCAATTGACAAATGGCCTATTTAACAAATTTATCGCCAATTTATCAGGTAATACTTTGGGGCAGTATTTTTGAATATATTCCATGAATATGAATGCATTCTTATGAATACATTCATGAATATACTTCTCTTAAATATATTCAATAAATGTAAATATATTACTTGTATTTTAAGATTGTTCAATTTGTCAAAAGCTAAGGGTCACGGGTTTAGCCTTTTAATGAATATATTCATGAAAACATATTCATGAAGAATGTGGTTCTAAACTAAATCATCCCAAGAACATGGTGAATGGAGACAGAGTCAGCAAATCCTTCCATTCACTTATTTAAATGAATGCCAGCAAAAACACTGGCTATTGGGATGACATGGAAACAAACTTATCGCTTCCTAGAGCCAAACTTCCTAACCCATCTACTGGTTGAGGAATATTTGTTTAGTATACAAAGATGTGCTGCATTTGTTTAACTAGGTAAAGATGCGTTGCTGTTTCACCTTGTCTGCCTAAGGCACATAATTGGTCTAATAAAAAGCTGAATGGCTAATAGATAGGCAGAAGTGGGATAGGCAGGATTGGTGGGCACAGGAAAAAGAGAAAGAAGCCTGCCAACCTCCCAGAGTCCAAGTACCCAAGGGCTAGACAGACAGACATAGATGAGGCAGGGAAGCAGGATGGACTGTACAGTACGTAGATGAGGTAAATAAGCCATGGGGCAGCCCATAGACTAACAGAAATGGGAATGGGTTAGTTCAAGTTAAAAGAAAACAAAACTAGCTAGAACCAAGCCTAATCTCAGGATGAACATTCGTAATTAATAATCAGCCTTCGTGTCATGATCTGGGGGCTAGAGGTTCAAGAAATCCTGTTGCATCTACTAGCTTTAAAGATTCCAACAGAACAATTCTTTATGTTTAGACATTTTTTTTTCCTGCGTAAAAACAGATGTGCTCAAGTAGTGTGGACATAAATGATGCCAAATTCTGATGATTTTTGCATAAATATGATACAGACACTTCATCTAATTAGTCTTCATTACTCTGTATTTGCTTAAATCTCGAATGTTACACTTGAAAATTCCAAATCCAGTTAGGTATTCACCCTATTGATGAACTCAGAAAATGACCAAATGAGGAAATCAAGATTAAGAGGTGAGGATGCAGCTCTGTGGGAGATCACTTGCCTAATAATAGTATTGCCTAGGACCTGGGCTCACTCCAGAGCTGTAAAGGGGGAAATGTGTGAATTCTGATGGCCCCAGGCTTATAATCCCATTACAATGGAGGCTAAAACAGAGGACAGACCAGATTCAAGGTTATCCTGGACTATAGAATCAATTCAAGGCTGGCCTGGATAACTAATTAATATTCTGTCACAAAGTAAAAGAAAGCATATAACACGGTGAAAGAGCACTTGCATAATTTGTGTAAGACTCTGAATCAAATCTCCAGAACAGAGGGGGGAGAGGGGAGGAAGGAGAGAGGGAGAGAGAGACACACAGAGAGATGCACAGAGACAGACACAGAGACAGACACAGAGACAGACACAGAGACAGAGAAAGAATAAATAATAAGTGTGTGTTTGTTAGGGGATATGGTAATTTCTATTAATAATTTATATTCCTAGTAATAAGAATCAGGTTACAGGACTCAGGACACAGATATTTCTCTCTTTTCCTCAGCTACTGAAAGAATGAAAACTCAAGAATGATGGTGTGTGTATGTGTGTGTGTGTGTGTGTGTGTGTGTGTGTGTGTGTGTGTGTATGAGAGAGAGAGACAGAGACAGAGACAGAGAGAGAGAGAGATAAATCACATAACATTGCCTTGTATTTTTCAGGAGCCTTATTTTCTTACATTATCGTAGAACTAAAATGCATCAAAGCAACTCCATATAAAAGCATACAAACAAGGTTAATGTGAATTCAATCATTATTATCACTGATTACGGTTTTTACTAAGCCATGATTAGCTTCATTAAGTAACACATTAGTCTCTTTTTCTTACTTCATGCGGTCAAGTGCAAAGAGATTTCTTGAGTTAAACTTCCTGTTGCTTTACAAAGACCAAGTACTTTTCCCCAAAAAGGGCACCACAAATAATAAAAATAAGTAGATTCTAGCTAAACATTGTTATTCTCTGAGAAAGTCATCAAAACCACATGAAAATGTTGGCATTTCAAAAGAACAACTTTGCATTACACTGAGCACGACTTGTACCAGAAATTTCTGTGGTCCTTGAACATGAAGCCTGGAAATGAAGCAGCTGCATGGGAGGGAGCCTGACCCTTCTATTTTTATCTCTGAACTGTGCAAAGATAGAAGAAGGCTTCTGTCGTTTTTCTGTATGTAGTCCCTTCCTTTATTTATACATTCCCAACCCACTCTCACTGGGAACTTAAACAAACAAATCACATACTTTTCACTGTTGCCTTTCTTATTTGTTTAAACAAACTCTTTCCAACTATTGTTAATGTTTGAGCTAATTCAGAATGTACAGGAACATCAGTCATAGTTTATAATTCGTTTTACCCTCATGGACAGTGATTAAACATTATTTATGCCATAAACAAAGGAATTAGTCTGAGTCCATTGGAATTCTTGCCAAATAATTTTTCATGTGGCCCCGAGTTGGTTCAGTCCTCTATACATAGAGGTTTTAAGAACTAAACCCATCCTTTCATATAGGCTCAGTCCACATATCCTATGACAGATCCATAACTGCAGCTATATCAGCATGGGGACACTTCTCTTTGATCTATCCCTAGCATCTTGTGAACATTAGCTTTCTGCTTTCATGGATGAAGCTTACTATTATCTCAAAAATGAGTCATAATAATTTTGATCTTAGGATATTTGTATTAGTTTATTGCAATAAGAACCTTGCAATAATGGGATACACGGAAGCCTGGGTGTGTTTGGAAAAGTGCTTGGCTTAGACTTGTTATATTAGCTCATGAGGAATCTGTGAGGGGACATGGAGACACAGCTGGGAAGATGTTCTTCCTTAACTAAGCACTTGGTGCTGTAGTTTATCTCCTACTATATCAAGACAATGATTCTGACACTGAAGATAACCAACACCTTTTTCTTTTAAACAGAAGTGGTTACTATGGCCTATTGGCATGAGTGTAAAGAATGCAGATAATACTTACATTCATCAATTAGTGACTGAATAGTCATCGTGAGAAATATATTATTTTTCAGTGAAATTCATCATCTCTGGTTTGAGTTAAAAGATTTATTAGAAAAACTTTTTATCATAGCCTGACACTGGAGAGAAACTTTGATATTTTATATTTTTCCCTTTAAGAGACTATTTTTGATACATCTTATCAAAATATTCTATGCATAAGTTTTTATGTAAAAATTAAATTAGCATGTATTTAACATACAATTTGAAATTCAATCTTAATTTTCACAAAAATTTTATGTAGATCAGAACAATAGCATATTAAAATTTAGGTAAGTATTTCTAACTTATTTGGTACAATAGATAAAAGAAGAGGTTCAGAGTGAATATATTTATCATTAGTTATTTAATCAACTTCATTATAATTCATGTTTCAGTTACCTATTTTTGGCTGTGTCTAGTAGCCTACATATGATTATCTATATTCAGAATAGAAGCTACTTTTTATTTATTAAATTTTATGATAAACATTTCAGCTCTACTTTGTTGAATGAGAAATTACAACATTCTATTGTAAACATAGTCATCTCCAGAAGATAATTTCACATGATTTATTACTTAACACTTCTCATTCCTACCTCCATTAGAAGGCAGGTAATTCGGGGGAATAAAGTTGCTATTCTGTACCTAAGTAAAGTTGAATGATATAATTTACCTGACATACTGCTCTGTCACAACTGAATTCTCCAGGGGACAAGTACAACTTGCAATTTGATCCTTGACATCAGAGGTACTTGCTGATCATATGTGGTGAAAGAAACAGATAGTGCCTTGCACTAAAATAACTAATTTACAGGGAGAGGGGGCAGAAAGATTGGGAGAACTTGAAACAGTGGAGGGCTGCTGACATGACAGGGACATTACACATAAGAATTCAAAGCAACTATGACCTGTGCATAAGCTCACACGAGACAATGCCAGCCCAAATTCCAGGATGAATATGAAAGTTCTTATGAAGTCCTACTCCTACCTGAGGGGCTGTTGGCTATTGTTGGCTTCTTGGTGAAGGACAGTCAGTTTTCTTTGTGATCTGCCCCTGACATGTTGCCTGTATTCCAGAGTATTGCCTTACACATATTAGCAAGCACTAAGTGCAATCAGTGGGTTTGACAAGGCGTGTATAAGCCTTCATAGTCTCGTTCTCTGTGGCATTCTGTGGTTATATCTGTTGTAAGACAAATCTTCTCCTCTCGGGTCTCAGCAATCACCACGGAAGAGGAAGAAGCCAGAGGTGATGATGGATTACAACAAGGCAAGAGTGTTTTATAGACAGAGGAAAGCATTTACACACACAATCTCCCAACACTTGCAACAGAGTAAGCTCACACCAGACAGAATCCTAACATGGAGAAGGGAGGTAGACATGAAGTCCCACCCCTGGCTGAGGAGTTGTTGGCAATGTAAAGCTGCTGGAAGAGGGTGTATCAGTTTCTTTTGAGTGTGTGGCCCCCTAGTAACTCCACCACACTCCAGTGGAGAGTCTTACATCTAAGAATATAAGGACAGTACAAACTGTACTTTATATGTGAAAAAAAAAACTACCATGAAAAAAACAAAAAGAGGGCACAAAGTTGGGTGGTTAGGGAAGTAAGGATGAAACTGGGGGTAATGGCATATAAATTAAAATACATTGCAAGGGATTTCAAAGAACCAATAAAAATGATAAGAAAAAATCAATTTAATACTGGGGGAAACAAATACATAAAGTTGAGGAAGGAATGTAGTGAATTGGAGGGGAAAGAATCAGGGTGTGTTGGATTAATCATCTATTAAGTATTAAAATAATAAAAAAAATAAAAATCACCCTAATATGTGGAGGGAATGATATCATGGACGATGGAAGATTTTGTCAAGGTTTCTATTTATGGAAATGGTCAGTGATGTTGTGTCATGAAGAGACTATGAAGAGCTTAAAGGATTCCTCCCTCTCCTTTAGGTCCATGAATACATAACTGAATTCTTGTCACCCACATTATTTCCATCCTTAAACACCCAGAGATGTAAATGTTCATTCAATACACAACCGTTGAATGAACAAGTAGGTTGTCCAAGCTTTACTGAAAGCACTTGGCATTCAGTTCATGTGTGCAATGGGAGAGATGATGAGAGGTGTTAGAAGGAGATAATAAAGTACTTGCATTTCAATGTAAGAAGGGTGAATTTCATTCCATTAGAAATTTATGGGGTGGAGACAGGGCATAATTAGAGAAATCTTGAAAGAATGACTTTAACAGCTATCAATTATGCGTAAAACATGACAGCTCTTCACTGTCATCTCTACACATCTCTCCAAATAAATGTCCCTAATGTGTATGTATAGAATTTAACATAAATAAATTCAGTGCTGTACTGAGACATGTGAATTATTACCATTTGCCACTCAGAAGTGAGTGAGAAAATGTCTTGGTTTAGAATCTCAGCAGAATTAACTTTTTAGTTTCATTTTAGAAGTTCATTCTGTGGTGTTTCTGCAAAATTCAATTTACTCAGCTATTGGCCTAGCTTTGTAGTGATATGATCCTTTCTGTTTCTGTCCCCTCCCCTTTTTTACACCTTTAATGTGTCCTTCTATCACTCATCAAACCTCACTGTTGTATAGACCTGAACTCTCCCAGAGTGGTGCTTTAATTAAAAAAAATCCAGTCTAATGTTGAGACATTCTTAAATGTTCATATCCATATTTCAGTTACTCATTCATGAACTTGTTTACAAGTTATGAAAACAATTATGTATGTATTCATAGTTAGTGACTTCAAGGCATCATGTCTTACTTGTAGAAACAACAGAATCAGAGATGCCATAGGTATGTTATGAAGATAAATTATTGAGCCACAAGTCAGGAGACAAATGGCAACTCAGCACTCGATTTCATCCCTGAGGGTACTGAGGCACTCACAGTCAGTCAAACACTGGGTCAACAACTTGGTTTTCATTACTAAGAACAGTATTGTCATGACTGACACCATTACCCTATCATGGGGGAAACTGTCCTTTCAAAAGACCACCAGGTTGCATGGCATTGTACATTCTCTTTTTGTTTGCAGCATCTATGTTT
This sequence comes from Cricetiscus sungorus, assembly GCA_030556225.1. Lineage (NCBI taxonomy): Eukaryota > Metazoa > Chordata > Mammalia > Rodentia > Cricetidae > Cricetiscus > Cricetiscus sungorus. The sequence goes on from JANBXA010000031.1 coordinate 28,066,500, forward strand.
CATTTACAGTGCTAGTTGGGAAAAAGAGAGGAATTGTTTAATTGAACTGAGGGTTTGCAAGAATTACTTCTTATGAGCGCAAATACACATAAAAGTATATAAGCATGAAAAACTTTAAAAAAGCATCTGACAGTCATTAATGTGCCCATGCCTGTTCCCCAAAATTAAACTTCACAAAACAGGTATTTAACTCAACATACATTTTATTGGTCTTGATTGGGCTTAGAAATGTGTGCTTGGGTTATAGTATTGTTTAAAAAAAATGGTGTTTATTGGTGTGTATCATTTGATGCTTCAGAATCAAAGCACTCTCGTTATGCGAGCCCACAAGAGTCTGTTAAAGGGTCTCAAGAACTTATTTAGGTATAAAATGGAGATAAACACTCACTGGTACAGAATAGATTAGATTCCACAGCCATCCAGCTGTTGTGTCATGCCGTTCTGCCCAGGGGGACTGGGATCCAACCACCTTAGTAAGAAAGTGAGGGAGTGACATCTCCCCCTCAGCTTTTAAGTGTTCATACAGGCAGACAAGACCACACCATGGGGCTTGCTTCCCCAAAGGTCATTGACTGAATGGATCAAAATCCTACAACACTCCCCCTCCACCCTTTTTTCCCTAAACAAGAAAGTTCTAATCCTAACATAAAGCCATCTACAATAAGAACAACTATAACATATTGTGCAGAAGAAGAAAAAAAAAATAGTAACATAATCAAAGATGAAACTACAACCAGCAAGAACAACATCAAGCAAATAACAGATTCTAAATGTCCAGGCCATAGGTAATTGTCAAATTACAGAGATTATTCCAATAGACTCTCTTATCTTGGAGAGTCTAAATCTTGTAACTAATATGCCATAGTTAATATATGAGAGGAGTATAACTGTAACTATCTAATCTTCAACCACATCAAAGATTTGAGAAGGAAAATAATATTACATGATCAGGCAGGAAGTGACTTCCAAAAGATGCAAGAAATGATAGAAACAGTTGGCTGCCTAGACAGCGATCTAAAGTCTCTCTGCAATGTTGGGGCAACCAACTTTGGTTATAGGCCAGAATATCTGAGAGACCATTTTCAGAAGCAGGAAAATTTCTTCTACACTGTCTTGGCAAGGCTCAGCAGTCATTTTTCCTTGAGTCCTGCTTGTATGAATTGGACAGTGTCCTTACTGTCAGCAGTTGAGTCAAGGGCAATTCTTTGCCCAATAAGCAAGTTTTGCCAAGTAGAAAACAAGCTCCACATAGTGTCCCACATCCACTCAGGAATAGATCAGGGCTGCCAGTAGCAGTTGTGTCTCAGGTCAAGAGAATTCTAAATTATTAACACATTTGAATGGCATATTCTGTAGGTCTTTGAAGTGTTTAAAAGACCTGTCTAATGGAATACATCTTTTGCATCAAGAAACCCAGCCAACCTAAACTTTTAGGTTCACAAAATAGACAACAGAGTATTTTATTTAATGTTGTCAAATACAAATAGACTAAATATTATAACTATAATTCTTGCTTGATACCTGTTTCATTCATTATATGTAATTTTACAGTGTTAAAATTAAAACCTTCCTTTTTAGTTAGACAAAAAAGGGGACATGAAGTGGGATGCCATTCTGTATGATATGAATATGTTTTATTGCTATTGGTTAATAGAGAAGCTTATTTTTGACCAGTAGTCAGGCAGAACAGAGCCAGGTAGGAAAAAGTAGCAAAGATACAAAGAAAAAGAAGGCAGAGTCTGGGAGATACAAGCAGCCACTGGGGAAGCAAGATGTGTGGTAACAAGCCACAATCATCATGGAAAAATATAGAATAATAGAAATGGGTTAATTTAAATTGTGAGAGCTAGTTAATAATAGGTCTGAACTAATAGGCCAAACAGTTTGTAATTAATATTAAGCCTGATTGATTATTTGGGAACTGGCAGGCTGGAGAGAAACCTCCAGTTACATGCTGCCCCATAATTGATCATTTTCAAATAATAATAATAACATCATAACAACTAAAACAACATGCACCAACCTTAGAAACATACCTCCTACATGACAGTAATCCTGCCTGATGGTGATGTAAGATGGGTTCCAGTGTCACTTTTCAGCTTAAGTTTAGACTTTAACCAGGGCCTCTGACTGCCCACAACTTTAGAGGTGGTGCCATTGGCCACTTTGTGGAAATCCACATCCTGTCTTTCCTTGATTCAAACTTATCAGGGTCCATAGCAGCATTTGAAGAAGAATAACAGCTAAAAGCAGGTGTGCCTTTTGGGCCTGTGTGTAAAGTGTATAAACCCCATACAAATTTATATTGGTCCTTCCAACTCTAGATCATTTCAATTAAATAAACAAAAGTATAATGAGCTAAGTCACCTAGATCATGAATGGATTGGGGGCTACTCTATTCCACATGGGAATATGGACAGAAGTATAGGTGGGAAGTGGGGTTGTGACTGATGCCCTGTCTCCCTAGCAAAGGCAGTATGAACTGACCTTCAATTCTACCTGCCAGTCTCACTTTAGAGGATAGAGAAATAGCCAGATGCAAAGGAATACTATGATGGTTATTCTTGGTTGTCAGCTTGACTACTTCTAGATCTAAATAAATAAAAAATGGAGGTCACACCCATGAGGAATTTTGGCTTAATTTTAATTAAGCAGAAAAAGGAATGCTTCTAATCTGAGATGTACATTTTGCTGGGAGCCTATATATTATATATTATATTCTATATCCTTATAAAGTATATAAGGACATGGAAGAAGGAAGCATTTACTCTTTGCATGCCTGCTCCCACTTTACTAGCCTTCTTTCATATGAATAGAACCTACTCCTTTGGGATTCTAGCTGAAGACTACCTGAGACATCATCCTATTTTGTGGACTGAGCAACTTCTTGATTCTTGGACTTTTCTTCATAGCTGGACATTGTTGGGTCAGCAGCCTATAAGTCATTGTAATAAATACCACACACACACACACACACACACGCACACACACACACACACACACACACACACACACACACACACACATATATATATCGAGAGAGAGAGAGAGAGAGAGAGAGAGAGAGAGAGAGAGACTTGAGCCGACCAGAACCTGAAAATATTTGCACTTTCTAGGAAGACACTTGGACACTATATAGAAAGGGAGGAAATTTCAGAGGTTACTTGAATTTGTTTAATGAAATCAATAATCTCCATGAAACTGAAGTTAAATGAAGAGAAGGAAAAACACTCTTGCCTCAAATGAATGACATTTTTAAAGGAACATTAACTTACTTAGCAGCTAAGACAAGGATCTATTCATTTTAACAAGGTATTATGGCCTAGACAAGTCATTCTTTCGTGAAAGTACCTACATTTTTATTCTACCAACTGAAGTTCCTTGCACACGAATGTTAACTCAAGATGTAATGAGCTGGCAGAGGTACAAAGTCTCCACCAAATCCATTCAGAATCGTATTACAGGAAGAAAATGAGCTGCAGAAAGAAACCAGTGCAGCTTACATCTTCCCTGAGGATGGAGTAGATGGATTGAAAGAATCAACTGACCTTCAACACTGTGATTTCAGACTGAGCCTGCCAAAAGAGGATGGAAATGTCTGGCAAGCCACTGAAAGATTAGATTTGAGAAGGCAACCCTTCCTTCAGCTCCTGAAACAGGATTCCAGAACGCAACACACACTTGCATTTTGGGAAGAAACTGTCCCTTCTGAGGTGGTTTGAGATATCAGAAAATATTTTCACTCAAAGATGGCAGCCTTGATTGAAAGAATTCCATATTTACCAGATTCTGATTATCAATACCCTTTGCCTTTCTGACAAAAATGTACAAATATTTTTCTTAGAGTCTATAACTGGTTATATTTGTCATTAATAGTCCTTGAAATGCAACCCTCTAAATAATTTCTTTGGAAAAAAAGAATCAATAAACATTCCTAATTGTGGGTGTAAGGAGGTGTTCAGATATATATCTATATATCTATATGTCTATATATCTATATGTCTATATATTTATATCTATATCTATCTCTATATATCTCTATATCTCTATATCTCTATATCTCTATATATCTAATCTACCTATATATAATCTATCTATATATTATCTATCTATATATCATCTATCTATATATCATCTATCTATATATCATCTATCTATATATCAATCTATCTATACATCTATATATCTATATATCATCTATCTATATATCTATATATCATCTATATATCTCTAAAATATATATATATATATATATATATATATATATATATCTTACCAGTTGGAAATAAACAAATGGCAAAATGTAAAATATAAGGAGGCATATTCTTCACCACTGTGCTCATTTATAATGGTCCTCTTGTTAAGCAGACTTCACTCAGTGTTCATGCTGTGGGCTAGACCCAAATGGTCATTCTTTTAGAGTATGTACCTGCATTCCTTCTAGAGCCCACTGAGACAGACTCAAGTCCCATAGACATCCACTCCCAGTGTCGCAGACAATGTTGTGGAATGGAAAAAAAATGCCATGTCTCCCCAAACCAAATGGAAACCATGACCAGCATGTTTCAATCTGGGGATTTCAGGACAATAATCCCACTTAGAAATCATTTACACATGTAATTTGGCATATAGAATATATTAGCATGAAAAAGAAATTACTAGAATCTGACATCAAGCTATGACATTCACAGGAGCCATATGTGACAGACTTTTTCCTCTTGAAGTTGTATGTCTAAAACACAAACTCTTAACACCTTCAGCATTTTGTACAGTATCATACCAGTGGACATTGCTGGAAGAGCAATGTCTGACAGAGGGCTAAGAAGTCTAAATATATGTGCAACTTTGAATTTTCTAGAAGCTACACTCAATAAGAGAACACAGTAACCATGCTTTAATTTGAAATTCTTTAAAAGTTGCATTTGCTTATTTATGTTTTGTGTGGGCCTGCATGCATATGTTTGTGTGTGCGGTTGTAGATATAGTAGCATGTATGTGGAAATCAGAGAACAATTTACCCAAGTTGATTCTTTCCTTCACCATATTGTCAGGCTTTGCTTGCTGAGCTACCCACTGGCCTAGGTGCTAAGTTTCAGTAACATATTTTATTTAAATCAATACATCCCCAATAATGTTTAGCATATAGCCAAGATGAAAACATTACTGAGTTGTCTTGTCCCTCTTCTTTTTTTTTCCAGAAAGTCTTTTATAGAGAAGAGCATATAAAGCATTTAATAAGAACTATATACTTCAGTTGGCACCAGTCCTATTGCAAGTGACCCACAGGTACCTGGGTCTAAGGCCAAAAGAACAGGTAGTACAGATACAGGAAGATGGGTCATGATCTTGGCTTTCACTAAACTATGAATTCGAAGTAAGTCACATATTTAAATAATTACGACATACCAGTCTTTTTTTATTTTTTTTTTAATTATTTCCACTTAACCCCAAGACTCAATATTAAGAATCCTTTCTCTCACACACTTTTACTTGGTGAACTCCCAGCCACAGTAAAAGTTCTAGCCCAAACAGTACTCACTCGGGGAAATTATTCATTACTGGTTTTGTCCCAGCTCTCTCAAAAACATAATATACTTGAGAACAAACACAAACAAAACTCTGGTCTGTATTTCTATGCCATGCATGTTCCCTTCACCACAGTTATCTGAACACATACAATGTTACCGATGACTGGTACCCACTGTGTGTGGAAAGATACTGAATCTGCACCCAGCACAGCCACTGTGTCAGAGAAGGCAAGAGGAAGGGGGGGCTGGAAGGAGTATGGCCTGACCCCCACACTGAGTCTACCTCTCCACCTAAACTGTCCTGAAAAGTTTTTGTTCTTCATAGCCAAAGACTCTAGAGAAAGTATATTTTAGCTAAAATTACCATAGTTGTGTAAAAAAAAAATTGAGAAATAGGACGAAATGCCTTTTGATGCATTTTTACATCTATAAATACACACAGATATTTTAATCTTCAAATTCAAAGACCACTCAGGGGAACTTGCCATGATTCAGGCTTTTAGGTACTTGGGAGTTCTAGAGGCTCCTTTCTATGGAAGGTAAATCAGGTTATTTGATAACATAAATATTTCTGAAAATCTGACAGATACATACAAACCCAAGGCATGCAGAGCATAAGCTTTCCATAATAGTTATTAATTTGGTCCAAGGCATTTTCAGGTGTTATGACCTTTTGCAAAGACAAAAGTTTAGACTCTGTGAATAAGGCCTTAGGAAAGAATGGACTCAAGTTTCGAGGGTTCAATAACTTACTGTCTGATTTTTCTGATGCTAAAACATATCCATGTTTTTATCTTAGTTTTTATTTCTTATTTTGTATCCTCCAACTCTGATTTCTTGAAAGCATCATGTTCCACATCACCTGTATTTATACCCATCAAGAACTGTGTGTGTGTGTGTGTGTGTGTGTGTGTGTGTGTGTGTTGGGTAAAGGTAATTCAGTCTTTACTCTCATGTTTGTAATGCAGGATGTGTGCATGAGTGCATGTGCACGCGTGTGTGTAGGAATGTATGTGTATATTTAACAAGTGGTAGGCAGCATAAAACAAGCTATAACAAGCTTCAGTCAGGCAAAACAGCACCAGGGAAAGGAAGAGAGTAAGGTGAAGTTCAGGCGAGAATTACTACACTGCTAACAAGACTTAACCTGGCTTAAGCTTTCCTCTTCACCAGCAGGCTCATTCTCTAGAATAACATAGGAATGGGAAAATGGAAAGCCAAAAGCTACAGCTCTGAAAGTTTTAAGTATTTAAAACTTATTGAATATAAAAAAAATCACACGTGAGTTTCATAGAATTTGCTTACATGTTCATTCACTTAGTATGTGAATTCTATTTATTTAGTAATTTCCTAGGTAGGATTACAAGTGCTGGAGAGGAATGCTAGGTAACCCTGTTCCTTTCTTTGACAATTCCTCATACAAGCCTGAGGACACTACCATATATATTCAGACAGAAAGTGACATGTTGGTGGCACCAGGGAAATGTTACTATGAAGGCCAGTCAAATTTCACAATGTAAAAGATCTGTGTAAGGAACATGAAAAGAAGCATGTTTCTGCATGAATGCCCCTGAAAGGGGGAAATAGACAAGATCTCCTGAGCAAATTTGAAGTGCAGGGGTGGGGAGGGGGCAGGATGGGAGGGGGTTGAAGAGGAGGAAGGAAGAAAACATGAGGGAACAGGATGGTCGAGTTGGGGGAGGAAGAACAAAGAAAGAGAAATCTTGATAGAGGGAGCCAAAATGGGGTTATGGAGAAATCTGGTGCCAGGGAACCTCCCAGGAATCCACAAGGATGAATGACCCTAGCTAAGATTCCTAGCAATAGTGGAAAGGTGCCCAAACTGGCCTTCCCTTGTAATTGGAACAATGAACAACCTAATTGTCATCATAGAAACTTCATCCAGTAACTAATGGAAGCAGATTCAGCTAAGCACTTGGCCAAGCTCCCAGAGCCCAGAAGAAAAGAGACAGGAGAGATTATATGAGCAAAGGGGTCAAGATCATGGTGGGGAAATCCACAGAGACAGCTGACCTGAGCTATTGGGAGCTCAGTGACTTTGAACTGATAGGTGGGAACCTGCATAGGACTGAACTAGGCCCTCTGAATGTGGGTGAGAGTTCTGTGTCTTGGGCAGTCTGTAGGGCCACTGACAATGGGACCAGGATTTATCCCTAGTTCATGAACTGGCTTTTTGCAGCCTATTCCCTATGGAGGGACACTTTACTCAGCCTTTGGGGAGCTTTGGTCCTGCCTCAGAGTGACTGACTTCGTTGAGGCCTTACCCTTACTGAGCAGTGGAAGTGGGGGTTAGGTGGGGGAAAGGTGAGGGACAAGTGGAGGAGGGAAGGAGGGGGAACTGTGGTTGGTGTGTAAAATGAAGAAGAAAACCTTTTAAATAAATAAAAAGAAATAAATGAAAAGAGAAGAAGTATGTTTATAGGAAGCTTCTGTCCTTTCGCCAATGCTGGGCTTACAGCTCGGTATGCCACCGAGCCCAGTTTTTCTACACGGGTTCTGGGCTTTAAACTGATGTTTGCATAGCAGGCACCATACAGACAATTTGTGACTTCTCTGTAGCAGTGATGAGAAATACTCCGATGAAGATGGCTTAAGGTAGAAATGGTTGATTTGTCTTCCAGCTTCATGCTACAATCAAGAAGCAGAGACTAAAGAGTGATAGTCTTCAGCTACGCTCCCTTTCCACTTCACACAGTTCATGATATACACTCAGGAAATGGTGCCATTCATAATGGGTAAGTCTGCTCAGCACAATTAATGCAATCAAAGTAACTCTCCCACGGGCATGGTCAGAGACTGTATTCTACCAGAGGACAGTAATACTGTCTATGACACTGGACAAACCATCTGAACAGCACACGGATTGACTTTCTTGGTATTCATCATTTTGTCCCTGTTCTTCTTGGCCTGAGCATCAAAAGCCTGGAATTGAACCGAGTGAAAAAGTCAGAAGGCCAAATTAAATCCCCTGCTGAAAATGAAGCCTGGGTGTAGATAACTTTGATATGTCACCTTTCCTGGCTCTATGGATCTTCATTGCTAAGTAGCTTTAATTTCAAATAATCTTCCCTTTTGAATATTTAATCATAGTGCTAGCCTATGGTGTTAAATATCCATGGAAGAGAGAATCCAATAACTTCTATAACCCTCAGTGATGTAAAATGGGAATGTGTAACATGCAAAGATCTACAGTGAGGAGCTTAAATAAAGTACCAAGGTTAGATACTGAATTTTGCTTATGATAAATGACTTAATAAGAATATTAAAAAAAACAAGTAGTTATAGCTACTCTCATACACCCAGTTATGCTATAAAAATAATGATTAAATCCAACAATAGGTTCAAGCATCCTGTTTTATCCACTGTAGTAATAGATAGGGTTTAAAAATCACTTTTATTGGATCGCAAATTTCCCAGTGATAGGAATGCTATAGCTTCTCTTGGACCGTGAAACAGAACTTAGCTTTCTGAAGCAATCATTTCAGGGTAAACAGACTCTTGGAGCTTCTGATCACAGATGTTATATACTTGCAGATCAACCCAACACTGACCTCTGGATCTAGGGCTTCAAGGTGAATTCTGAAGGGACAGTAATGAACCAGGAAGGCACCTTGTCCAACTGATTGCAAACTAGAAAGTTAGAAAGGGCACTGAGAAGCTAGGAGGTAGCTCAGTCAGCAAAATGTGAACTTTGTAAGCATTTGAGTTTGAGCACCAGAACTCATGTAAAAAAATAAAAAAAGAAAGAAGAAAAGAAAAAAAAAAAGCAAATATGGTGATGCCATGCTCCCATGTTGGGGAGGCGGAGACAGTAGGATCCCATAGGATCCCAGAGGCTCACTGGTCAACTAGTCTAGTCAATGAGAGACTCTGTCTCAAAACTCAATGTGGATGATATTTTATATATGGCAACCATGGATTTTCCCTGGCCTCCTTATGCATATGCACCCACATACATATGCATACACATACATGAAGTTGCAAGCACACACATGCACATGTAATACACACTTGTAGTGATTCTTTCTTAGGGGCTAATAGTCTTAGTGTTAAATTGGAATTTAGCTCCCTTTCTAGCCTTTGTGCAGTGAATAACTTGTCCAAATAGATGTTATCTCACATGCAAATGCCTAATAGAAGGGACCCTTTCCACAGACCAAGACTTGTCTCTTATCAGGCTACCAGAATTTATAGAATTTTAACATGTCACCAAGTTCCCTATCCCAGTTCAGAGTTTGATTTTTTCGGGGAGAATACAGATTTTTTTTCAGTTTTTCTAGACTTCAAGATATATTTTTATTCATTTACCTATTCAATTTAATGGCTCTTTTAGGATTTCATCCATGAGTACAATATTTACATAATTTCCATCATTCACTTTCTTCCTTCCAACTCCTCTGGCTCTGTAATCCTTTCTAATTCATAACCTCTTTTTCTTTGACTATTATTATTGTATATACATATGTATACATAAATACAAAATGCTGAGTCCATTTAGTGTTATTTTTATATATATGTGTCTTAATAAAATAGTAACCTAAACATAACAGGCCCTACGAAAACACATGTTAATATGCCAACATGGATGGGGGGAGTTTCATGAGAGATCACTCCTGAATAAAAAGCTACAGGGCAATCAATGATTACTGAGAGAAGGAGAACCAGTCCTCTCCATGGATAAACCTCTTGGTAGGTTGCCCAGTCTCATGAGGTCAGCCCAAAACACTTAATCTTTTCAATTTCTCTCTAGGCATCTTACAGCCACTAGGATGATGGTGTAAATAAATGGGCCATTGTACAATCTGGAGTTGCTGTACAATCTCATTGCTGTTTCTAAGCCTGTTGTGTTTTAAACTTCCAGGCTTGAAGTCTCACTAATAGTATATGCTGGCACTGCTATTGTGTGAGATTCTTAGAGAAATAACTCCTGCTCTACCTGCTCTAGATGCCACCACAGCTGTTTCTTGGCAGTAAGGCTTTGGATCTGACACATGATGGCCACTGCTGGTCTTCAGAGATGAGGAAATGATGTCAGCATACCTTCAGTGCAAGACTTCAAGCTCAGTCTCTTTACAACCCCTCCCTCTGTCTACGTTCCATCTTTACCACTTAGTATCCTTATCTTGTGTAGGGGAATTCATCTAGGAATTTAATTACACCATTGCTAGACAGATGAGGCATTGTTCAGTGGATAACGGACTGGCCATGGAGGAGAGAGGATCAAAGTTCAGGTCCACAGATCCCATGTAAAAGCATAGTAAGCTTGATTGCTGCTTATAATTCCAACACCTGGAATCAGAGACTGGATTCCCAGAGCAGCTGGCTAGTTACAAGAGTTGGGATTAGTACACTCTAGGCACAGCAAGAAACTATGCTTCTGTAAATAAGATAGAGGTAATGAGGAGGACAACTGACATCAACTTCAGGCCTTCAAACACACACACACACACACACACACACACACACACACACACACACACAAGTGAATGTGCACATAATATTCACAGATGCAAAAATCACACATACAGGTACACACACACACACACACACACACACACACACACACACACACACACACACGTGCACACACACATGCAGAAGAAACTGTTAAAGAACACTTTCCACCATGATTAAATATTGAAATGAAAATTTCTATGCTTCTTGGGAGAAGCAGTTTTGAATTTCAGATATTTCCTTCCAACTTCATACTCAGCCATGAAAATAAAAGTGGGTTCTAATCCTTCACATTTCCATTTTCCTGGTTTCTCCAACCTTTGATCTCATTTGTCTTACTGTATGCTAATACAGTCCTTTTACATCCAAACCTGTCACTCTGGTGTTAATGGCAACCAAAATAAAGTGAATTAATTGTTTATGTGCACAAATTAGCCTAGATTGGTAGCTGAAGATTCTCCTGGACAGCTAGGAGACAGCAAAGCTAGTTTCTCAGTCAGGAGCCTCCCAGGGTATGTAATCTCCACAGATTCATAAATGCACAGACGCTCTCTCTCTTCTTGTTTCACAAATTGTTTATCATTTTATTCAGAGTGATTCTCAGAGGAGTAAAACTGATTTTAATTATTTAGGGGGATGGGGAAATGAGACAGAGGTCATATTTAAATATCAAAGAATCCATATGTATGAGTCACAAGCAGAAACAATCTCTATGTGGGATTTCTAACAAAACAGCATGTGGTCCCCGAGCCTAATTCACTCCTTCAGGGTACAGCACCTGCAGAGTGTGAGAGATAAAACGATATTGGGAAAAATATGATAACCTCACTCAAACATTACTTAATGTTATGTATAGCTCAAAGCATTTTGGGCAAATCTTTGATCTGGCCCAAAGAGACATAGTAGATGAATTACAGCAGAATACCGAGAGGCTCCTGTGGTTTCTGTAGGATTTCAAGGAAGAACAAAATTTATTTGTCCCAGTGATTAAATAAGGCCACATTTTAATTTAGTATTGTCCCTCCTAGAAAATTTTGTAGACTCACATAACCCAGGAGATGGAAGTGACTATATTAGCACCACGTTATTCTGGTGTCCAGTTCACTTTCTAATGGTTGTTACCCAGTAGGTATGGTCTTCAGAAGCTCTTGTTTGCAGTAGAACATGGCACCTACCTTGATAACACAACAAAGTAGAGATGGTTTAAGCAACACAGTTTGCTCTGATCATTCTGGAGGCCAGCTGGCCACAAGAAAATTGTGACCACTGTGGTTTCTACCAGGACTTTCTCCTTCACTCTGTATCTGGAGGGGTTAAACTCTCCCAGTTTTACATCAGAACTAAGATTTCAGTTCTCTGAGAGGAACAAAGAGTGTCTCTCCCAACAAAGGGGCATTTATCAACAAATTACATTCAGGGACAAGGGAGAGAACATGAACAAGGCCTACAGTCAGCCCCATAGCATCTCAAGGCAATGATCACATAGGAACAGATCCTGGGAATTGTCCCAGGAAGGAAGAATTGTAGCCCTAGCCAGCCCATGTTATCCCTAGCCAATCAGAAATGTACTAACATAATTGCCACTTGCTTAAGTCAATCACAGATAGAGTGGCCTGAATGCTTCTGGAACACCCCTTGGCTATGCTTAAAAGGCGTCTACATGCTCTACTCAGTGTCTTGCACCATTTTGCCTTTGTGTTGGATGGCTGACCCCCTAGAGTGATGCAACACATATTCCAGAGAAATCAAATGCTCTTGCTAATTGCATACTTCCCTTGGATTCTAAGATAGCTAGGTACCTTCTATCAGTCCTCAAATACTTGTATAGCATGATCTTGTCTGCATGTAGGGACACTCATCATGTGGGGTGAGGTTCCACCTTTACAATCCTATTTAATCTCACATTCAGGGGTCCTGGGTTAGAATTTTGACATATTAGTCGATTGGGGACCCAAAGCATGCCTTGTAATTACTTTTTCATGTTTTTAATTTGGTGTTCCTCCATGACTAGATTTTCCTCATTTTCCTTCACCATGTTCCATACTCACTTTCACTTCTAAACAAGAAGAAACCCTATATATTGCTTTTATATTGTGGTCTGGAGAACAGTTCATATTTTTTACTACTAATAATATTAATTATCCTTTTATTTTAACTTTAACATGACTCCCAACATAGTGCTTAATTACAACAAACAAATTAAACATCTTTGGATAAATAAAATGAGGTATGTTAATAATTTATGTTGTTGTACTAACTTATAATTTTCATTTTTATTCATCTTGGGGTTTCTATGACCCTCAAATTGTATCCTGCTTTGCCAACATATGTAATCGTTTTCATTTGGGCATACATTTATCTAATTATTCATAAATATTTTGGGAAATTGTGCAGTATTGCATAAAATTAAGATCTCCAATGTTGAAGATTTAAGTAAGTGGCACTTAGGAATCCCTGCATTTTTAGTATTAATGGCTGCTAATGCTTTGTCACTTTTTTCTTCAGAACTTAAAGTCCTGAAGAGAGGAGGCAAGCTATTAAGATTCAGAAAATAAATATACTTTACAAGGCTCAGTAGTTAAGAAAACTTTGCAAAGTCCCTGAGACTTACAACACTCACAAGGTCCCTGCCCAAGGTTACATCATTAGTAATATGGGGTGGGCAAAAGACACATTTCAATTGGTTGAGCTGCCTGAAAGTCAAGCAGAGACCTTTGGGGATGCAACTTTTGTGAGTCATTACCCATGCCACAGTAGGCATTTGATGATACAGTTAGCCATCTTGAGTCAAGCTTCAGTAACCTCTCACCCATATTCTGGTAAGCAATTGTAATAAACACAGGGCTCAGTAAGCTAGGTTTACTCCCATCACTTCTGGTCTATAGACAGTGCCTTTCCTGTAGTTAATAGATGTTTGCTCAGGTCTCCATAGGAAACGGAAACATCGCTTGACAGTTAACCACATTGTATTACAGAACACCTATGGATTAATCTCTCTCTCTCTCTCTCTCTCTCTCTCTCTCTCTCTCTCTCTCTCTCTCTCTCTCACTCTCTCTCTCTCTCTCTCTGTCTCCCTACAAAGACAGGAACATCAAAATCCACTTGAAATTCATTTTGCGAAAGGGTCACTTTTTTTCTGAACTATACATCAAAACATGCAACAGGTGAATAGTATGATTTTCTTTTTCCTTCTGTCACATTACTTGACAAGAGCCCACATGCAGTGATTTTTTTTTTCTTCTCTCTAGAGCTTCCAATTCCTGGTGTCAACTTGGCAGACTTCTACACAGCATAGAATTCCACATGGAATCTTTGGAAATGCAAATCCTGGAAATATTTTAGACATCCTGAAGAAGAATCTCTTGGGGGCCGAGTTAGCTTCAGAAGTTGATGTAGTACTTTTTATGCAAACTTTGCTTAATGAGGAGGTGATCCCTAAATGGAGCTATACTTTGGAAATAGCTAGTGAGCCTGAAACAAGATTTTCTGAACTTCATGGGTAATTTTACTTTTCAACAAAAGACTAGCTGGTGAAAAATTAGAGCACCGCTAGCAATTGTGTGAGTGTGTATGTGTGCATGTGTGTGCATGTGTGTGTATTTGTGTCTACAGCTCAGAGGACAACTTGCTGGTTACTTTCTTACACCATGTGAGTTCTTGGGATACAACTACAATCATCAGTCTTGGCAGAAATGAGTCTTTACCTATTGACTATCAGCCTTGCAACCTGATATTCTTCAGGTCAGGGTATCTTATTAGTACCCTGCTTACTGTTTCTGCTATGCTGCTTGACCAGCAAGCACTCAGAATCTTCCAGTCTCAATGCCCACCTCCCAAGTGCCGGAGTTATAGGTATATGCCACCACCCCAGCTTCTCCATAACTGCTGGGGATATGAACTCAGTTCCTTATGCGACAACTTTACCCAAATGAACTATCTTTACAGTCTCATAATTATAATTTTTAGTAAAACATTTTAATATTAAAGGCCTAACTTCATTGAATATTAAAATCCTGATGTTCGGGGTTTCAACATAGATAGATGCAGAACACATTTCCAGTTCCCCTTGGGTTACTAGAAAGTTTTCTGACTTTTTCATTCCCTCGGTTGTTTTGAATATGTAGAGTTAAGTATAAATGGTTAAAGATAAAGAAGAAGATAACACTTTTCAATTGGTATTTCACCATGACAAAGTATGTAAGTTCCTTTAATCTTACTACCCGGAGCTATACGTTTACACACTGTGTCGTCACAAGATTATATGGCAGGCATCATGGAGATTCGAAATAGAAAACCCTTTAGGCTGCTTTCACATGACACTCCACTCTGACCATGCTGTAGAACAGCTCCTTAGGTTCTCTCCAAACGTGTATTTTCTTAAGTCTACCCCAAAGCCTTTCCATACTTGGTTGTATACTAGCAAACTGTGGTCCTTGTATGATCATGTGCCCAGGCTCAATGGATTAAGTGTTGGTGCCATGTTCACATGCCTTTTGCCTGCCCCATCTCTATGGTCCCCTCAAGCAAGCATATTTGCCATCAGCTTCCTGATGAAGGATGATTTTTCTCCCCACTGTAATTTCATGTCATTACTCACATTGCACATTTTCTGTCTGCTATCCAGTTTCTACCTTTCTTCGTCTAATTCCTGCCATTTAGTCTATGTCATCATGCTGATGTCCAGCCTGCTTTCTAGACTCCAGTGCCTTTGAGTATCCTGTTTACAAGAACCACATCAATCACCCTGTCGAGTCACTTATCATGTCATTTCTATGCTCAGTGACCTATGCTAATAAGGCAGAGAGAACTGTGCTATTTTATGCCCATGGACAGATGCAAGTTTCCTTGTTAAGTGTACTTATCAACAGTTCTTCAAAGAACCTTTCTGCATTTCACAACTCGGAGACAACAAGGACCTTCTTTCTTTCCTAAGCTAAAACTCCAGGGGCTCCCTCTCTACCTATAAATCACACAGTCTTTCTTTCTCTTTAGCAACAGGGTACCTTAAAGGAATTGGGTGTAATACCTTTCTGATAGTGAGCATGAGCTTCTCTTAGCCCAAAAGGATTTTGAGGAAATACTCTTTGTTTTAGAGCTCCATTCACCTTTTCCAGATTGGCATGTGACCAAGATATTCTGACCATCATTTACATGAACCCCGAAATGGGGGAAGGTCTTAAGGAATCTTAAGAAAACATGCCATTACTTTGTGTCTGCTTTTTAATGAAGTATAGTGAGTATACTGCAAGAGTTACGAAATTATAAAGTATAAAATTAGACATGACAAAATTTTAGTTAAACATATTCAATGCTTAGCTGGGTGGGAGCACATGTCTTTAATCCCAGCACTTGGGAGGCAAAGGCAAGTGGATTTCTGTGAGTTCGAGGACAGCCTGATCTACTGAACGAATTCCAGGACAGGCTCCAAAGCTACACAGAGAAACCCTGTCTTGAAAACCTAAAAGACAAAAATTAATTGAGTGCATAATGCAAACAGAGGAACTGAGGCACACAACCAAACGAAAGAGCTAAGCCCACACTCTAGACATCACGTCTGCTTAAACAAATGCATAAATTAGCAGGATCCCTTTTACATGACTAAAGGACTACATTGCTCTCTTTGTTGCAAGTCTTTTCCCCTCATCATTATTCTGTGTCTAAATTGTTCACATGAACTGCCAATACATGACTGCAATTATCACTTTAAAATAAAGGCAATCCTATATTTCTTTCCTTTTTTGTGCCAGATAATTATATTTCATTGAGATATAAATTGCCACCATTTTTAGAGTTAGAAATTTGTCAAAGAACAATTAAGTCTTTGCTGAAACATGAAATAGAAGATGGTTCCGGAGCAGATTATAAAGTTTCAATTCAGTGCTTCCAATACACATTTTTAAAATTGACTTAACTGTTGCCTGAAGTCAATACCTCAGATTCTAAGATACTACACTGCAGGTTTTAAGGAGCTTAAATACATTCAGGAGCATAAGCAACCTTGTAAAGTACAAAATTATTCAAGTGAATCAAATGTTATTTGCCATATGTTATCAAAAATAGAAAACTCATAAGGTTCTAATATTAAATGTGGTGCACTTAAGCAAAATTTAAAATATTTCTTTATTATATCATCCCTTTCATAAAAGACATTAATAAAACAGAGAAAGTTAAAGTTCTTTTTAAAGAAAGGAAATAAAAGACATATTTTTTTTCTAAATGACTGTGAGGTTGGTCAGCACCAACTCAAATTGGAGAAAAAAGTTGCTCACTCTTCATATGTTTTTAGGAAAATCAGATAGTAGGTTTTGCTCCGAAGCATCAACAAATGACCATGGTGGGAAAAGGTGAAGGAGATGGAGAGGTCTAGTGCTGCCTTCTCGCACCCACAGTGCACCACCTTAGCTCCCCAAAGGCCTCTTTCAGTATAAGAAAGGAGTTTGGAAAAGAAACACAGAACTCAGAGTGATTGTTATGCCTTTCCTCTCTTTATCTCCTCTGTGGTGTCCCATGTTTGTAACAAGACTCTGAGATGGACTGACTTAAAGAAGGTGGGGTTCATCTCAAAGGGTTCAGTCCATGGTTCCCTACCCTTACCTATTGGTTCTTGCAAAGCAGCATATGATGGTGAGGACTATGTAGTAGAGGAGGCTGATTTCAAAGGAAGGGGAAGGACCTGAACTCTATTTTTAATGACCCACTTTCCTTACAATGGGTCTTAATTCTAAAGGACTCAATAGTGCCGTGAATTGAGAACCTAGCTAGTCTTTAACACACAACACTTTCTGACCAATGAGGGTTCAAACTATATCACTTCCCCCCATGCATTCTTCCTATGATTGCTTAAGTCTAGCAAATGTCAAGTTATCTTCATTAAAATCATCTTCCAGAAGCTCTGCTCATCAGAAATTCTTAGTGGAACATGTTCAACTGTTACAACTATCCCATTCCTCCTCCTCCTTCTCCTTCTCCTCTTCCTCTAATATCTATTGCCACCTTTAAAACCATTATGTCTGTGCCCCCAGCCTCAGCCAATTGACATAGCCATCACCTGACGATCCTTAAAAATGAACAAGACCAGCACTCCTCCCTGAACCCATACTATCAACATCTGAGGCCTGTGGCTTGCCATTAGAATTTTAAAAGTCCTGGAGTTTCCTTGATAGACCTCCTAAGGAAAAGAAAAGGCCCAATAAAATAGCCAATTTTATTTTTATGAGGCTGAGCTGTCTTTTAATTTTGGATAACGAACAAATGCCTAAACCACAGGAAGCAAGAGCTGTGTGCAGTTCTCTGTGTGGAGAATGAGAAGCACTGGAAGGGGAGAGAGAGAGAGAGAGAGAGAGAGAGAGAGAGAGAGAGAGAGAGCTGCCCACAATGGCCCTGGTCCTGTGTTAGGGAGCATTCCCTGCTTGACTTCATCTGTTCCCCCAAAGTCACCAATGGCTCTGTCAGTCACGATCTTTTGTTGGGTATGAAGACTGAAAGTTCCCATGAGTCTCCTGTGATTCAGAAGTGGGGGGAAGGTTGGACTGGGAATAGTGCATGGAATGCACTCAATGCAATCAATGCCTGCCTCTATTGTGATTCTCAGAGTTGGTCTACTTTGCATTAAAATCAGGAGGCAGCTGGTAGGAAGCACAAAGCCTCACCCTTGCTTACACCCAGAAGGGGTGCCAATCTATACTTCACATAAGACAGGCTTTTCTAACTTGAATAAGAAAACGGCCAGGGAGCCTCCCAGAGGAGAGTGGCATGCACTGATAGTAACCTCAGAGACTTGGGCCTATTACAGGTTGGATATAATGGGTTAACATCTAGGAAGCAGCTATTTCTCTACCACAGCGGTTCTTCTACCTAGTTAAACTTAATGAGTTTCCTGAAGGTCTCCCTTTAATGTTCCTTGCAGCTGGGACATGTTGGTGTGTGTGCACTGTATTCATCTTCTTCTTAGCCCAGTGCAAACTCTTTGTGAAGTTTTCTCTGTATTTTCAGTTAATTAGGTTGGGCTGTGTTTGGACTCTCTCTCTGGCACAGAAGTTGTGATAGCATCCCCCCCCCCCTCTCTCTCTCTCTCTGTGTGTGTGTGTGTGTGTGTGTGTGTGTGTGTGTGTGTGTGTGTGTGATTTCCTTCTAATAACTAAGTATCAAGTACCATCTTCCACAGAGAATGGGGAGAGGTTGTCAAAGTCAAGTTATTTTCAAAGCAACATCATTGAGGCTGGTCATGATTCTCAAAAGCTTAGTGTCTTTATGTTAGTAAGAACCTCTCATAACATTCTTTACAGCCTTTCCCCTTCCATTTATTCCCATTTCTTATATCCTATAGATGGTATCATAACCTCTGTGCTATTGAATATACATTATGGACCCAAGCAGTGAAAGGTCATCTTTGGCTAATACCAGTTCCATCCCATGCCATCATCCTTAACAAAGTAACAAGGCTGAATGGCATATTGTGCACCTCCTGACTTCATTCATTATGTCCCCAAGCTGGGGCGGCTGCTACTTCTTCATTACGGCAAACTGCTGCCATAGCAGCCACCCACCCCACAAGGATCATTATGACAATTTGACCACAGATTGGTTGGCACAAGAAAGCTTCCCCAAAAGCACCATCAACCTACATCTTTCAAGAAATGGCTCCACACATAAAATACCACTTGCCGTTACCTACAGCAATCCTGTTTTTACGTTTCTAAGCCTGCTCATTTCCTTGGAGCCATTCAAAGCCTGCCAAGTGCAGATAAATTACGAGGTCTCGTAGTTAGCAAAGGAAAAATCCTAACATCGAAATGCTCTCTAATCAAGCATTTATCTGATTGTTTACTCTTTGAACTGCATAACACACATTTTCTTTTCTAATAGCTTTGAACCTCAACATAGCAGTCACAGAAGATCAATTCCCCTGTCTAATTTTATGAACAAACTGTTTTTTTTTTAAATTGTGACTCAGACTTAGTTTTTTTTTTTTTGTTTTTGTTTTTGTTTTTTTTCCTCTTGCAATAACCATTTAAAATCTGCAAATGGTCCAGGAATAGTTAGAGTTCCAGCTCCCCTACGGATTTCCAACACTCAATTACCTCTTCTTCCTGGTACCGCATGCTTCCACTAAGCCCAAACTCAGACCCTGAAATTCCTATACAGCAACTGTAAAGTACAACTGTTACTACTACCTACCGCATGAGTGTCCTTATTCCCATGATTTGGGTTAGCTACAGCCTCCAGGTCTAAGGATACTAAATGGAAGACTCCAGGGGTGATAAACATGTAAATTCTGAATAACCTTTATTATAATATGGTATTATGATTATTCTACACTATTATTATCTATTACTTTTAAAGTATATTTTTAAATTTTTATTTTATGTGCATGAGTGTCTTGCCTGCATGTATGTATACATACCTTGCCTGTGTCCAGTGCCTGTGAAGATCAAAAGAGGGCACCAGATCTGGAGTTATAGATGGCTGTGAGTCACCCAGTGGGTATTGGGAGCAGAATCAAGGTTCTTTAAAAGAGAATAAATTGCTAAGTCATCTGAACAGTTTCTGTTTATTGTTCTTCATTATAGGACCTAATACACACATTAAATTATACTATATGTTCAAAGGAATACAAGAGATACATAGGTTTGTGATCTATGTGAGCAGTCGGGAACCTTCTGGATATCTTAGAAGCTACTCTTCAAAGAGAAGAAGCCTACTGGAAAAGTAAAGAATTAAGAGAAGAGAGGCAGGGTGTTTGGGGGTTTTGTTTGTTTATTTGTTATTTTTTGGCCTGTTTCTCATCACCTTATTTCTTCCCTTTCTCCTTCTTTCCTTCCTTCCTCCACTTTTTTTTTTCTGTCCATGTGTGGCTTTATATGTGTCTATGTGGTAGAACACCTGCCTAGCTTATACAAGGTTTAGATTCACTCATCAGTACTGAAAAAAATCAGTCAATTAATCAACTTATATGTTCACAACACAGGGAAATGAGTAAGGAATACTTACTTATTTTGTTACTTTACATGTAAGCATTTATTCTTTGAACAGAATTTTCAATAACCCTTTCATATTATAAGTTAGCTATTACAACCCATATTTCAAATTTTGATTCGCAAATTACTCACAAAGAATGTGGACATACAAATAAATAATTCCTGTTCATTCTAGTAAGCAGCTAGCCTCTATCTTCAATGTTTGAAAACTATTTCCAAATTCATGGTCAAATAACATTTTGCTAAATTTTTTGACTTAATTTATACATGAACAAATGACAAGTTAGTGGAATAGAGAAATATCTACCAGATATCACTGAATATGAAGAAGTTAGGAATGTAATGCAGGAAGAATGAAAAATGATATTGAACATTGTGGTGATTTGAAAGGAAGTAGCCCCCAAAGGGAATGACACTAATAGGAGGTGTGACCTTGTTGGAGGAAGTGTGTCACTGTGGGGGTGGGCTTTGGGGCCTCTTTTGATCAAGCTTCTCCTAGTGTGACTGTCCTTTTGCTTGCAAGATGTCACACTCTCAGCTCCAGCCCCACATCTGCCTACACATTGCTGTGTGCTCCCCATCATATTGATAATGGACTGAATCTCTGTAACTCTAAGTGAGCCACCACAATTAAATGTTTTCATTTACAAGAGTTTCTGTGGTCATGGTGACTCTTCACAGCAATAAAAACAGAAACTAGGACAAACAAGGATAAAGACTGCTTTTCTTCTGTGTCACCAGTCTGTGACAATTGTCTGTTTTGAGAGAATTGTAGCTATTGTCTGTCACCTACCAAGGTGACATCTGGATTCCAGTTCAGCTCAGTGTTTAGCTGTGGGTCTCTGCTTCTGTTTCCATCAGCTACTAAATGAGGGCTCTGTGATGGTAGGTAAGGTAGTCATCAATCTCATTATCGGGGAAAGGCATTTAAAGCAGCCTTTCCACTGTTGCTCAGATTGTTAGTTGGTGTCTAGATGCAGAGAGGAAGGACAAGACCAGGCTACAGAAACCTACAGAGACAGCTGATCTGAACAAGGAGGAGCTAATGGACCCCCAGAGTGATAGCTAGGAAACCAGCATTGGACTGACTCAGACCCCCTGATCATGGGTCTCAGTTAGAAGGCCTGGGCAGTCTAAGGGACCTCTGACAGTGGAACCAGGATGTATCCCTGGTGCACAAAAGGACTTTGGGAGCTTATTCCCCATGGAGGGATACTCCCTTAGCCTAGAGGCAGGAGGGAGGGTTTAATCTCTACTCCAAATGACTTGACAGATTTTGTTTATCCCTTCAGGAAGGCATCACCCTCCCTGTGGAGTTGGGGGGGGGATGGGATGGGAGGGTGGTCAGTGGCATGGGAGGGGGGAATCCATATTTAAAATAAGAAAAATAAATAAATTAAAAAAGATAGGAGGAACTCTCTCTCTCTCTCTCTCTCACACACACACACACACACACACACACACACAAACAAAAAGTGATATCTGTATTTTATCAGGAACAAAATGTAGCTGTTATCTCCTTGAAAGCGGTTTTAGAGAGCTAGGGGAGTGACCTGAGGAGTAAGAACACTTACTATGCAAGCATGAGGGTGAGTGAAGATCCTTAGTACTGACATACAACCCAGGAATAGTTACAAGTGTCTATCACATAATAGAGAAGATCAATAGGCCATGATGGACCCTAGCCTAGACTAGAAAACACAAGCTACAGACACAAGGAGGGACTGCTATGGGCAAATAATAATAGAAGAAGACGACCCCTGGTATTTTCATGTAGCAAGCATGTCAGTGAGCCTGACCGAATACATATGTACACACACAGGCACTCACTCAAACACGGAGTTGGGGGTGGTGAAGGACAATAAAAAGCACTTTTACTCATTTGAGTTACTAAGAACCCTGTAGTCAGAAATGATGAAGCCAATCTCATAAGAAATTATTTAATAAAAATCACTACTATACTATCTAGAAAATATTGTCTAGGTGCTTGTTAATTTCAAGTGACAAAATACTATTTCCGAGTGCCTGTACACTTTAATAAGACTTTGTATATTATATTCCACACAACAGGGACTGTCATAGATGTGTGTTAGATCTGAGGGAATGAAATGACTCAAATACTTTTAAGTCTGTTTAGTGACTGGCTCTGTGAGGTTAGATTATATTCTTTTTACTTTTAATACTGTTATTTCTTCTTTGGAGCATGTTGACATAAACATTATACATACATCACACCACCCCCCAATTTGCTTCTCTCTCCATCTTCCTCCCTCATCCTTCCAAATTCGTGATTTCTTCTTTAATTATTATCATTACACATTTCTACGTACACATACGCACACGTGTGCTTAAATAACCTATTGAATACCTTCAACGTTGCTCATATGTTCAAGCTTCTAGGGCTGAACATCGCATTGGAAGCCCATCTCTATATACAGTGGAGTCTCCCTTTCTCAGTAGTCACTGACCCTTTGTGTCTCCATATTTAAAGGTAAGACCATGTAGAATCTCCTCTTCCACACTGGCATGTAACAGATTATTATCTACTGCAATTCTTAAAAAACAAAAAAATAGGTCTTTCTTCATAGTTTTTTTTTTTTTAATTTTCATGTATTTCAAGTTCCCTACTTCTGTTCTCTTATTTTTCTTACTTTTTATGTGTATGGATGCTTTTCTCTGCATTTATTTCTGTAAAGTGCATGCAATCCCAGTGGCCATTGTGGCCAGAGGAGAATTACATTTCCTGCAACTGGAGTTACACATAGTTGTCAGCTGCCATGTGGGTGCTGGGAATTTAACCCAGGTTCTCTGCAAGAGCAGCTTGTAGTCTCAGAGCTAACTCTCAAGAGCTTGCCTCTACACTTTCAGGGAAACTGTCTCATGGGTAGAATTACTTAGC
The DNA here is from genome assembly GCA_030556225.1 of Cricetiscus sungorus. Taxonomy (NCBI): domain Eukaryota; kingdom Metazoa; phylum Chordata; class Mammalia; order Rodentia; family Cricetidae; genus Cricetiscus; species Cricetiscus sungorus. The sequence continues at coordinate 28,090,379 of JANBXA010000031.1, forward strand.
TGTGTCACTGTGTTCAGATATGCAGTCAAACATAATTTCTGCTATTTATAAACAATTATGTTAGTGTCATTTTGCTTAAACTCATCATCGTCCCTGGTCATGCTATCCCAATGTGCATATTTTAAATGTATCATGTATAATCACAGGTGCCAATTTCTTAAAATAGATCTCATAATACATGTAACAACTTCATAGACATGCACACACACACACACACACACACACACACACACACACACACACACACACACACAGACACAGACACACTCACATGCCTGATTTTTTTTTTTTTTTTTGCAGAACCTTGGTTGGTTGACCCAATGTGAAATTTTAGTTGAAATCTAGACTTGAGACAGAGACAGCAAACAAAGTTAATAACTGAAGCTGTCTGAACTTCCCTAGACACAAAAGCCACAGAGGCCAGGAAGGGGCGGAATGTGCCTATCCCAGGAAGAGAAGGAAGGAATGGGGCTGTGGGGGAGCTTATCTGTCTTTCCTAAGGGCCAGTCTCTCCTTGTCATTCAGTAATGCACAAGACATTTGTATACAACACATTTTCTACAGAAGTAATTCTCTCTCTCTCTCTCTCTCTCTACATATATATATATATATATATGTATATATATATATATATTCAACAGCAACATTAATATACTTTTAATGCCAAAATGAGAATTAGTAACCTTTGATGACCAGCAAGGGAAAAGAATAATAATATAACTTATCATTCTAGACAAAACTAAAATTATTTCTGACATCCTCTAAGGTATTTCTGGAAATTGAAAATCCATCCTTTGGAGAAATCACTGAAGTCTGCTGATAATTTCATTTTTAGTGCCTTTCCGTGTCTTAACAATCAGGGATTCCTTCACTGGCATTTTTTTTTCTCAGATTTACCTTTGAGAATGATTTTTTTTTCTTTTAGTTCATGTAGGTTATTAAAATGAACAACGATAAGAATACAGGAAGTATCTCGGCAGACTGGGGAGACATCAAGTCAGTTAAGTGGTTGTCTTGCAAGCACACAGACCCCAAGTTCTATCCCCAGATTCCCAGATTATTCTCTCTCTTTCTCTCCCTCTCCCCCCTCTCTCCCTCTCCCTCTCCCTCTCCCTCTCCCTCTCCCTCTCCCTCTCCCTCCCCCTCTCTCTCTTATTCACCCTCTCCACCTGTCTCTGTCTCTCTCTTACTCTCTCTGTCTCTCTCTCTTACTTTCCCCTCTCTCTCTCCCTCCCCCCCCATCTCCACATCTGTTGGTGTAGGCTTTTCAGTGTAGGTCTGGGGAAGTAAACAAATGCAGATGTCTGGGGCTCATGAACCACTCATCTTTGTCTAATCAGCATGCTCTAGGTCAATCAAAGACTACATCAAGGACAAAAGCAGCTGAAGAATGATGCCTGGGATTTACATCTGGATGCCACAGATGCACATACACATAGGAATGCACATGTGCACAATTATGAGCATACCACCCTCCCACACACACACAGACACACTTTCATGAGAGGAAGACTGAGAAATACATCTTGAATTATTTTTAAACAAGTAATTTTAAAACAATTACTGAAGAAATGGATTCCTTGGGCTGATTACTCATATATGACAACAGACTCATTCTCTTCGGTAAGCTCTTACCTACTAGAAAAAGGTAAATGAGACAGGGTTCTACTAAAGTGTGCATACTTGCTTCTTGCAAAAGGAACAATTTTCTCTTGTTAAAATTTACTTAATGTTAGCCAGGCAGTGATGGTGTGTGAATCCCAGCATTCAGGAGGCAGAGGCAGGTAAATCTCTGTGAGTTCTAGGCCAGCCTGGTCTACAGACCTAGCTCCAGGACAGGCTCCAAAGTGATACAGAGAAGCCCCATCTCAAACAAACAAACAAACAAACAAACAAACAAAAAGCTGACTGAATGTTCAAGGATGATTCTGATACCCTGATGATGACTCACAAAGTTATAAATTGAGATGAATCTATTTGTCCCTTCATTCTTCATGAACTTGAGAGAAGGCTTGAGAGAAGGCTGATGACATGTAGATGTGGTTGGAAATGAAGGCTGGAGTCAAAGAATGGAAGGTCTTGGGGGAATATGGAGACTGAATAATTCAGATTCCTGTTCTAACCAAGTAGCAATGAGTGGGGAGAAAAGGAGGGGAAATAGGACTAATTGTGTGTAGAGAAGATACATTCTTAAAAATGAGCTAATCATGTCTGTGTCAATAAGATTTCGTTTTCCTTTGAAGTACATAACCATAATTGTAATTTAATATCACATTCTGTCTTTGGTGCTGATTAGATGATAATATAGTGTGTGTGTGTGTGTGTGTGTGTGTGTGTGTGTGTGTGTGTGTGTGTGTAAGGAGAAAATCTTTTTATGACATGACCCTCTAAGCATAAGTATCATCTAACATTTCACTAGAGGCTATGCTAAACCATTATAGGCAATAAAGAGGTGAAACAATAGTCAATGTTTTCAAACTTACTTACATCTTGTCAGGGGAGCAGTAAATAGGTGTGTATTGTTGAAAATCATGACAAGAACCACAATTATTATCTAGAGGTAATGAACACAGCTCATGCGAACACCATAGATACCCACTGTTATAGTCTTGTTTAACTTGTGATCATAGATAGCAGGGTCATCCCGTGTCTCTCTGTGATGTCAAGAATCACACTGAAGAGCTGGAAAGCATGCAGGGGAATGTGGGAAGAGAGGACTGGGCTGGGGGAGGGCTCTGTGTAAGGCTCAGCAATCTGCTCAGTGGAAAACTGGAAGATGTTGAGGCTGGAAGAATGGTGATGGCAGTGCTTAAAATATATCATGGAGCATAATTTCTAAGGACAATGCATATGGATATGCTGACTTTTCAATAGGCTACCAGTGGAAACAGGAAAAACAATACACTACATTGCAGAAGATAACATGCTGTACAAATTGCCCCAAAATCAATTTGAAATAAACTTTTGCTTTTAGAGGGCACATCCTTTAGTTATATTGGAGCATTATTCCTTGGAGAAGCCAGAGAAAGAATTATAGTAATGTCAAACCAATCCCCTTCACACCTACGAACTTAACTTAATTGCACTTCCAACCCTTACCCTTAAAATCTTGAGCTTGAATTTTTGTTAGAATTTAATGTCATTGTAAGGAAAAGATTGACATCTCTTCAGTATATATACACAGAGCTCAGCGGATTGGGTGCCTGAAGATGTTATATTTACCCCTCTCAGCAAGCATGGCTACCTTCAATTTTAAGAAAGAATATTAGATAAGTAGAAAAGGCACTTAATTTACCAAAAGTGAAGTGGCAATAGCTTCTCTCAGACTTATTTTCTTTCCACTGCATCGTGATTACATTAATAAATAGTTCAAGTTTTAGAAATGGTTTAGAAAGGGGATATAATAATTTAATAGCTAATCTTATAAATGACTAAATAGCAACAGCTTAATGCTAAGCCAGGAAGCAATGTCATATTTTATTTGTAAGGAAGTTAGATCAGATAGTGCTAGGAAAGTTTAGACAATGCATAGAGAGGGCAATCTAGTGGCCAGTCCTGAGATTAGAGAGTTCTGATGAAATAGAGATGGACAATACTAAGAGTCAAGGAAGATGTAATAACTGGATAATCTTGATTATTTTTTTTTTTTTAAGATTCAAAGAGAGCTAAAGAAACCTTTGGAAGACTGAGATGTAAAGCCATAATGATAAGGAGCTTACTTTCACTGGTACTATGAAAGATGATTGGAAAGAAGAAAAATTGGCATTTCCAAATCAAAGGGGATTCATATTTCTATCAAGGAAATTTCAACCTCAAGGAATACATAGAAGGATGTTAATTTAACAAGAAAACCATAATGGAGCTTGCAGAACTTGACATATGGAAGGAAAATTATACAGTGTTTTACTTTAAATTTAAGTCTTTATAACTGAATTCTCATATGGTCCTGATAGTACTGTAAGATTCTCAGGCAGTTTTGTGTTACTGAGGAATTCCAGAATTCCTCAGTAAACTTCTGATCTGTCCTTTGGAGAAAAAAAGAGGGATAAGAAATGTTATAGAATTATTCTTTCCCATAAGTATGGCTTAATGGTTAAAATAAAGAAATGAGGTGGGGAAAAATAGTACATCAATGAAGTTGATTATGGTTTTAAAAGTTCAAGAAAGCAAACAATTCCTAAGCACCTGAAAACTACTGTATGTACACTGAAGTTACGAAGGAAAGACAATTAATTCTGTATCGTGCAAAAACTCTGAAGAAGCCTATGGAAACTCAGCTTTCCTGTGTCTGTTTTGCTTTATTAGAGATGTTTGAATAATTACTGATGAGATTGTGCTGTCAGATTTAATAAATAAAACCATAAGACACCAAGCTTGAATAACATAGAGCATATGTTTATACAAAAATTTTATTCATAATTTAAATTTAACTAGGAATTCTGTATTTTTACCTGGAGTTACTTAATGCAATTCACAGAGATTCCCACCTGTCTTAGTTATTGGCACACTAGGAAGAACAGCTGTAGCAACAGGGCAAAAACAGAGTACAGAAGCATGAGAGTAAGAAGTTGGCCAGACATAGAGGTACAGGTCTTTAATTTCAGCGACCAGAGGTAGAGGCAAACAGATCTCTGTGTATTCAAGGCCAGACCAGTCTACATGGTGAATTCTATACTAGACAAAGCTATGAAATGAGATCCTGTTGAGAAGGGGTGGGGGCGGAGAAAAGAAAACAATTCACAGATATAATCAGGACTAGTACCTAATACCGGGTCTTGGACTATCAATTTAGCTATTTTGATAAAAAATGAGCCCAGACAACATGACTCAGAATTCCATTGAAGGGAAGGGTATGCTTGCTCTTAGCTTAAACAGGAAAAGACTGCCTCCAAGCCAGAAGGTGAACTTTGCTTAAAATTGACTTACCTTAGCTGGGCGGTGGTGGCACACGCCTTTAATCCTAGCACTGGGGAGGCAGAGGCAGGCAGATCTCTGAGAGTTTGAGACCAGCCTGGTCTACATAGCTAGTTTCAGGACAGCCTCCAAAGCCACAGAGAAACCCTGTCTCAAAAAAACCAAATATAAACAAACAAACAAACAAACAAATAAATAAATAAAATTGACTTACTTCCTCTTCCTTGTACTTTGGAATGACATCTGGTCCTGATTATTCTGTCAGATTTCAATAGCTCAAGAGGAACTTAATTGTCTGTACTTAAGGATGCTATTTTGCATGACAGAGATGGGCACTGTACCTGCATTGTGATGAACAAGGCTCAAATAGACCGGAGTTGGTACACTACCAAGGAGTCCATGTGCAGGTAAGTCAACACCCTTCTCTACAAATTTTCAATATAGAGTTTCACTGTTGGTTGGTTTGTTTTTTTTTTTTTTTTTCTGAAAGGATGTAAATAAACAAAGAGATAATGGGATAGTCTACACGATCTAGAATTTTCTGTTGGCTGAGACCTAGGCTACTGGCTCCGTATGGGCACTGGCCCTACTGCAGTGAAGATAGATGAGAAGAGATGTAACCTACTGCACATGCTCAAATACCACACAGGCTGTGAAGAATCAATGCCAAATGAAAATGTAGGCAATGGCTGTGGGTCACTGCATCTGCTTCCATCCGTTATTAGATATAGGTTCTATGATGACAACTGGGTTGGTCACTAATCTGATTATAGGGGAAGGCCAATTCAGGCACCCTCTCCACTATTGCTAGAAGTCTTAGCGCAGGTCATCCTTGTGAATTCCTGAGAATTTCTCTAGCAATAGGTTTCTCCATAACCCCACAATGGCCAAGCACTGGCCTGAGCACCTGGAGTTCAGTTGAAGGGAAGGAGGAGGGATCATAAGAACAAGGGGGTTCAAGATCATGACTGAGAAAAACACAGAGTCAGCTGGCCCTAGCTAGTGGGAGTTCAGGGACTCTAGATTGACAGCTGGGGAAGCTGCATGGGAAAGAACTGGGCCCTGGGAATGTGGTTAAGGGTTACGTGGCTTGGTCTTTTCTTGCAGTGGGGGGGGCATATTCCCTATGGTGGGTTATCTTGCTCAGCCTTGATACCAGGGTGGGGTTGGGGGTTGGTCCTGCCTCAACTCGGTATGCCAGACTATATTAACTCCCCAAGGGAGACCTTACACCCTCTGAGGAGTGGATGGAGGATGGGATGGGGGAGAGAGGGAGAAGGGGGAGGGATTTGAAACTGGGGTTGGTATGTAAAATAAAAAAATAAATAAAAATCTTTAAAAAAAAGAAACTGTAGGCAATGAGAAGCTACAGTAAGTAATTAGTGTATTTGTTTACTCTAAGTTTGTAGGAAACCCACTTGAGGCTTAGAAAGAAAATAGGGATGTGTATATGGTCTTTACATAGCACTGCAGTAAAATAATGGCAGGAGATTTACTCTGTGAGTAGTTTATATTTGCTCATTGTAATATCACTATAAAATAACTGTTTTTGTCCTCATTTTGCATATAGCACACCTTAGGTATAGAAGGCATTATGCAATGTATTCAAACTTGTTTGGCTGGGAAGTGGCAGATGACTAGATAGGCATGGTGTTCTGCAGCTCACTCCTGCCCCTTGCTCCTCTACTCACTGAAGAAAATGCTGTCAGTGAAGGGGAAGAGAGCGTCTGTGTCTAAAATCTGTGGGTAAAGTATAGTTGTAGTCACATGGAGAATGGATGGACAATGGAGTTGATGTTGGTTTTGTTCTGTTAACTTCTAGAAAAGCAGTGAAACCCTTATACTTCAAGCAGCATTCATTAAATTTCCCTGTATTCGTCAGCCCTAAACACCATCCTTTCTTGTAGGCTGTTTCTTTGTCCATCTGTTCACTGTTTACTGAGTTTCAGATTGTAGGCACAGTCATGACATTTCTGTGATATGTCCCTAAGTTTAGATTACTCTATAGCTTTTCAGCTTGGCTTACAAGGAGACTATTTGCCTACAAAATTCAGTTTATTCTTATTCATTAACTTTTCTTCTAGTATATTATTGGATGGTGAATGGTTTATCTATTTCTTTATATATTAAACCACACTTATGTATTTGACTGTGTGTTTTCCTGTATGTGTGTACGTGGACATATTTTTGGAAGGCAGAGGACAATTTTCAGGAATTGGCCCTTTCCTTCTGCCATGTAGGTTTTGGAATTTTGAACATTACTCATCAGATTTCAGGCAATTGCTTTTATCCATTGAAACATCTTTTTGGTCCACACTTTTCTTATACATTAAAGGGTATTGAATTAAAAACAGCTTAAGAATGATTATACTAAATTACTTTTGCTCTAAGTTGAGATAGGATTTAACAGTGAATCATGGAACAATAAACAATCAAAAAAGTAATCCTTCTAGAAGATATGCAAACACAGTGGACCAAATAATGCTTATACAGCAATTATTGTTAAAAAATAATTGTCGAATCTGTATCAGGTGACCACAGATGGTGATAAATAGCTGATAAATGAAAATGACTGAGAGCTTGAATTTTTTATATTAACTGGGGAATAAATCTAAATGAACGGAAGTAGAACAACACAATACACTTCTATAGTAGTCATATGGATAGGTTGTGTGGGGCCCAGACAATAAGAATTCAGACGTATAACAAATAGGACGGTTAAGCAGAAGAGGTAAAAACAAGCAAACACACAACCTTTATTGTTTATTAGGAAACAACAAACAAAATGAAACATTTGAATGGCAATCTTGGCAAACCATCACTAGAGTTGTTTCTTTCATCAGCACAGCTTTTCAGTAAGACTTAAAATGATCAGTGATGCTTTCTGTGTGTGTGTGTGTGTGTGTGTGTGTGTGTGTGTGTGTGTGTGTGTGTGTGTGTGATCAGACCTTGAACTCCACATCTCATGCGATCACAATTTAATGTATATAAAAAGCAGGGAACTGCGTAGGGCAGGGGGTCGGATGCTGAATGAGTTTTAGATGTTGGTAGCAGGAGTGATGGGAAATGGTTACAGACTGTGGGTTGCACGTATCATTAAATGGATTGAAGACACTGGGAGACAGATTCTTCCAAGTGTAAAATGTTTTGGAAGAATCCCTCATGGCATAGGATAGGATTTAGAATTATCATTGTGAATTCACAGTCTTCCCTTTGAGGCAAGTAGAGGAATTAAATATTGATGCAAATGTCTGGGTTGTCACTACCCATTTACCTGCAAACAGATTGTACCTATTCCCCCAGCTGCCTGCAGAGAGGACCCCCAGGCAACAAGTCACAGCAGTGAGCACACCTGGCCCTTGGTGCCCGAGGTCTGCCAATCTTGCTCCACCAAGAAGAGCCAGGTGTCTTTGGAGCAAAGAGTGATTCTAGGCTATGGGAAGAATATAGGAGAAGGTTGGATGCAAATGCTTCTGTGTCAAAAAGCAGAAACTTTTCGGGATAGTTCGACACTAGGATGAAAGGATACAGCTCTGCAAAACAAGAGCCTCAACACAAAGAGTTGAAAGTGTCATTGCATGGCTGAAGGACACAGGGAATCATTAATCTACAGTAATGAAAGTGAAACCACATAATAGATGTGATTATCTGTTGCATCATCTCATTGATCCCATATGTGAATTAAAACATCAATACATCTTTAACACACACAAACACACACATGCACACACACACACACACACACACACATATATATATGTATGTATGTTCATAAACACACACACACACACACACACACACACACATGCATTTTCACACACAGAGGCACACAGACATACATACTCAGAAGAGCAGAAAGAGAGAGAAAGACAGAGTGAGAGACAGAGAGAAGAAATTTTTCTAAAGAAGAGATTCCTGTGACAAAGGCAGGCAAGTCCTTACCTTGCCAGGTGAGCTGGTAAGCTGGACACCAAGCAAAGTTTACAGTTTATTTTTAGTTTTCAGGAAAGCAGCCAATAGTCAAATCCAAAGGCCTTCAGGTAGGAACCCTGTTCTCCCATTTAAGAAAAAGAGAATGATTCTGTTATGGTCAGGATTTCAATCCTCTAGCTGGGGACCACCCAAATTATTAGGGGGGATCTCCTTTCATCAGTCTACCAAGCCAAATGTCAGCTTCATCCAGAAACCCTGGGCACATGCAGAAAATGGGTTGCATGAATATATACAATTAACCACAACAGCAGCATCCCATCAAAACAAATAACAGGAGGAAAGGGCACTGGGCATCATATGGCAGGATGGGGTAGACAGTCAGGATGAATCCTACCCTGTCCTCTACCTAACCCTGATACTCTATAATATTAAACATTGAATGTCCAAGTGCCAAGTTTCCAGGATAACTAAATAATCTTCCTGATGAATGCAAGTTCTGTACATCAATCTGAGTCAGTTTGCTGTCAAGGACACTGCTGGGACAACTGGCAACAGAGGATCAAAATAAGAGGATTATCAGGAAGCAGGAAAAATGCTACTGATTGGCTAATTTCGACAGCTGTCTACTGAAGGGGGAGGGCCTTGTGCTTGTTATTGGGGAATGGCAGGTGGGAAGAGGTTGGGCAGCATGTCCAAAAAGCTCAGGAGGAGAACCATTTATTCTTCAATATTTACACTTTTCTTTACAGCTTGGTATTGTTTTAATAAAAATGAATAAAACATTAATTAGGTTCTTCTCTGTTGAGTGGGTTTTTCCATTACAGATATCCCACAGCCTTTATCATGCTAATTTGTTGTTTGAATTTCCAAGAGAAAAGTACAGTGTGTGCCATTTCCAACAGATTTTCTTACACAAAGGATCTCCTGGGAAACATAAATACTTAAAGGCCTAATCTTTTCATTAAAAATAGTAAAGAGTTATAATGCAAATACTAAACTTTGTATAAATATAGCAAACAATTGCTATCATATAAATTGGTGGTAAAAATAACTGAGATGGAAGGTTAAATAGCTGACTAAAAAGAAAATTACTAAAGTATATATATAATATATATGTGTATATATTATGCATATATACTTGGTAATTTTTACTAATTCATTACATTTTTAAATAGTATAAAATTTTTATTGTCTCTTTTTTCTCCTTTGTTCCTTTTTAAATAGGAACTCCTAATTATATCTCTGCCTAAATTTTCATTAAGTTTCATTTTAATTTAAGCGAATGTGTATGCAGGGGATGTTGGGGACAGAAAAGAGCATCAGTTCTGAAGCTAGACTAATAAGCAGTTGTGAGATGCCCAACACTGATGGTGGTTACCAAACTTGGGTCCTTTGGAAGAGCTGCAAATGCTCTTAATTACTGAGCCATCTCTCCAGCCTCCCTACCCAATCTCTCACAATTGATTATGTGTGTGCATAATAATGTCTACATGATGCAATATGCAATTGTCAGGTTTCTTTCTCCCTTTATGTTTTGTGTTATTTTATTGGTTCTGGAGGGACAGAACCAGGGGCATGACGCTTGCTAAACACATGTGCCACTACTGCAATCTATCTCCAGCCACTGTTAGGCTTTTTCTTGGTCAGAGTTGTTCTGCTGTCTACTCACAAGTGTTGATCTTGATATGTATGAAATCTATATAACACAGTAGAACAATGGTTCTCGATGTCCCTAATGATGCCACCCTTTAATGTAGTCTCTCACGTTGTGGTGACCTCCAACCATTAAACTATTTCCATTGCTACTTTATAACTGTAATTTTGCTATTGTTATGAATCATAATGTAAATATCTGTGTTTTGCCAACAGTCTTTGGTGACACCTTTGGTGTGAAAGGGTCATTTGGCCCTCCCCCAAGGCTCTCAACCCACAGATTGAGAATTGCTGCAGTAGAAGCATGGGTGGGTATTTGGTTAGTCTATATGTCAGATTACGAAGCTTTGTAAGATTTCAGCTTAGTAAGATTTCAAGTTATTGAATTAGAAGAGCAGATGCACATAGCTTTCATTCAATGTCAGAGGACCTTTGAGATCCCAGTGAACTGAGTCTAGTGCACAGGGCTGGTGTCTTTGTCCAGGAGGTTAGGAAGCTGCCTGCTCACAAGGCTTTGCTATCATGAACATGCCCCTGCTCTGTGGGTGAAGTGGAGGAGGTTGGCTAATCCTGGGAAGAAAGGCCAGCAAAGATATATCCCTTGGCTCTTTTACCCTCACCCTGTCCTATTAACTTTATGCTCTCTGTTTAGAGGGACAGCACAACAATGCATAACAGAGTGTACAATGTGTAACATTGCTCTATGTACATACAAGTCCTACTTAAACAAAGCTCATGCATTTTAGCCATCTTAAAGTCCAATGGCAAGCCCTAGACTGGTGGGAGGCCACACCCAGTCAGATGTGCTCAAATGTATTGAAGAGGTTATTTTTAAATCAGAACTTTTAATAATATGATTACTGACTCATAAATCAATGTATTACCCCTGTCTTCTGTAACTTGATCTCATATGCTTGCTAGAAACAAATCCCTTCATGGTGAAGATTCTAAGAGTAATTTTTTTTATGGAAACTATGAATAAAAACACATCCAAAGAAATTATCACCAAGGCATTTCACTAGTACTTTTCTTAAGAAATCTTGTGACTTCAGCCTTGAAATCCCTAAATATGGTGTCCAATCTATCTCTCACACATGGATATTCAGTTTTTCTTACATCATTTGTTGAAGCGATATTTAAAATTGCTTTGGTTTAATTTTTAATGATGTATAAATGTCTGTGTTTTGTGCAGGTTTTTGTACATGAATTCACAGCCTGAAGATGAAAAGAGAGTTAGGTTCCCAGGAACTGAGGTCACGGGTGATTGTGAATTGTCTAATGTGAGCATGGGTAGACCCAGGCAGGTCTTCTGCAACAGGAGCACAGGCTCTTAACCCCTAAGCCTTTTCTCAAGCCCACAAACAGACTATTGTTTTCCTCACTGCATGTTTTTGATGCACTCAGGCCAAAATAGTTAATCATTTATGTATAGGAATATTTCAACCTTGCCATCTAGTCCTACAAAAGTATAATTTCTGTATCTCTCTGGTAGTATTATAGCATTTTGAGTCTCACATCTCTTTAATACAGTTTGAAACAGAATGTGATAGCTTCAGTTTTAATCTTTCTTTTTGAGATTTCTTGGCTCTCTCTCTCTCTCTCTCTCTCTCTCTCTCTCCATT